>JACGWL010000001.1:4403301-5003301 GCA_034509725.1 Sesamum angolense | reverse complement strand
CACGCGCGTTTTTATTTATTTTTTAATTTTTTTTAATTTAAAATTTAAAATAATATTTATATCTTTATTTGATAACCGTTGGATCTTGATTGATCTAAGGTCCAAATTTAACTAATAAATCAACGGTGTAGATTTTAATTAATTCAAATCAACGGTTTAAATTTAAGTAAATAAAAATAAAAATAATATATTATATATAAATTTAAATATATATATATATTTGTATAATTAAATGATATAGTATATATATATATATGTATATATAGATATATATATATCTATAGAGAGAGAGAGAGAGGTCGGAGATGGAGGAGGAGGCGGCGGAGGGGAAGGGGCGCTGGCGAATCTTGGCGGATGGGGCGGCGAGCGCGGGCGGGAGAAGGAGGCGACGAAGGGGGAGGGGAGGGGAGGAGGGGAAAGAGAGAGGAGGAGGAGGAGGCGTCGGACAGGGAGGCGCAGGCGGATCTGGGCAGGAGAGGGAGGAGACGAAGGGGGAGGGGAGGGAGAGAGGAGGAGGAGGCGGCGGCGGACGGGAGGAGAAGGAGGAGGTGAAGGGGGAGGGGAGGGAGGGAGGAGGAGGAGGCGGCGGATGACGAGGGGGCGACGGGGAGGGCGCGGCGGCGGCGGCGGCGGTGCTCCGGCGAAAATGAAGAAGAAAGAATATATATATATATATATTATTTGTATAACTATTATATATAATATAATATATTAATTTTATATATATTATTAAATAATACTTTTATAAATATATAACATTAATATATTAAAAAATTATATATAAATATTATTATTTTTTTGAAAATTATGCCCAGTTGCAAGAGAGGAGAATGTGATACACTCTCTGGTTTAGGGGGGTGTTTTGCTCTATTTTTTATAACACAAGGGGGTAAATTGTTGTTTTATTTTTCACAAGGGGTAAGTTGCACATTTCTTATAACACAGGGGGTAAATTGCATTTTCCCTATTATCTACCTATACTATTATAAAGGGAAGATCCACTACACCAAAATCTTTATATGCCAAATATGCCCTTCTATTGATAGAATTTATTTACATTCTCAACTCATATTGATTAAAGAAATTAATTCCATGCAATTAATACAGTCACAATTAAATTTTACTCACTTTATTTAATTTTATTTTTTATTAAACTAAAAATAAATCATCGCTATTGATATAATATACATTGTACAAAGTCTCAATTTTAATTCAACTCAAGTATCAATATATAACGTATTGATAATTAATGAATTAAAAAAAGTTACCACCAGTTTTTGTATGTGAAATTGTAAGGCAATGACAAACTTTAATATACAAAACAAATTATGAATTTTAATAAAATAAAATATTAATAAAATTATGCACGCGGATACTATGTGCCACGGTGTCGAATTATATATATACATGTACGCACCCTTCCCTGCCTAGTGAAAGAGTAATTTGGTGGATTTGAAAGTGGAAATGCATATTAGTTCTAAAACATATAAAAATAGTTTGTATGATTAACAGTTAATTAAAGTTTAGGCCTCATTAATTGGTATTGTTTATAGTTGGCAAGAAAAACATGAAATAAAATAGAATTTCTTGTTTGACTCAAATTAAATAGAGAGAGCATTGATTGAAATTGTTTGGTCTAACTATGGTACGTACATCTTCAATCTGACTAACTGAACCCCCAAAGTTGGACTCGCGCGCACGAATTGGTCTTCATTTGTTGGCTACAAAAATTCTCCTTTTGTTTTCTTGGTCATTTTATAGATCTTGAGGGTCAACATTGCTTAACTTTCTCTTCTAGAATCCTCACTAAACTTTCAATTCTTCTGTTCAAACCTCCAAATTTATAAAATAATGTCCCACTTGATAATTACTTTTTTTTTTTTTTGTCGATCAATACTTATATGTTTTATTTTGGTCAAATAAGAATTTGAATACCTTTGCATGCGCATAAATATTAATCACAAAATAAGTATATATGTTAATATATTTATCGTGTGATTGGTGACTGGCACAAAATCATATTTTAAGTTGAGTATACATGACAACAAAAAGTCATGTGTATATATATATATATAATTAGACATAGAACTAATGTTTACATGGGATTTAGTTGGCCTATATATGATGTAGACAAGCGTCCCACATCGATTGCAGATAAAGAGTTTGAATGACTTATAA
Source organism: Sesamum angolense (assembly GCA_034509725.1). Taxonomy (NCBI): domain Eukaryota; kingdom Viridiplantae; phylum Streptophyta; class Magnoliopsida; order Lamiales; family Pedaliaceae; genus Sesamum; species Sesamum angolense. The sequence continues at coordinate 5,001,123 of JACGWL010000001.1, read as the reverse complement.
GCCCTAAGACCTCATCTCCCTAGCAAGGCGCCTTTTTAAGGATAAAACCGTGAAGCTCGCACATAGCCAAAGCGGATAATACCTCGCGCAACGGGACACCGATCAAATCGCATGTCGCGTCAATATATAAACACACTCTATGAATGTGTATATGTTAGTAGTATTATATAAATAAGCTATCCACATGAATAAATTATTCTTCCTTCATTTTTTTTTTTTTTTTTTTTGGTATTTGAAAAGAGTGGATTAGTTGTTTAATTGGTCGATGTTGTGGAGCAGTATTTTTCTCCTTTCGTGGATGCGGACCATACTTAGTCATGCATTATTGAAAAATTATTAATTACTTAGTCTTGAAGAATCCAACTTATTATAACATGCGCTTCTAATTAAGTTTTAACATGAATTAATTATAATATTAATGGTACGTGTTGCAGTTATATCATTTTTAGTAATATTCTATATTATTTAAATTGACTTTACTACTACTTAATTAGGTCCATTTATTTTTATTGTAGGTTAATTTTCCAAAAGTAAAACTTATGTCGCATCTGAGTTCCAAAAGAGTTGCTAATTGCATAGAAAATAGTCGTACATGATGACTCATGAGCGTTTCAAACAAGATATATAATTGAAAGCAGAATTTCCAAAAAAAAAAAAAAAGTAAAATATTAGACTATAGATTAAACAGAAACATTTAATTCACATAAAAATTAGACTTAGAAACAATCCAGATCCAGCAATTAAAGCAAATATTACGAAAAATAATAACCTGGACATTAATGTTAATGCAATTATGTAGTTATATATATAGTAATAATTAAAATAATCGAATTAATTATGGTTACTATATATAACCTATACATACAATATGAACCTGCTATAGGTAGGTAGATTTGTAGACACATAGACACACAGTGATCGTGAAACGAAGGGGTTGGGCAATAAATTAAAGTTGTGAGGTGTATCCATTGTCAATCATTTCAGCAGCTGACTTCCGAACCGACAAATCGGGCTCAAATTAACAAGGGGACCCCCTGCCCCTGCTGCTGCTTTCTTCTTCAATCTCACAATTATTAGTTAATTAAACCCGAAATTAAAAAGTTAATTCATTCCAATAAGACCATTTTTCCAAGTCTGGGTAGATTGATTACATAATTTTAACGTGTATGATTATAGTGTATGTTTAATTAGTTAGTATAAGTTGTGTACTAATTAATGTTTCAACAACTCTCCAATGCCTTAATTATTTAATATTGACCTTTTGGCACTCTTCACCTTTATACTTTTCTGTCTCATTTCTCCTTTTACTTTTAATATCTTGTCTGAATATGTGTATCAGATCCCACAAATTCTTCTTGTCTGGGTAATATATATACATATACATATATTAAGTAAGCTTAATTATATATATAATTATCCAATAAATCCTGTTTTCTTCTCTTGTTAATTGGTGTGATCATACATATATATATATATATGGCAGGCTTTCATGGAGATTTTTCATCATAATTATTCTACAGCTAGTTTGGAGTTAAGCATAGCCGTGCCGGGGTTTTCTTCTTCTCCATCTTCTGGTAAGAACAAATTATATCTTTGATTATATTTTTATTTTAGGAGTTTGAGTTTGAAAAACTTTCATTATTCACTTCAACTACATGTGATTTTGTGTTCGATCTTCTTCGTCTGTTAAAGAAACTTGATGTTTTCTGTAAAAAAAAAAAAAAAAAAAAAACTCTCATGATCTGGAATTAATATTTCCTTTTGTTTTTAATTTTTCTTGTGATTAAAAAGGTGATGTAATAAATTTGTAGGGTTTCTTGCATGATGTACGTATAGTGGATCGATCAGGGGTGAAACTTTTTCTGTATATCTATTATTTTGATTTTTTTATTAAAAGAAATTGTGCATGGTTATATGGATTATTGGGTAGATGGAGAATCTGCTGTTCTTGCCTCTTCTGAAACAAGTCAGTATTAATGATGGAATAATTATAATTTCTTTATGTGCATAAAATAGAAAATAGAAAATAGAAAATAATTCATTGATGATGAATTAGATGCTTAATTAATTATAACAAGAAATAATGAATATATATAAAAATTATTAAGGGGAAAGTAGTGGTGGTGCGATGAAAGAGCTGGACATAAATCAAGTGCCTTCACCAATAGAAGAAGAAGAAGAATGCATGGAAGAAGAAGAAGAAGAAGAAGAAGAAGAAGAAAATGATAGTCCGAATAATAACGGCGTCGGCGCGGCCTCAGCCCCCAGAAAGAAACTCCGTCTTACGAAAGAACAGTCTCGTCTTCTTGAAGAAACCTTCTTACAAAATCATACTTTAAATCCTGTACGCACACTTCTCTCTAACCCCAAATCCAATAAGATTAAATTATTTATATCTATATAATTTAATTGTATTAATGCAGAAAGAGAAGGAGGCTTTGGCAGTGGAACTGCAATTGAAGGCCAGGCAAGTGGAGGTGTGGTTTCAAAACCGTAGAGCAAGGTACTTTTTCTGATTAGCCAACTACTGATCTTCACATGAATGGATTATTAAGTTAATTCTGTAAATAAATTAAATTGTCTCCTAATTAATTAGACTATAGCTATAAATATATATATATAGTTTGTATTAATTAAAAATATTAGCTAGAAATTACCGATCAGAATATCGACAATTAGTATCGTAACCTGAATCAGATTCTACCATGATAATGAAAAAGATGAAAGCGACATGTACATGAATAAATATTACGAGATTGATTGAGGTTAAATATCATCATCATCATGTGAATGTTTCCTCTCAAAAAAAAAAAAAAAAAAAAATATGTCATCATCATCATAAAGCAAACAAGAAATCTCTTTGGCTGGTAGAGTTCAAATTAATAGAATCAATGTTGTTAGGGCAACTGAAACAAGTTTAGCTAGCTTCAACTCCTCAATTAAGTTAATTTATAACCTAGTTATGAATTTTTCCTTTTCTTTTCTTGGAGGTGGCTGGTATGAGGTGGGACAAGAATCTGTCATCATATTTTCGTATTACACACTAATCATCGTGTAGCCAATACTTATAAAATTATAATAGAATTCAATTGTATTTTTTTAATTTTTCTTTAAAAAAAAACCACGTGACATCAATTTATATTGGTACGACATCACTATATAATACAAAAATATGATAGAAGATTCAGATTGACAAAATTGTGGGTGGGGGGTGAGAGTATGTTGGGGTAAAAAGTCAACACGTAACATATATAGAAGTAAATAATCACTTTAGGGCCCCTTTACTTACTTGGATAGGATTACTTTAGGATAGATAAAATTGTGATTGAAATGAGGATTAGCGATGTGCTTATTATATAATATTGTGTTTACAATATTTGATTAAAATTATCCTAATGTGTTGATTGTTTAGTCTTATATTTACTAACACATTTTCTATTCATGGTAAATTTAATAAATGACAATAATACCCCCATGCACCCGTCAATATCACTATTATTTTCAAAAATCAATCAACATAATTGTCTTTTTTTTAATTTTTTTTTTAAAAAAAAATCCTAAGATGTCATTGGCATTAAAATAAATTATTAGATAACATGATTGTCCACAGTCAATCATATATATTATAAGTCCTATGCCATTCCAGAATAAAATATTTTAATTGATCGCAATATATAGTATACCCATGAAATAAATTATTTGATGGACCAATGATATGACAGACCAAAATATTTTCAATATACAATTGATTTTGTTCAATAACAAATTGATTGGGGAATTAAATTTAAATATGAGGGGTTTTTTGGAAAATATGACTAGAAGTGGAGGGTCATATGGAGAGAAAATTTTATTAAGGATTAAATGAGCCAATGGGATTGGTTAATACCACCTAGTAGACTTTGATTATAATCACTCTCAAATCCTAATTTGTACCAGGCTTAGGTATATAATAACGGGTTGCATAAAATTAAAGTAAACAAGATATTGTTAAGGATAGTTTAGGATATCAAATCTAATAAGTCTAAGTAAATGGGCCCTTAATGTTACATAAGCATGTAATGGACATGGATGTGGAAAATTGAAGGATACGCTCAAAAGTAATTTAATAAAAATGAATATAATTAAGCTTCTCTTACCATTGAAGAGTTTAATTTTGTCATATTTTAGAAAAAAAACAACAACTAAAGTTGTGGTTGCTAGGTTTAGTTATATTTCTTTATTTTCTACCGAGCTAACATTGACATATTCCCGTGATCACATTTAATTTTCTCATCATAATTCAAAATTACAAAGATCCTTAATTCGACCTAAAAAAACCCAAAATAAATACATGCATTTGCAATAACATGACATGCGTTGCATTCTTATATTAACTAATTAATATTTAAGCAGTTGCAATAATTACATAAAGATAATTAAATATGCATAATGCACTAGTTAATGTTATATATTATTCAGCCCGTGAATGTGATATGCCCTATATATATAGGCACGGTTAGGGTAGCAACTGATGCAGTTGGTTGTCTACTAACAGCGATATATGTACTTAAATATTAACCAACAGGAGCAAGATGAAGCAAACAGAAATGGAGTGTGAGTACTTGAAGAGATGGTTTGGAACACTCATAGAACAAAACAGGAGGCTGCAAAAGGAGGTGGAGGAGCTGAGGGCCATAAAGGTGGCCAGCCACCCACTGCCACCGCCACCGCCACCGCCACCCACTATGTGTCCGCGCTGTGACCGTGTCATCACTACTACTACTACTACTCCTCCTCCTCCTCTCCTCGAAAAGGGCCCTGCCAGCGGCGCCTCCACAGCCACTACCACTACCACCTCCACCAATAAAATGCATGCCATTTCTTCAACCCCCCATTACGTGTTATAATTAATTAATCTCTAATTAATGGTGTAGTAATTAATTAATGATAGAAGGAAAGGCATACATATGTTATTTAAAGTAGTGGTGTTCATCATGTATAGGCCTCCCCCTCCATAGCTAATTGATCGTGTCAATAACTCATGTATTAACGCGGTGATTAAGTAAATGAAAACAAATTAATGTAGATCAAGTAATATTGTCCTACTCTAATCAAACTGAGATATATTTACTATTTCCTGCAGTATAGTGCTACTTATTATCTTCATTAATCCACTACTGTGCATGTTTTCCGGCAGTGATTACCCCAGCTGGTAGCATCACCATGCATTATTTTCGTAAGCCCGTATATGTATATATATAGGGTGCATGGGCTTAGTTGGAAGTTGCATGTGTTGCTTGGGCCTATATATATGAGCAAAATCAAATCGGCCCAAGGACTGAATCACACGACACGAAAGTAATTTGATCATTTCTAATTAACCAATGTTGTAATTGTGGCAAACACACGAGATGAGTCGATTAATTACTTAACTTGCATGAATAACCACCATTCAATTATTGCGAGTATTGGATACGTAGAGCATAGCCAACTGCTCCTGCTCCTGCTCCTGCTCCTGCTTTCTGATTTGACACCTCGTTTCCTGCATTCTCCACTGTATTAGACGTTTAACAAATTGACAAGAGGCATCACCATTAATTGTTTGGGAGAAAGTGGTTCTATTATGACCAATTTCCTCTCCTAATTATCAAGGATTTTGTTGAAGAAAATATCATGGAAAAAGAGTAGGCATATGGGGCCTGTATGGGTATGGGCAAGGGTATGGGTATGGGTATGGATTGTTTAGTGGGCCGACAATGTAACATATCTACCCAATTACCAAATTATGATGCAATGGAACTACTCATGTTGGATTATTGCTTTTTATCTTTTTCTTATTGTAATTCGAATCTCCACCCTTTAATAATTAATCTCATTATACTTTTTCCATAATTAAAACCCAACTGCTTCTCTCAAATAACTATATGTATGTTCTTACAACTTGTTACATCTACCACTCATCACCATTCAAAATTTATTATGACAAGCAGAAAAAATAAAATAAAATAAAATAAAATTCAATGTACGTACATCATATATATTAATTTATAAAATCACAATGATCGACATACACATTTTATTAAAAGCATAAAATCTTTTGATTCTTGTGATTAGTGCACTGCGCTCAAATCTTAATTACTTTATACTTAAAATTATTATTTCACAAGTTTTAGTTATGAAATCATAATTCATTATAATTAATTATATTGGTGATGAGGATGTCAGTAGGGGTAGCTGCAGTCCAAACAGAAGGACAGTATTAGCTAGGTAGGGAGTGGGGTACGAAAACCATAAGAAAGAAAAAGGAAGAAGAAGTATCAACTTTTTCCCAATTGCATGATCAATCATGCATGATGGTATGGATTGATATTTTTGGGTGCGTGCATGAATAAAATATAATTTACTAATTAGTCCCTTAAATCCCATGTAATTATTAATGTGGAATCTTGGAAAAGAAGAAAATTACAAGGCTCCATTTTGTAGGCACATAAATGGTAAGATTTCTTGTTTTCGGAGACACAAAAGGTTTGATGTGAAACAAAATTATAGTACTCCATCTTTAAAACAACCCACACGTCTTGATTTGCTTAAACTCATGTAAGAAGACACTACATGCACAACCCAATTTCAATTCATACATGTCAACTCTCTCTAATCATCCTCTCAACTATCAAACAAAAACAGTATTAATATATGTGGGTGTGCCCAAACCCTACCAACCTACTTATTTAATTTGGACCTAAGGGCGTAGATGATTCGAGTTGAGTTGAACATATTATTATTCAAATTTATTTGAATTATTATTGAGTTTCAAAAATTTTATTTGAACTTGATTTGATTATTATTATAGTCGAGCTCAAACAAGCTTTAATTGGATCAAATTCGAGTCGAGTTTGAGTAATTTGATATATTTAAATATATTTTGTTTTTGCACTAATCGAATCAAACTCGAGCTGTGCTCAAAAGTTTATCGAACAAGTTTTTTTTGTTCAAGCTTGATTTGTTAAATTTGACGAATTGAGTTCAAACGAATTTTTAACAATCGATCTGAATCGAGTATCGAATAGTTTAATTATTTTTCTTTCAGCCCTATTTGGACCTATGCTTTTGTTAAATTATTGGAAAATAATAATAATAATAATTACTTATATTATAGTTTTGATGTGGATGTGGTTTTAATTTACGGATGAGATGGGAATTTTACCCTCGGCACAACTGCGCACTAGGTGAATATTTAATCGTAGAGAGAGAATTTTTGAGTGAGGGGTTTTGTGAGTTGTCTTGTCAATGAATAGTGAGTTGGTTAAAATAATAATATTTTTAGTATTTATAGTGATATTGGGAGTTATGTAGTGTGGTAGGGTATATATGCTTATTGTGTGACTTATACATAAAAATTACTCTTACATCATTGTAAATAAAAATTTTAATATTATATACACATCATATAGTCCCCCACTCTCGGATAAAATATTTGGCCGTAGTGTTTTGTCCGAGAGTAAACACTTTCCTAAAATGATTCTAACACATGAGAGTGGGTGGTTGGATGGGGAATGAGCCAAGCTCGAACCACGTTGGGCGAGTGAGCTCGAGGCATGCTGGGTCGAGGCAGTGGTTTGATGGGCACGCACCTAATGGGTGCGGCCGTGTCGCGAGGTGAAGTGAGCCTCGAGCTGGAAGGCACCTCCCCCAGCCCAGCTCGAGGCGAGCTCGAAGCCACCTCGAGGCCGGGGTGCTCGCCACGAGCTGTGGGTCTCGCCACCCCCCCCCCAGACTTCCGAAGCCGGGGTGCTCGAGGCACCGCCTCGAGACCAGCTCGAGGTTGCCTCGAGCTGAGGGTGCTCGAGGCAACGCCTCGAGCTGAGAGGGGGGTCTCGCCACCCCCCACTACCCAGCTCGAGGCGCTGCCTCGAGCTGGAGGGTCTCCCCCAGCCCAGTTCGAGGCAGTGCCTCGAGCTGGGCTCGAGGCAGTGCCTCGAGCTGGCAGGGGGGTCTCGCCACCCCCCAGACCAGCTCGAGGCGCCACGAGCTGGGGGGCGGGGCCTCGGTCCGAGGCCGGGGTGCTCGAGGCACCGCCTCGAGACCAGCTCGAGGTTGCCTCGAGACCAGCTCGAGGTTGCCTCGAGCTGAGGGTGCTCGAGGCAACGCCTCGAGCTGAGAGGGGGTCTCGCCACCCCACTACCCAGCTCGAGGCGCTGCCTCGAGCTGGAGGGGGTCTCCCCCCAGCCCAGTTCGAGGCAGTGCTCGAGCTGGCAGGGGGTCTCGCCACCCCCTAGCTCGACGAGCTTGGAAGGGGGCGGGGCCTCGGTGGTGCTCGAGGCACCGCCTCGAGACCAGCTCGAGGCAGTGCCTCGAGCTGGCAGGGTGGTCTCGCCACCCTCGAGCTGGCAAGGGAGGCATCGGTCCCGCGAGCTGGGGCTGCTCGAGGCACTGCCTCGAGCTCGTTGAAATCGGTGCTCGAGGCAGTGCCTCAAGGTCCAGTCGGTGAAGCCCACCTCGATCCCCCTTGGGTCCTGCTCGAGTCTCCAAGTGTTTGTATGAGGGGAATATAAAATTGCGCTCCATGGTTTTGAACTCGGGTTAAAAGTGTGGAAAGCAGAGACCTCAACCAATACACCACCAAGTATTTTATGACAAATTTTACTCTCATTCTCTATTAGTAGAGGTGGCTTAGATTTATGACGTTTGTTTTAGTCATTCTTTATGCCGAATTCTTTCATGTTTAATCTTGAGAAATTTCGACATCCTCTTCAAGAGATGAGATTTTTCATTACACTAGAGAATTTTCGTGCATTGTGGGGTGCGCGATCGATCGCCAAATTGCCTTTATCTATCAATGATGGAAGTTATTTTTATTTTTATCCCTACTTGGGGTATAAATAATTATCTTTATTTTTATTTATTTATTATTTTTACGGGTCCGCCTCTTTTCTATTTCGAGGTGGGTGCCGGAGAATAGACAACTCTTACTTATGGTGACGAAGCCCCCCAAGACCTTGAGGGAGGTTAGGAGGCGCCACCCCCCCCTCCTTTTTTTTTTTTTTTTTTTTGTGAATTATATTGACGTTACCTCATGGGGTGATTTTTTCCCGACTCATATGGTCGAAAATTTTGGTATGTAATTTGGACCTTTGTCACTTGGGATGAAGTTTTGGTATGCTAGATCGGCAATATTCCATTTTTATTAATATAGTCACTACACTTATTCACTTGTAGTTTTATTCTCTTACGACTTATTTTCGTCGGATGTTGCCTCAATGGATGTTTTTGCTCATACCCCAGAGTTTGTTTTTCACCAACTTCATAGGGGGGGGGCAAAATTTTCCGGGGCCAACATTATTGAGGAGGATCTTGGTGAAATTTCGATCATGGGGTCCCGGGACAATTCTTTATTGCCTCAAGGGACCTCTCGAAACTACAGGGATCTCCACCTTCTAAAAGTTTTTAACTACGACGGAAAAGTTAACTTCATTGCTTAAGTTCGGATTACAAAGTTCCTTCGTGAAACTATTCAAAAGGGGAGGGGATGAAACATTAAACCCCTAATCTATCCCTCATATTACATGTGTGAGTCAAAAGAGAGGGAACTTCTCCTACCGGACGAACTTCTTTCTCAATGGATCCTATGGGGTATCCCTTGCCCTGTGCTCAATGCCGATCATCACTCTCTTTCCCTTCGCATTGGATGCTTTTCCATCCAACTTCTTTCTTGATCTCTTTAGAGTTTTTACATAGCAAACTCTCGCCATTAGTTCATCTCCCACAACCTCTCCCACGCCAACAGAAGTGGGGAACTTTAGTTTCATGTGGAAGGTGGAGGCTATAGCTCGAAAAAGGTTTAAACTCGGTCTCCCCAAGATGATGTTGTAGGCGGATGGAGCCTTAACCACGAGAAACTTAACCATTTTTGTAGACCTCTTCGGGAGAGAACCAAGGGACAACGGCAACATCACTTCCCCCAACGGTTCGATCATCTCACTACTAAAACCTGTGAGTGGGGTGTTCACCTTACGAAGCTGAGCATTGTCGATCCCTAGTTGGACATATGCATCATAGAACATAATGTCCGCTGAACTCCCACTATCTACTAGAACTTTTTTAACTAAAAAATTGGCAAGCGTGGCCGAAATGACCAAAGCATCGTTGTTTTGGTTTCTCATCGGGTCCATGTCTTGTGAATTGAATGAAATTTCCTCTTGATTTTCCGAGTTAACGTTATAGACTTGAATAGGAGCTTGCCAATGGTTTTCCATGGTAGCTCGAGCTAGCGCTTTCCTCGCATTGGCAGAGTCTCCTCCCGTCGGGCCTCCTGAAATCACAGCGATAACACCTGCTGTGGGGAGATTGTCAGTGTTTCGAGTTTGCGGAAATTGAGTCTTGGGGTTGGCGACTCGGGCCTTGGTTGATATATTCTTTCAAGTATCCACGTTGAATCAGTTTCTCTATCTCATTCATCAGGTGATGGCATTCTTCCGTCGTGTGCCCCCTATCCCGGTGGAAACGACAATATTTTTCGGATCTGACTCTTTGGGGTTATCTTTCATCTTTTTCGGCCATTGATGGATTAGCCCTTGTTGCTCCGCCACGACTAGAATCTCCCCCCTAGATGCATTCAACGTGGTGTAATGTGCGAACCCTATCGGAGGCACATGCTTACGTTCTTTCTTTTTTGGTTCTTTCTCTTCCTCTCGGCCTTTTCTCTTAACGCCAAGGAAAGGATCGGAAGCATTGGACTCCTCAATCCGAATGTACTTTTGTGATCGCATGAGGAGGTTTTCCATGTTACTTGGGGGCTTGCCGGCTATTGACTCCTTGAATCTTCGGGCAACAAATTTTGTTGAATAATGCTTGCCAACAATTCATGGTTGACATGGGGGACCTCGTGCACCGCCTCAATGAATCTTTGCATGTAGTCTCTCAGCGGTTCGTTCTCCCTTTGACGTATGGTAAACAAGAAAGCGGCAGTTTTTGGAACCCTCTTGTTCATGGAAAAATGGTGCAAGAAACGTTGAGTCAGTTGCTCGAGGCTAGAAATAGTTCCAGCGGGCAGTTGGTTGAACCACGCCAAGGCGCGTTTGGAGAGGGTGGTGCGGAAGACCTTGCAATATGCAGCATCACTCAGGTCATACCAATCAATTTTGGCGTAGAATTTATCCAAGTGTTCCTGCGGGTCACCTGTTCCGTCGTATTCTGTGAGGTTGGATACTTTAACGCCTGCTGGAAGTGCTTCCGCCAAAATGCAGTGGAGAATGGGATGCCGTGGGGGGAGCGACGGCAAATGCCAAATAGGGGTCCTCCACTCCCCTTGATGGGAGGGAGCCGTGGGTGGCCGCGATTGGGGGGATACTGTTCTTGTGTCTGAGCAACTTCAGGTCGAGAAACTCGACTGTTTACCTCCTCTTGCCTCTGCTCCTCCTCCTCGGGAGCCGAGGACAAATTTCGACTTCGGCGAGGTGAAGGAGGGGGCGGATTGATGGGGTGTTGCGCCGCAAATTGAGCCATAGCTTGTGCAGCCGCTCGGGTAGATGCATCGTGAATCAGAGCTAATAAGGCCTCTTGTGTCAGTTGTATCATTGTTTCCTTAGGCGGAACTCCGTGAGGGCGTGACACGGCACGGGGGGATGGGACTTGCTCACGAGGACGCACGGTTTGTCCATTGATGGGGGATTGTTCACGGGGTAGTGGCAGTTCGCTGGGTGGCGCTTGATGTAACCCGTTCAAGTGTGGTTCTAGGGCATCGCCCACCCCATGAACTTCGCGAGCTCGAGACCTAGTTTGCATTCTCAATGCCGGGGTAAGAAGTTCCCACAGACGGCGCCAATGATGTGGATGTGGTTTTAATTTACGGATGAGATGAGAATTTACCCTCGGCACAACTGCGCACTAGGTGAATATTTAATCGTAGAGAGAGAATTTTTGAGTGAGGGTTTTGTGAGTTGTCTTGTCAATGAATAGTGAGTTGGTTAAAATAATAATATTTTTAGTATTTATAGTGATATTGGGAGTTATGTAGTGTGGTAGGGTATATATGCTTGTTGTGTGACTTATACATAAAAATTACTCTTACATCATTGTAAATAAAAATTTTAATATTATATACACATCAAGTTTAAATATAGGGAATGAAGTTTGAGTTTTTTAATGAAAGTGGAAAAATGGGGTTTGGAGTTTATCAATAAAGATATATCCATATGCGTATTAGATATTTTAATAAAAAAATATGATTATATATTTACAGTGTGATGTGATTGATATTATTATGTATCACCAATAATTTGCATGATGGTCACTTCAAAGTGGGTCGATCGTACAAACTTAACAGTAGTTCCTTACAGTAAATTGCGCCTTGAAAATATAAAATATTATGTATTTGATTTTGAACCAAAATTAAAAATCTGATTGATTAACATTGGTACGTACATTTAGATGGAAATGAGGAAGTAATGATAATGGATGAGGGAAATTGAGCGCATGTGAAGTGTTATGGAGTAATCTAATACATCTATTAATATATTCCCTTTCTCTATTAATATTCTTCTTATCTGGGACCAAATATCTTGGCATATCATTTTCCCCTCTCATTTATTCAATTGACACTCAACTCAATCACTCATAGACTTGGATTATCATTATTTATATATATGTATGATCACCCCCATTTCCATATATTATTTGTAAAAGAAACTAATTAACAACAACAATTATACTGTGAATTTCTTATGTTTGTTTGGTGTAATTTAACGTAGGTTCCATATGACTTAAAAAATTATATTTAATATCTTTAGCATTTGTTTTCGTTCAAAAATTAGATCACTAGAAAAAAATTGAGTTTTCGCTACACTATTAATAACCACGCTTGAAAGTCATGGTAAATCACTACTATTAACCACGTTAAGTAAAATCAAAATAAATATTTATATTTTTACACGTTTAATCAATATTCGTCATGGTTTTAGGCCATGACTAATATTTTGGTCACACTCGAAACAACGGCTAACAGCTGTTGCAAAATCATAGTTGATTTGTATTTTTCATGGTTTTTTTCTTTTGGCTATAATTTTTAACCATAGCGGAAAATCATATTTTTTTTAGTGGATTAATCTATTAGTCAAAATTCACAGGCTTTAATAATATCTGCAAAGAAAAAAAAAAGAGTATTGAATGAAAATTCATATTTATCTGCAATTGACTTAGTACTGATTTATTACAGGTCAAACAATTTTTTTGCTGATCAAACTATCCTTATATATCTTCACATGCAAATATATGTGAAAACGTATATATTCACTCTTTCCAAGGATAGTTTTAAAAAAAAAAATTCAACGTATGATAAATTTGTAAATCAATCAAGGGTGAATATGAATTTCACACACTTTTTTTGCTAATGTCAGCAAGTTTTATGAACTTTACTAACATATGAGGTATTAGGTGTAATTTCTCAAATTGTAACAGGTTTAAGTAGTATATACCAAATCTCATGGGAGATCGGTGTAAATATCCCTAATAAATATAGTATTGAACCATTTTATATATTTTAATAATATTAAATATCAATAAACATACTTAAATGTAAATCACTTGAAAATTTTATTATACAAAATAGAAAAATTAGATTGATTTATTTAATAAATGTGTGTAATTATGTTGTGAAGTGGGCTCCGCAATCCTTGCAAGTTGGAGGTACAATCACGCAATTGATGAGCAAAGATGATGTTGTCTGAGGCCTTAGGGGAGTATATATGATTAGACGATTATGAAAATTTCAGATGATAAACACAATTTGGAAAGTTGATAAAGATTGATTTTGTACCAAAACATATAGTAAACGTAGGGAGGAGGACATCCTTCTTCTTTAACTTAAATCCTTATTCTACACATGAGAACATAGTAAATTTTTTGCCCCAAATCATGGCCAACTTCTATTAGTAACTAGTCAATTTGAATTATCTTTTATACAATTATTATAATTAATATAGTCCGTAATTATATAATGATCAAGTTCATTTGTATGTTTGATTTAATTTAAGCCTCCTCTCAAGATTTAGCCACCATATATATACAATTATATGTATACAGTAAAAAAAAAAAAAGCTAAAACACAAATTTTAATAGCCATCCCCTCTAAAATTTGACATAATTATAAATTCATTCTTATTATTTGAGCAATTATAAATCCTACTGACTTTAACGTATGTATACAAACAAGTTTATTCTGTTAGCTTTCATTCAATTTTTTTGTGAACTGACATTAATGTCTTTTGGATTATATATTATTTTATATACTTTTTAAATTTTATTAAAATATTTTTATGTATTAAAATTCCCTATTGGTTTTTTTATTTTAACACCCTCAAATTTCTTATATATTTTTATTTTTAAATCAACAAGGGTAAATAGTAATGTTCACTTCACTGTTTAAGGGCTACTTAATTATTTTTTATTTGATGGGATATTTTTAATTTTTTAATAAAAAATATTTATAATTATATCAAATCCGTAAAAAGTAGATGTAATTTCCTTAAATGAAAAAAAAAAAAAAAAAAAAACACAGAAGAAGAGGAGAGGTTGGGAGGGCAGCAGCTCATCACTTGTTCAACTGGTCCCATAATCCTAAATCCTTGCCCAGTTCGATCAGTCACTCAGGGAAACCAATCTCACTTCCCCCTATATATACACACACACATAGATACATTATCTTCTGTAATTCCACTCTCTCTCTATTTCTTTTCTGTGTCCACAAGCTATCGTCTTTTCTCTTTGATTTGCAGTGCAGCAGAAGAAGCACATATCCCTTTAGTCAGTAACAGTTATATAACGGCTTTTTCCTTCCCTTTCTGCCCCTCTAATCCCTCCCCACTCCAGAGAAAAACACTTGATTACTATAGTTTTTCTTGGATAATTAAGCAGAGAAATCATGATAAGCTGGCACGATCTTTATGTTGTTTCTAACAGCAGTGATTCCGCTGTATGTGGCCATGATTTTATGGGTCTGTACGCTGGTGGAAAATATTCACCCCAGCTCCGGCATCAACCGCTTCGTCGCCATATTCGCTGTCCCACTTCTTTCCTTTCATTTCATTTCCAAGAACAATATTTATGCTATGAACTTCCGCTTCATCGCGGCCGACTCATTGCAAAAGGTTATCATGCTTGTAGTTCTTGGATTGTGGGCAAATTTAACCAAAAATGGCAGCCTGAAATCTATAACCATTTCTCTCTTTCCAGTCTGCCAAATACTCTGGTGATGGGCATTCCTTTGCTGATTGCCATGTACGGTGAATACTCCGGCAGCCTCATGGTCCAAGTTGTGGTGCTCCAATGTATCATTTGGTACACACTTCTGCTCTTTCTGTTCGAGTATCGTGGCGCAAAAATGCTGATAATGGAGCAGTTTCCTGAGACAGCAGCCTCAATCGTGTCCTTTAAAGTTGAATCCGACGTCGTCTCCTTGGACGGCCAAGATTTTCTTGAAACGGATGCTGAAATTGGCAATGATGGCAAGCTTCATGTCACTGTGAGGAAATCCAACGCCTCCAGGCGCTCCTTTGGTCACGGATCCTTCTCCGGGATAACTCCTCGCCCCTCAAATTTAACGGGGGCCGAAATTTACAGCCTGAGTTCTTCAAGAAACCCAACTCCCCGAGGGTCTAATTTCAACCACTCAGATTTCTACTCAATGATGGGGATGGGGAGATTGTCCAACTTTGGGAATTCTGACACAGGTAGATTGTCGAACTTCAATATAGCTGATATGTATTCAGTTCAATCATCAAGAGGCCCAACTCCGAGGCCGTCAAATTTCGAAGAGAACTCTGCTCCAGGAGCCCTGAACAGTTCTCCAAGGTTCGGTTACTTTCCGCCACAGCCTGGGCCAACTTCTTATCCTGCTCCAAATCCTGAAATTGCTTCGGCAATGCCGAAAACCTCGAAAACCGTTCAGTCGCAGCACCAGCCTCAGGGAGGTAAGACTAATCATGACGCAAAAGAGCTTCACATGTTTGTATGGAGCTCGAGTGCGTCCCCGGTGTCTGAAGGAGGTGGCGGCCTACAGGTGTTTAGCGGCCCTGATTTCGGTGCTTCCGAGCAATCAGGGCGCTCTGATCCAGGTGCAAAGGAAATCAGGTTAGTGATCATCCTCAAAATGGGGAGGCTAAAGGTGAATATTTTGTGTTCCATTCTTGACTCATTAACGTCAATTGAATGACTTTTAATGCTGTGTCGGCAAATTGTCTGATTACTCTGCTACTTTTACAATGAAGCTGTTCAGCAAAGTGGGGACCTTGGTGGAGAAGACTTCAGCTTCGGCGGTGCAGGGAGAGCTCTTGCGGAGGAGGATAAAGAAAAAGAGGGTGCAACTGGGCTGTCCAAACTGGGGCCGGGCCCGACAGCAGAGCTTGACCCCAAGGTGGCTGGACTTGATGATGCCGGAGCCAGGAAACATATGCCACCAGCAAGCGTCATGACACGCCTAATCTTGATCATGGTCTGGCGTAAACTTATCCGAAACCCCAACACCTACTCCAGCCTCATTGGCCTAATTTGGTCTTTGGTCTCATATCGGTGAGCTACTCAAGAATTTTGATCATTAATTGAACAGTTGAGGAATTGTGATTGATCAAGGAATAATATGATTTCAGGTGGAATGTGCATATGCCTAAAATTCTTGAAGAGTCGATCAAAATACTCTCTGATGCTGGTCTTGGAATGGCTATGTTTAGTTTAGGTGAGTGCTCAAATTCCAGGCCTGGTTTCTTTTTCTCAATGTGAATTAATCATTCTAGGTATAATTTCCTTGTTCAAAGCTTAGATTTCTTATCGTTAGAGATTTTTGGCATATTTGGTTGGTAGCGGTCATATAACGTTCCAGTAAAGAGCTCAAATGTTTTTTGACCATCCATTCTTGGTGACAAGATACAATGTTATCAACAAATATTTTAAAAAAAATAAAAAAATTGGATGATGCAATTGAGAGGGGCATGGAAAGGATGGGGCCGACGAGCAGTGTCTGTATGCGGTCCTGAAGGGGGGGAGGCGGGGATAACGGATGCCTTTAACCATTGGCGCGATAGTAGCAAAGGTGGTTGACATGAAATTGACTAATTTTCTTAGGAATTTGATTGATTTGGATTGTGTGTGTCGACAGGTCTATTTATGGCCCTCCAACCGAAGATAATTGCATGTGGAAACACGGTGGCTTCCTTCGCCATGGCCGTCAGGTTTCTCACCGGCCCAGCAGTAATGGCCGCAGCTTCCATTGCTGTTGGCCTCCGCGGCACCCTTCTGCATGTCGCAATTGTCCAGGTTGCTATTCTTTCTTTCCCCATTAATAAACTCTACTGTCCGCTGTGAAACTTTTGTACGTTTTCTAAGCTCACATAAACTAAATTATCTAAATTAATTAATACGATGACTCACAATCCATTTAACACCATAACCATGAAATGCTAATATTCAATACAATCCTACATCTATTGCTGTTGATTCATCATTAATTAAAGTTGGAACATATTATTTATATGAATTGTTCTCTAACACAATATATTCTTATCCAACAGGCTGCACTTCCGCAAGGATTGTCCCATTTGTTTTTGCTAAAGAGTACAACGTCCATCCAGCAATTCTTAGCACTGCGTAAGCAAACTCCACCCCTCATGGCTTAAATTAAACTCAATCTCTAATTTCAACAAAAAATGATCCATTCTCTTTGACAAACTTCAGGGTCATATTCGGAATGCTGATAGCGTTACCCATCACGCTGGTCTATTATATCCTTCTTGGTCTGTAAGAATTTCGGAGTGATTGAGAACAACGAGTTCAAGAAAATTTATGAATGAATGAATGTATCAGAAAGCTTGATGGGTTGAGTGGCTGTACCAACAACACATACATTAGTGACCAACAGTGGATTTTGAGATGAGAGTGAAGAAGCCATGCCCGTATGTACAATATTAATTAGTGCTTCTTCCCTGGAATTTGGAGCGCTGGCTAGCTGTTTAGATGATTCCCTGATGTGAGGATATGATGCCCCCAATTACAGACAACATAAAATCGTAGAGGAAAATCTATTATTATATATATGGAGGGGAACATATATCGCAGAGGAAATCAGGGAAGCAGAAACTATTGTCATAGGAAATTTTCTCCATAATCATTGCGCATGTTACTCATTGATTAGGCTTAATCTTGTCATTATTAACTAGTACTATCCATCTATTAGTGTCTTAAAGAGGCCGAGAACACTATTATTTTGCTTTGTTGATTATTAGTGTATTAATTTATTTTGCTTGCTTTCTACTTGACGATGATATATGTAAATTACTTTAGGATCGTTGATTATTAATTATATTTTGTTGTTAACCCATTTTCAAATAAAAGTAGTGTTATCTACTGATATTTTTTGGTTTGGTTAAGGCCGATAGGTTAATATAGTGAATTTGGGTGCACCTAATAAGTCACATGCTACAAGGAAAATTCTAATTTAAACTAGTTTGATAGAATTTGAATTAATTATAGCAATTATATTAATACGTTTATTGTATAATTAATATATAATGTAAGAAAACTAATCAATTACATAACAAGTATTTATATATCATACTTATTTTATATTTAATTTAATTTAATCGAATCTAATTTAGGTAAAAACTTTCCCAAACTATAGTTGCGTAGACAATTGGATCTGAGAAGGCCAAACTTTTGAAAAGGGATTGGAAGGTAGTAGCAAAGGGATATATGTTTCAAAAGGCATGCATTATCTACTTCTTTGGCACAAAAGCACTTTGGGATTCTTCTTAGATGGGATATGAGATTTTTTTTAGTGGATTGGGTTCGACTTGGACTAAATATAATTCTAATTTTAACATAGTTGTTTAATAGGGCGCGTATTTGGGTGAACTTATATGCAATTGTTAATAAAACAAAGTGGTTGACAAAATTTATGATTATTAACATTGTATAAATTTTATTTAAAATAAAATTTAACAGGTCTAATAATTTCAAATAAGAGAGTGGCTTTTGGTTCTGGATGGGGTGTGATTGATCATTGATGCGCCCATAATCCTACCCTATGAGAGGAGTCACTGTTGGTAGGGTGGTTGTGGTCCAACCATTCCAACCCTTGGTTTTTTTTTTAATAATGTATGTGTGTATGTATGATGTATGATGTATGATGTATGATGATGAAAAGAAAAACAGTTTGCATGTGAATCACCACATGCATGCTTCAATTCATTCAACATCTCACTACCATTCCTCTCCACCATTATTTTGTAGGGTTAACTACCTACCCATTTATGTATATATATATGTTTCTAACTCTTAATTAAAATCATAATACTTTCTATAATATGCAAACATAAAAGAGATCAAACATAAAAGAGATCAATTTTACATATATTGCAAAAATTATACATCATGGAATTGGAGCAGCAGATATCAGAAGATGGATCATAAAAGAATTTGAGACCATACATTGGAAATATATAATATGGTATGGTTTGCTTCATTTTCCTAATTATTGGGCAAATTGACAAGCATTCATTGAGTAGTTGAAAGATTAGAATAATTGGCAAGAAAAGGAATGCGCCCCCTCAACTCTTGCTTTATTACTGCCAACCCCAAAAATAGCATGCACAATTTGTGGGATAATCTCAATCTAATATCACCTTTTCTTTTTGCCCCCTTTTTACTATAATAATAATTTCAATTACCATTTGCCCTAACCACGCTTTTGATATTTATGCTAATTCATTGCGTTTTATGTTAACCTAATTCTCAAGTTATGCAATATCAAGAGATGGTTTGTAATTCTTGCATTATGCACCTTTTTTCTCTAAATATTGCATGTGATGATCACTTCATTATAATTAAGAAAATATCCCATCATCAGCTCCAATTACACAAAAATTTTATATCTTATGATACAATTCACTTTATACATGTATATGAGTATAATTTCTTTTCTTTAAATAATAATAATAATAATAAAAATAAAATTTGAAGTAATTTGTTGGTAGGAACCATTGCGATTACCGTATTAGCATTGATTGATTGATCCGAAGAAAAAGAAAAAGAGAAAGGAAATGTAAGCGTTGATGAGGAGATGAAGCGACAATCCCACCAATGAAAAGACATGGAATATAGTGAGGAGTAATTTGGCAAATCCGAAGCCCCTAATTCCATAGACTACGATGATGCGGTGCCGTATTGGAGGGGGACACAACCACCTCATATGTGTATGACTCTTTGCACATCTCTAAGCCTTTGGATTTCACGCGATCCCCCAATATTTGGGCAAACGCGCCATCTGCTGCAGAAGCCGATGACGTCTCGGGAAAGCAAATTGTCTGTTTTGACCACTAACAATTTGCCTACACCTTTGGCGGAAGGGTATTTCAGGGAACTCACTTGTTAATCAATCGCGGGAAAACCAACATACCGCGAAAACGATTGGTCGTTGAGAATTACGATGAGCGAGGGTCACGTGGGGTGTTTAGGAAGTTCGCATATCACGCGCTACGACGCAGTTGTTGTGCACGATTTCCTATGAACCGCACCTTCATGTAGATGTAGTTGACCTGACCTGACCCTCTGAATTAATTAATTCCCATCCTGTCCTGTTTTAATAGGTTTAATTTGGATTTCTCATTTCTCTTTTTAATTTTTTATTTCATATTTATATCTATCAGACAGCAACATACACGTTTAGTTTACCCTACACTTTTTTTTTTTTAAAAAAAAAGGTTTCATGCATGTATTAATATAATATAAAATAAAATATGAAATTTATTTTCTTGAATAATAAAATGATTATTAATACGAGGGTAAATCATTACTTAATGTGTAATAATTTGTTGAAAGGAAAATCTCTCTCTCTATATATATAATCCTCAACCAAAACTAAATTCTTGAATGTAGATAAATTTAAGCGGGTTTAATTTAATTTATCCCATGTAATATTATAAAAGAGCAATTTACTATTTTATAAAAAAAAATAATAATTTACCTTATATTTTTTAACGTGAAGCAATTACTTCTATATATAAAGGAGTAATTTACTTATTTACAATATCACATTAGAGTTGTTTGTATTTTACAAATTTAAAGACATGCAATTGGAAGGAGATAGAAGATGGTGATGAGACCTCACCTCTCCACTCCACCCCTAGCTAGCTAGTTTATATATATCATTTTCCACCCTGTTATCTTTCGTCTCAATCTCCTTGAAGTTATATCAGTTTTGTTTGAGCTTATTCAATCCATCATATAAAAGTTTGCAATTAACTTGCTCTTGTTCTTTTACCTTAAAGACACATCGGTCCCTCTCCATGTCTCACCATTATTTTCATGCTTTTGTTTTTGTACCTACCCCCCAATATTCTTTCCTCTATCTATAGTAATTACATCTTCATTCTTGTTGCCTACAATATATATTTTGATTTTAAACCTTATAAGAATTTACCATGATGTTAAAATTATTTGAAAAGCCATGAAACCTTAATATTAACAAATAACCGAGGACATCATTAAAAAATGTATGTACATGTATGTTGTTTGGCCATAAAATGCCTCAAGTATATGACCAATCCTATTTGCCCCTAAAGTTTTAATTAGACAGCCTGCATATATATTGAGCTAATTTTCTTTCAAATTGATGTAATAAATTAGTCGTTAATTATAAGTCTAGCAATGGTTAATTAGTGTCGAACCATATTGTTTACTAGATTGATTGGCTTGTACGTGCATTAAGACAAGTTATCAATATTCATCAGTCAAAATTAATAACTTTATTGCGTGGATCCAATTATTTGGGCCTCGAGATAAAAGCTGACTCCGGCCACCCAGTTCATCTTTTCAATATATATATATATATATATATATATATATATATGTATAGAACTAAGTCGATCAATCAATTCATATTGATTAGTCGACATATAGATTCTAATTGACCACAGCGAGCCAAGGAGAAGGGACAATGACCTTACATACATGCATAGATATCCATGATATATACATTAGTTGGGATCGGAAAGACATCATAATGCAACATATTACATGCATGTAATTGCTTGAATCAATCAATACATGTTGAGAAGTACTAGTGTAAGCGCATGGACGCATGCATATATTGCTAGCTTTTGTGTAGACCATTAGTTGCCCCATCCACCTCTATAATATGATCATCGTACGATTTCCCACATCATGTGGCGAGGAAATGGCGGTCGCGCGCCTCAGCTCATATGCACATCACCTATATATACCATGTCTAATTATGTGAAAAGTTTAGAGTTATTTTTTCTTTTTTAATTTCTATAAAGGGAGAGGGAAATGAATAATTAATTAGCACAAAGAAATAAACTGTAGAAAATATTACATCAAGGATATGATGGATATTCAGGATAATTAACTAGCTATATATATATTATTATAAAGGATATATATGGATCATGAAAACCCTAAGAAAAGAAATATATTAATTGTCCAGATTTGAAGTGATTAATGAATAATTAGTTATAATAATTGTATATATGGAACTAGGTAGCGGAGGTAAGAGATTCTTGGGTGAAATAGCTAGTGATTGATTCCTAAACATATTTGCGCTCGCTGCTATGCACATGCATTATTGAAAGGATAGAATTCCAAGTTGGTGTAGGGACGATCCACGACTGAGTTTGGCACTAAAGATTTGTGGATTTTCTTTTTTCTTTCTGCACCCAAAAAAGAAATATGGACCCCCACAAGCTAGCTAGCTAGGTTTTGATAAATTAACTCGTACGGGAAACCTTTTCTGATCGAATCATGTTTGGCTAAATGAAATTAATCACACTTATTTTATAATTGGTCACTTTTCTTGAATTGTACACTAATCACATTACAAAGTGTATAATACTTGTCATATATTTTTGCTACTTTCTATCTTAGCAAGAAATGTGTTCTGGGTAGAAACAAACACTGCACAATAAAGAGTACCCCATATTTCATATATGGTTTCCAACCCAATTTTACTATATGTATGCCTTTTCTTATATATTAACTGGTCCAGCTCTGATATATATCTCAACTAGATCTGAACCATATTGTGTCGTCGCGATCTTAATGTAGGTCCAATATATAATTTCCATTGGTCCAATTCTAATTAGAACTCTATATATATATATACATAGGTAGGCACTTTCTTCATCAGTCTATAACATGCAACATGCATATGATCGAGTCACTCACGCCCATTAGTGAGTTTGTTTGTGAAAAAGGAAAGAGCTAATCGATAAATATTAAAGATTAATGAGAAATCTTGATTAGTCATTCACCCCCTGCACAGTGATATAGTCTAATATATATATAGAAACATCTGGTGATATTTTGCTTATATATAAATTAAAATGGTAAGTGTCAAGCATTAAATTTGATGCAAGTGGTACTGGACCACGAAAATTCAATCCGTGGCTTGGATGAGAATAAATAAATACATGCAAACAAGAATAAATAAAAGCTGTGCACACACACATCTATAGCTACATCTCTCTCTCCTCTCTCTCTCTCTCTCTCTCTCGAGAGAGAGAGAGAGAGAGAGAGAGAGAGTTGATCAGAAAAATTAGAGAGGTGATGGTGAGTGTAGGGTGAACAACGGACATGGTCTGGGTTTGAGGGGCCAGCGCAAAGAGTTGGACCATAAAAGTTGGGTGTGAGAGAGAGAAAGGGGAAGAAAAAGAGTTGCTTTTACGAACCCAACTTATGACAATACACCTTTCATTCACATTTTGGTATATGCATCTTTCACTGTTTATGGTCCTATTGCACTTTATTCCTTTCTCTCTGTCTTTTTCTTTCTTTTTTATACTTAAATTTTTCTTCTAGAATGTACATAATTAAGAATTGATTATAAAAAAAAAATAATAATATATAGTTATAAATTTCATGCATTCATCATGGGGAACTCATTCATTTTATTATAATGGGCATCAATTATATATAAATCATGTGTGATAATCAACGCATTAAGTCCACATACCTACAATCGTGTATATATATATATATAAATGATGACAAGAATGATGGATGATATTTATAGTCATGATTCTCTTAGTTTTCATATATGGAGGAGTTAATAATATAAGAACATAGTGTGTAGCTACGTTAATACACACACACACACACATATATATATATATATATATATATATATACTTAATTATTACATTTGGAGGAATTGTAACATGAATATTATTGCAGTCATTTATGGAATAGGAGTGGATTAAATAGGTAGGGCGCGGGGGAGTATGGGGTTGAGGTTGACAAGGCTGGCGGATGGTCCAGCAGCAGCACAGTCACAGATGGAGCCAAGAAGGAAGAAGTTGTGTTCAGAAACACTTAACCCATTTCAACACGTACAAAACTGACTGCCTGCCCCAATTCAATTCAAATGCTTGGTACGCTCCTACCTACCTACCTCCATATATATATATATACAGTAACTCCGCTTCTTTCTCTGCACTTGTTATCCATGTATAAATTCTGACACATTTCTTTTCTTTATTTGCTGTATTTGTTGTTGGGGTAGGGATGGAAGTGGGGTTTGTAATAGAATTAGCTGCTCATGTGTTTTTGCTTCTTACATTTCATGATCAGTGCATGATGATAAAACAAATTAACTCAACTCAGAACTGGTCCTGCGCGCATTTTCTCTTTATCATTTTGGGTAAGGGTGTTGTAATTAAAGAGGGACATTAATTATTATTCCTCATAAATACATACATATAGCTACTTAAGGTAGTTAAATGCTTAAATAAAGTAGTTATAATGTTAACAATATTCTTTCTATCTATCTATATATGTCTGCGTATGATGCAATTATGAGCATAAAGTAGTGATAAATGATATGAGTTCACCACATATTACATTTATTTCATGAAAACAACACATAACTAAATTTATATGTATTATGAAAATATGACAACATCTTTATTATATTACCTCCTCTGTATATATATAGATAACATGATGATATGAATCGGGTCAATCTATGTAGTTACAATTTATATATAGTTCCAGTAGTAGAGTGGATAAGCAGCATCGATCTATGTATTTTATTCTAGTATATATATGATTGTTATAGCTAGATACGTCCTAATAAATCAATTATTCAATGATATTTTCACAATGATCTAATTAATTCATTATTTTTAAGGAAAACCATATATATGTTTAATATACTTTTGGTTCTGTAAATTTGTCACTTTTGCATTTTTATCCTTTATTTTTTTAGGAATTTGGCATTGAATGACTAAAATTGCGAAACGTCAAGAAGTTACAGAACTCTTTTTGCAACTTCTGGAAAGATAAAACATAAAAATGTTAAGATCTTAAGGAGCACATGCTTTATTTCGACCACTTTTGCAAAATTTGACACACAAAAAAACCAACATCGCAAAATATCAAAATGTTACAAGGCTATTTTACAACCCTAGAAAGATAAATGATAATTTTCTTTTGTAAAAATCCACTATAAACCATTTGAGTTTAATATCAAAATTAAGTATTTTTGTAAACTAATTTTATAATGTCAATGTTTTATGCTAACGAGGATAAAGTATTATTGTTGTAAATTAAGTGTATTTGTAAATAATTTTATAAAGCATTGACATAATTATTGTTTATAATATGATTTTAGATCACATAATTAACAAATATATGGTTAATAATAATTTATTAAATTTTGATCTAAATTAAGTCATATATATATTAGCATTGAACAAAGTAGGTAATTTAAATATATTAATTAATGTACATGAATATTTTTATCATCATTCTTTTTTTTATCTGCGCGCTAATATATATAACAGCAAAATGATGAAGCTACATATATGGATAGATGCAGCTCTTTGAATTGTCAAATGTTGCAGTGGGATGACCATAATATTAACGTAGCGACAATGAAACTACAAGCAACTAGTCCTTCTGGATAGCCTGTTATATTTAAGGTCTCTTCTCCAGCCCAAGTTCACATATATAATTAAACTTTGTTCAAACGCAATCTCTTCGATCTGGCCGATGCAAAAGCCCAAATATAGTATTTGAGCAATATTTTATGCCAACACTCCAATAACAATGTATATGTATGTATGTATGTGTATAGGCTATCGCTACATACAATTAATCATGTGAAGCTGAAGATGGAACTGGAACTGGAAGCTCGGCCGGCCCAAAGCAACAAAATAATTGTGTTGTGTGGAGAATTTGGAAAGAAGATGAAATTTCACCCAATAAGATCAACAACAGCCATAGATAAATTAACCCATTCCCCAAACATGTCATATTTATACTAGCGTATGACTCGTGCTATGCAGGATTATTTATGTGTATACATTATTATAAGCAACTGTAATTTATTGTGTAATTAAATGGATGATAACAAGAGGATTTCGATGGTCTTATCTTCTTTTTGCTGCTTCATGTCATTAGCAAATTGGTAACAAATATGTGCAATTTGTTATTTCACATTTATTTTGAGAATTGCACCATGAAAATAATCTTTATCAAGAAGAATGGAGCTTCTAGCTAGCAGCTAGTGTATAAAATGAAGCTACCATCAATATAATTAATATATTATGCATGTTGCAGCAGATCAAAATTAAATTTTATACGCAAAGTAGTGCCAAAAAAGATGAATTTTTCAAGAAAAAGGAAGAGAAATTAAACTCATCTAATTAGCAGAAAATGTGTTCCGGTTAATTGCCTTTTTCCAGTGAAAATTTGAAGGATTTGTAACTTGACATTCCCTTCTTTTCTTAAGATATATTATTAACTACTGATCTTATGTAGAGTGCGTACATCATCAACTACTAATTAAGCTACAAAAATATATGTTAATTAACACTCCCTTGATTCCTTCTGATGCAAACTCACATGGATTCTAAATACCCATTTTAAATTAATGGATAATCAGAGTTAACAAAATCAGCACATATGTCTTTTGCCAACTTATTTCACACCCACCTGAAGCCCACTACTGCCTTTGAATTTGTTCCCAAGCTCTGGCTTTTTTCTAAGAAATTTGGACTACTTGAGTTTTATATTAACATTCCACATGGACACACTCACATCTACCCCAATTTTGTATTTTAAATGCCTTTTCTTTGAATTTTTATTTTTACAATCACTAGAAAATATATGGTTTCTTGTTGTAATTAATTATTATATTTGAAAGCTAAAAATAATAATGAATACTAATTAACCACAGCTGCACAATGATTATTAGTCGTTGTTTGTATAAATTAAGTCAAACGTTAACTACAACTAAAATTTATAGCACATATTTTGATTTTAGGTAAAACAATGGTGAACATTAATTAATTGTGGATAAAATTAAGGTTTTCACATCAGTTTTATTTGATCATTATAAATAATATTAATTTATCATGATTTTAAAGTTATAGTAATTTATAATGTAGGGAATTATCAATTAAAAAAAAAAAAAAAGAACAGGAATTTCATCAAACTATTTAATAACCTTACATGTTTATGAGGCCCTCTATTGTACCGCTTAACATATATCTCATTAATGGCCGATCAATTTTGTTTTATGGTGTATACTAAATTACATGGGGTCCGGGTGGGTAAGATTTGAATATAATAATTTTATTTTATACCAAAATCACCCATGCATGTTATGATGGCTCTCTTAAGTTTAGGACGATTAAAGATAAAATTTTGTATATTAATTATTAGAGTTAAATTCATCTTGACCCCTTATGATGAAAAATATCAAAAGTCCTCTATAAAAATTTAAGTATAAAAAACACCCTTATGTTATGAACAATGATTCACACAACCCCTGATCAACTTGGCCTCAGGAGATTTTGAGTTTTTTCTTTTCATATTACATGGGTGTAATTGATACTTTATTTTTTCTTAGGAATTCTTTTTAACATTCCCAATATATCACAGGGGTCATTGAATTTTTCCCCTAATTATTACCCGTAGAAAGCAGTAGCTAGTGAATAGTAAAAACTTAATTTGAGTCCAGATCTTACATGAAAAATGCAGAAGGAAGTATGGAAAGAATAATTGATGAAAGGGCAATAGCTAGGCAGCAGTATTATACGTAGAGTGTAGGTTAATTAAAAGAAGAAATGTGCAACAATGGGCAAAGTCCGGAAAATTCGTCCATACTGCACCACTATATTTGCATCAGGACCTACCTACCTACATTGAAGCTTACATACATCCAATTACTCGCCTTGGACCACACTATACCTTTAGCCCATTCATTAACGGACAACCACTTTATTGAAATCCCAATCGAAATTCTATGGAATAATTAATTGAAACAATACGTTAGTGTTATTAATTATTTATTTGACTTCACCTTCCATTTTTAAATCAACTAATTAATTATGTGCACCCAAAATAATCCCAAACCTCAAATTGATGTTTAAATCTTATTACTCGTACGTACATGCATGCATGTTGCTGGCAAATACACAATCACACTAACTACATAATCACCACATTTATAGATATATAAAAAATGAAAAGTTGAGGTTTAATTATTAACAATACAACAAATATATATGTATATATGCTCGATCGAAAACTAAATCAAACTACGTGATATAAAGCGTAGATATACACAATATCTTTTTTTTCTTTTATAGGGATTACATGTAAGTTTAGCCTCTCGATTTACGAAAAATTCTTGTTTGAATTTGACTTGATCGAATCTAAACTAATTTATAACAAATGTAACACTAGTCATGTGATTGGTGTACAATTCAAAAAAAATAACAAATTACAGAATAAATATATTAAATTGATTCGACCAAACAAAGTTCAGATAAGAATTTTTTCTCGATATACATACAATTTGACCTTAAAAAAAGTATCTAGATATACATATTTGGATTAAAACAACAGTGCGCTCTGTATATGTATTCACAAAATAATAAGAAGATCGAAGCCTAATGATGCATGGATGATTTGGACCACTCTCGAGTGTCGATCATGTAAGTACAAGGTCCTTGGCCTGGTCTAGTGGATCAGGGCTGGTACTTGGCGATACAACCCCTCATTCAGGTTCAAATTTCTAACAAACACCTTCTTCATGTCGGGCATTGCCAGACATTACGCACATGTCCTAACAAAATCTATTGGTCTTTGCTTAATTTTGTTTTTGTTGTGTTTGGGAATTCAGCACCCTCCCTTTCTTCCTTGCTTTCTTGTTGTAGTCCTAAAAAGTTCATTTGTGTCGATCATGTTGGGGTTGAACATAGACATTATCATTACATCTAATGAACCTTATTAAGCACACACCAAAATTTAGTATCATCAAATCGCATCATAAATCATCTCATAATAATGCTTTAACACGTGACCACCCGATAGAAGATGAAATTTTTCAAGCTTTTGTTTACCAATAGGATGCTCTTTATAGGGAAGACAATTAACAATAAGAAAATTTCACAATAGATTATTTTTTGTGCCTCACGTATAGCTTTCAAATTTTAGATCAATCTATATTTTTTTTCAATATTATGTGATACATATGTATATGTATATTATATATGATGTAGGCAAATAGTTCACATTAATTACAAATAAAGAGTTTAAACGACTTACATAGATCCAATAAATATATTCTTCTATTCTTAGTAAAACAGCTTAATAGGACAAGATCGTAACTTTTTTTTTATCAAATTAAAATAAAAACAAATAATACTCATGCAATAAAACAGTAATTACAATGAAAGCCACGTCAATATAATATGATTATGTAATAATTTTCAGTTACATAGGATGAGAAATAAAAAAGAGGGGCATATATACCATCTTTTCTCCCATAAAACCCAAAGCCACGAATCAATCACACGTTCATCGTCTCAAATCCAAGCAATGATGAAGCTATAAAGGCCTCCACTTGCCGGCACGTGTGAGATCGTTCAGAGCCCACATTTAACTATTATCAGCCGTAAGATGTCGACTAATCCAACGGCAGGTCAACATGACAACGTGGGCCCACTTATGTAGCCATCAAGAAAGGACAAAAAGATGAACAGCGGCACATGATCCATGATGCAGATGCACCTCTAAAGCCCCTGATTACTATTACTACAAACTGGATCACAGCATACTTGTTAAGTCTTATTCACTTCAGTTGCGCATCTTTCAGAATTCTCAGTCTCTCTCTCTCTCTCACTCTTTTTTTTTTCTTGAAAATCTAAACACTTCCACGTATTTAAAGCAAAGAAGTGATTCTTGTTTGCATCTAAGTCACTCTCATTCACTTTGATTCCAAGAAAGGATCAAACAACATTCTTCTTCCTCTTTATTCTTGAATGCTTTTGTAAGTTTGATATCTTTCTTTCCGTTTGCTTCGTTCTTGGGCGGTGATTTCTTCTTCTGCAATGCTAAGTAATCATAATGATAGCTTTTTGGTGTTTCTTGCTGATGGGTTTTGATTGTCGTGTTTTATAGATGTTTGGAAAGGCTATGCTTTTAAGCCGGTGCTGACAGTTAAACAATGGCGGGTGAAATTGAAGAACCTTTCGGGCTTGGTTTTCAGGTATTTGGGATCTGATATGATGCATTTAGTTAGTTGATCTGAACTTTGATTGTAAATGAATTTAAAGTTTTAATCTTGTATTTTTTTTCTTTTTCTTTGTGGGTATTAATGTTAGGCTTCTGAAGCAAAAGTGGTTGTTTGGAATATAGGTAATCTCATTTAAATTCTTTGGTGGGCAGATCATCTGATGCAAATTAACATACGGTAGTATATATATTGGCTTAAAACTGTTGTTTTTAGGCCAAATTTTGTTGTTAGATCATACTCTGAATCTGATGCCGGTTTTGTTTTAATCAGTATATCAACTGTATGTATGGCGTGTATAATGGAGTCTGATGTCGGTCATGAATCATGATTATGGATCTTGGATTTTCTGCTAGAGTTGCTCTTTATTGACTGCATGTGATGAGAAACTACTTTTTTCTACTGTCGGAAGAAAGATAGGGATACCTACCGGACTTCCATGAAAGTGTGAAGAAGTGAAAAGGGAGTTTGGCTTTATTTTCTGGCAGTGTTTTGTCGATTGTGTGATCTTAGGGTCCATTCTCAGACGGAGAATCACTTTAGAAGATAGATAGAGAATGAAAATGAGCCTTCAGCTTCAAAATGGAAAGGGATCAAGAATTCTTTTCAACTGAAAATAATGTGTCCTGCGCCAAATGCTAACTATAATGCAAATAGAAAATTTTATGATGAATTAGGAAGTTCAGTTGCTTCAAACATCACTAAAGAATGCAATATTGTTCATACCATAGAGAAGATGAATTTTAGATTGATATTTGATTTATTTGCAAGTAAAACAGTAATGTTAGATAACTGATGAAGGTTCGTTTGCCTCTCCCCTAATTAGCCACTCTCTTGAAATGAACAGGCAGATTCCCTTCATTCAGGCTCTATCTCATTTGGAAGATTTGAAAATGAAGCTCTATGTTGGGAGAGGAGGTCATCCTTCTCCCACAACAGGTATCTTGAAGAGGGAGAACTAAACCAGGTTCTGTTATTGAGAAGAAAGCTTACTTTGAGGCCCATTTCAGAAAGAAAGGATTGCTGGGTCTCAGTTCACCTGGAAGCCAGAAGGGGACTGAATACCAAACCAGTGAAAATGATGTCTCGGAGAAGATGGTTATGACGAGGAAATCAATCACATGAGTTTAGAAACGCATTCTCAATGCTTCGATGAAAGCCTGGATGGTTCAGTATACGGAAGAGAGCATGAAGTGATGGAACATGACAAGGAAGTATTTGGGACATCAACTTCTGATGCTGAAATTGCAGTTTCATGCGACAGTTCCTACAATGCCGAGTGTTTTCCTGAACATGAGAATGTAGAAGAAGCTCACCATGCTCAACTTGGAAGTTTACTTTCAACTGCATCTGGATCAGTAGTTGAAGTGAAAGAGAGCCTTGATGGTGAAGCAGCCTATTTAGATACAAGCAATGTCTCAGATATGACCATTGGCCTGTTCAGCTCAACTGATGCAACTGAGGAAGTAGCTGTCAATGCCAAAGATGAACAAGGTTCATCATCCAAGGTTTGTTGCTTTCTTACATCTGTACTTTTTCTAGTACCTTTAATATAGGGGAATTTTGAACCTTCATAAAATGAACGGTCATAATAGCTACTGATGATTAGAAATGCTTTTATCTTGTTTTGCATGTGGCTGTGTATTCTTCATCAACAGTGTCTGTGAACCTGTTGGACCAAATATGTCATTTAACAGGGTAATTTAATGCAGGAAGAATTTCCATCAGAGCCTGAATATATGAAGCCAAGATTTGCACAGAGCAGAATATCTGTTCCCAGCAAAGCATTGAAAGGCTCAGAAAAGAAACCTAGTAAAATGGCAAACAATGTTCTATTCAGATCTAAAGCAGAAAGAAAGACTTCAGAAGCTGCTGGTCAGGACAAATCTGTAGCAAAGAAGATGCCTAAACATGAGGTCCATTGTTCTTTTATAGTTATACTGTAAAGACAAAAGCATGGCTTCATTTTCTGGAATTTTTAATTGCTTGCTTCGGTTTTGTATTTCTTAAAATAGTTTTCCTAGATTTTTTTATCTTGCCCCTTTCCCAATCCTAACAACTGGTTGTTCTCCTTTTCTGCAGGTTGGATCAAAGTTGCAAGGATTTAAAGAGATTAAAAGGTATTGCATTTTCTTGTTATCATGACAGATACTTTCTTCTTGTCGTTATTTTGTAAGCCAGCACTTTATTCGTTCTGGATCACAGGGGGGAAAAAGAATCAAGAAACAGAAAAATGACAGAGCCTCAGTCTTCTACGTTGCAGAAAGGTTCCAGTAGAGTGTATCAAAGGGCAAACAGGTTCACAAGAAATATTAGTGAACTTCCATTAACAGCATGCTGTGAGTTTGTCCGATCTCACAACTGTCTTATGGTTTTAGGGTCAGGCCAGCTGCTGGTAAAACTGAGCCAAGCACAAAACAGGACAGTTCTAGGTTCAGTTTCAAATGCAATGAGCGTGCTGAGAGAAGGAAAGAGGCAAGATAGTTACGCTTCTGTCAGCTGAACCAATGTTAAGATAGATTACATATACTTTATTTATGGAGTTCTCTTTTTAGTTTCAGTTTGATATGAAGTTAGAGGAAAAAATGCATGCAAAAGAAGCTGAAATGCATCAACGTCGGGCAAAGACTCAGGTAATAAACTCTGGCATCAGTCTTATGGGCTCAACAAGCAAGCTGTTTTCATTTTATATTTGCAACCGAAAACTAAAAGATGGAGAGTTACCAATCAGGTGGGAATCTTCATCCAACGGATGAGATCAAATTGACAAAAAGTATATGGAATTAAATTATGGAATAAATTTCTTTTCGTTGAAGTTGATAAATCTTGACACTTAGCTAAATGCTGAAATTATTTTGTGGTTTGTAGGAGAAGACAGAAGCTGAGATTAAGCAGCTGAGGAAAAGCCTCAACTTCAAAGCCACACCACTGCCTTCTTTTTATCGTGGTACTTTACGGGAGTCAGATAGAAAGAAGGTACCTGAACAAGTCTCTAACGGGCTCATACTGAAATTCATTTTCTGGTTGAGGCAAGTATTAGTGGCAATAATACAGTCCATCTTTTCTAATAAAAGCTGCTTTGGCTTTTGCAAATTTGAGCAGGCAATTGGTAGCAATGTAGAACCACGAAAACTAAAGCCCAAATCATCAAATACTGGTGGTAGAAATCCTCAAAGGTCTTCAGGAGGCAAAGGCCAAGCAATTTTTACTGCTGCACCTCCAATGACAACTGATACACCACCAGCCTCAGGAACGACCAGCTGTCATTCCACAGTGACTTCGGACAGCGGTCCGTCATCTCCTGCTACAGAAACAAGCCATGGCCATTATTCTCAAGCTAGAATAAAAAGTCTGGTTGGGTGGAAGAAAGAAAAAGAGGAGAAGCAAGCAAATTTGCAAAAGGACAAACTCTCTGAAGGTGGAAAGATCTACAAAGGCAAAGCAGTGGGTGAGAAGCAAAAGAAAAGAACTGAGAGGAGTAATGGTCACACGGTAGTCAGTTTGGCCTCTTGAATATGGTAATCTGCAAATCGCCATTGCTCATCTCTAACTCGCCCTGCCTTTTCTCTGTTTGATGTCATGATGAGAAGAAAAGCACGAAAGAGGTGTCCGTCCCTAGTTTAGATAATAAAAATGGTATCCTCGCGCATTTGCTCAGTGGTATGTCGTTTTGATGGTTTGGTTTCCCATCAGAATCAGATGCAGCAGGTGATGTACATTATAGTTGTATGTGTGTATTGTGAAAAGTTAAAACTAAACCACAAGACTCTTGTGTTGGTATGATTAGTATTTAAGTGGTGATTGAGAGTCATCCAATTCAACTAGAAGATGGTTTATGGAATCAGATAACTCCGTTCTGCTCCCTCTGTGTAGTTCCGTCTAATAACAGCTTCCAATTTGTTTGGATATTCTGGAGAACTAATGTCATTTGCCTTTAACCGTTGCCACCAACAATAACTGCAGAAAAATCCCCCAATGCCTTGATCGCTCATCACGCGGATAGCATCTAAGCAAAATTGTCAGCTCTTGGATCATATGTAGGATTGCCTATTTATGATGGCATCGTACCAGATACATCACATAGCTCATAAGCCAACAATTAAGTGAGACTGTATGTTTTGATGTCTATGATGTCCACATCCAGCACCAGATTGATAATCCTCCACTCAAATGTCCAATCCCCACATCCATCAGCCTTTCAGAAGAGGAGAATTGGCTTCCTCGGCATAAACTTGTCTCATCTTGTTTAGTATATCAGTCAAGAATGGGGATGCCACTATTATTATTATTGCGTATATATATTATTTTCCAAAAAAATTATTCAAGCATAGAACCATAAAGTGATTTTAAAAAAAAAAACAAAAAATTCCAAACTATCACTGCAACAAATAGAAGAATGTGATAATGCAATTACTTAGAACCAAACTTACAATCAAAATGATAACTAATTAAGGAGGATAAATAAAAAGTTTTTCACTTTTCTAATATTTTTTTTGTAAAAGGTAGACTCTTCTCCCTCTTTCCTGCGCCTCAAAAGAGAAAAGGCAGTAGTTGCTTTGATTATACTTGAAAGATTAACTTGTGCTGATCTTTGATTAATTTATCTCTCGCGCATTTGCCATTTAATTATGCTGCTATCCTTATTGGACCACTTACTCATGACTCATGAGCATATTAATAAACAGGGCCCAATTAAATAATGGCCTTTGGACTTTAATGTGTGAGAAATTATATTTAAAAAAATGAACAAAAACAATTATTACAATAATGCAGGTGGAGAAGTAAATGCACTACCAAGCTTAAACCACGGTCTAACTCTTAACATACAATGCAGCAGGTGCAAGAAACATCAAGGCTATCATCTGAGCTTCATCACAAAACAAACAGGAAAACAAAAAAAAAAATGGACAAAGTTTTCAATTTTCAAGAATAGAACACAAAAATGATATTAAGTAACAAGTCATGACCTTCAAGAATTCTCTTTAATTTCACATACATATTTGATCATGAGCTAATAATTAGCTTTAGATACATGAAATGTGAAGTTATATTAATTTAGTGGAAAACAAAACAGAAGAAGAGGAAACACCATCCAAAAAATGCTTAATCTTGATCCTAATTCCAGAGCTGATGATGATGAGGACTGATCTTGATGGGGTGGCTTCCTGTAGTAAAACGGAAACCAGGGCACAATAGGCTCCGGCGGCGGCGGCACAGCTCCATAGAAATAAGGCGATGGAGGAGTAAACGGAAACACTCCAGCAGGAGGAGAAGTAAAAACTGGAGCTGGTGGAGGGAGGGTGGAAACTGGTGGGGTTGTGGACAGGGGAGGATTGTTTCCGGGGCCAGTGGGTGGTGGATAACACGGATACGGGCACTCTTCCTGCGGCGTTGTTGGGACCGGATACTCGAGAATTGTGGAGAGGAAAAGAAGGGTTGAGAGTAGCATGTGAAGGGTGGAAGCCATGGTTTTAGTGGTGTTTATTTGACAAGGAATACAATACAATGAGATATGTAATGGGAGAGAATATGTATGTATGTGGGGCTGGCAAGTTTTGCTGATTTGAGAGTTTGATAGTTTTGTCATGGTTCAGACAGCAGGCAAAAGTAGTGAGCTGGGTAGCAAAAGCAAAGGTTGGTAGGACATCAATGGTCATAAAATTATACTTCATCATGAATAATGGTGCCTGCCTGAGTTATTCAAATTGACTTGGTATACTCATCAGGAAGTGGAGATTTGGATGTGGGATATTCCATATTGTTGTAATTATTTGGTATTTTACGTGGCATGCAACAGAATTTCTTGCAAGAAAAGACTAGCAGATATATTTATAATGACATATGTCATAATGGAAAAACTTATTAGAGTGAAGACATAACAATAGAAAATTCTTACCGAATCAAGTTTAATCAAATTAAACTAATTATGTGATTGCTTTTTTTTCTAAACTGTATATCAATCACATAATAAATGTATTGCATTTGTCATATAATTTATTCAATTTAATCAAGTTGAGTCCGAACTAGAATTTTCCTACTTTTTAAAAAGTTTTGGAGAAAATCAAATAATGGAAGAAAGCTTCTCGAAAATTGACATATCATAATTAAAAGCACATAATTTTTTGAAAAACAATGCAAAAATATTTGAATACATGTAATTGAAAACAAGTCATTTTCTAATAAATGTGGTACCTTAATATAGGGGACCCTCAAATTTATCAATATTATATGCAACCATGTTACAACAACCCATTTTTATTTAACGTCAAATCACAACGTCAACTTTTGTCTTGATTTACCTACAAACTCAAATTTTCGATTAAATTGGTAAACTCTCCCAATAATTCTCACCACCAAGAAACACGTACCAAATGTGCTTTACCTATCAGACACGCCTGCATTCACAATCAAACAATTCAACACTAGCAGTCTAGAATCAATCTTTAATTAGGAAAAAATATGCAAATTGGAAAAGCCAAGAGAATATTTCTTTCTACACCATATATAATTTTATATTATGTATATATAACTTATTTTAACATCACAGTCCTATTAATACATTAAAAATTAAGTTTAGCTTTTATTTAGTTAAATAATGTAAATAGATCATCATCAATTTTATATAATTAATAAAAATGGTGAATTTTATGGGTAAATAAATTTAATTTGCTGGTATTTTAGTGAAAATTAAGGTTGGTAAAAAGAAAAATACACCTCCTTGCTTCTTTGGTGACTGCATAGCCACATGCTGAATTGACAACCCAGTAATTAAGGTTGTTTATGGACAATAGATCACTACCCTTTATTCCGAAAAACTTGGGACCCATAAGTTGGTGAAATCGGAGTTGATCTCATCTTAATTCTATCTACGACACTGACAAACTCTGACGTACAAATGATAAGATGGGCTTGGATCTAAGTAACTGAAATTTGACATTTAATGAAAAAAACTTATTCACGTCATATTTAATTGAATCAAAATAATTATATTTATTTGTTATTTAATTGATAAAATCTCTTAATAATACATCAATCATATTATAAGTGTATTATTTTTATTATATAATTAATTTAAATTCGATTAAGTTTGATTTGAATTAAAATTTTCTAACATTTATCTTGATAGAAGGAAATTCTAGTGTAAGCAAATAATCAATTCTCCAATTGAAAAACTTACCCCTATTAAGCCAAGCTATAGATGACGTATTATTTCTTATACCAACTTAAAACTAAATTAAGCAAGTATAAAGAATTAAACAAGCAAGAAACAAGATACTGATTTCATGAATGAAAACTTGATTACTATTTATGAAAAAGAAATAATCATTATTTCACTTAGATATAAGGTCAAACACAATTTAAACAATATATTTCAAGAATGAACACAAACAAGGGTTATTGAGATTATGAAACACTTGATCAAAGATGAAGATAAAGCTGTACCTAGCACCAAACTATTATAATTAGAATGAAATTGGGACATCAGTCTTCTCTGTGGACTTGTACTTTTGGTTTTTTTTGCCTTTTTTCCCCAATAATCAGATAAATCTCTAGAAAGCTAGCAGCCACAGAATGGCGCTGATCAAGAAAGGGGTTATTCCCATAGAAAAACTCCGGGCCTGACCGGAATAATAAGGATAAACAGGATATAGATTTCCAGGTGGACCATTTACGTATACGTAAGGCGGGCTTGGTCGGCTTGGTGGATTCTGGCCGCTAGGTGGTGGTGGACAGTAATTGGTTGGCTGTGGAGTTTTTGGTGGCGGTGGAGGTGATGGTGGCGGCGGAGATGGCAGTGGGTTACAAGGGCTGTTGCAGGGGCAACTCCCACACTTGTTTTCCAAATCAGGGGGGCTCTCATCCAGCTTTCTTGGATTCTTCATCGGTTCTTTTTCAGCTAGAGCAGAAGCTGAGAGGATTGTAAGAAAAATAGTGATGTGCAGAAGTCTAAGCCGGGCCATGGGAACTGTTAGGTTTTGTGAGGGTAGAGTTACTTGGTTTTCTTATTAGGGTACTTGAAATTTTGGAAAATAATGGGGAAGGAGAGTGTAATTGGCTTTTTCCCTATACGGGAAATAGAAGATGTGAGTGTGAAAATATGTGTGGACGAGTGCGAGTGTCGACCTGCAACTCTAAGTAGTATATAAATATATATGGGGATGATATTGGCTTCATCTATGAGGAAATCACTATTGCATGCATGTGGATGGTCCACTTTTTTTATGTCCCATAATTAGGCCTTAATTTATTGGATCTAATTAATGTTACACTTCCAATAATTGTACACTTTTTCCTCATACAATCATTTAACTAATTTGTTTCTCTACGTATTTTGCATGATGCTGAAGATTTGAGCATCTGTATATATGTATGAAACAATACAAGAAATAGAAATAAAATTCTCGAATTAAGAACAAGTAGGCCTAATAAAATTTTTGCATCATGATCATCAAGGAGTAGGCTATATTACAAACTTTTCTTTTCTTATTTTTGGTAAATTTTATGACAAGGCATATATGTTATTGTGGAAGTTGATGAAAAGCAAATTTGGAAGGGAATATGCAAAGATGGGATAAAGGGAAATTCGTTTTTTGGCAAAAAGAAACTTTGGACACCCCATCTTTGTTGTAAAATGATCCCTCCCTCCAAATAAAGGACCCTATACTGGAAGAATCGAATTGCCCTTCCCTGCCCTACGTCTCCCACTAATTTGTACAAAGATGATCAAGTGAAAAAGGCAGAAGCAATTTGACTACAACGCCCATCCATCAATTGGAAATTAAGCTCGTTGCTCAATTAATATTAGACTCTTCTAAGTTTATACCAAATGCGATTCTATTATAAAATAATTATATTTCAAGGGTTCGTCTGTTAAATTGCTAACTAATTTGGCAACTTTATTAATTATTGGAAAAAATATAAAACAATGGAAGACACTCACACCATGCATGCATATATATATGCACCTGTGTAAAGGGGAAAAGCAAGTTGAGGGATAAACACATGAGAATGTGTATACAAGAATTGACAGGACGAATCGTGAGAAAAGCAGGAAACCGAACGAGTGCATGATATATATACAGGAAGGAATATCATCACATGGCTGCATCCAAAGTATTCCGATGGAATGAGCTTTTAACATTCTTTGGGATCCGTCTTTCCAATATCTCTATCGATTCCGGCGGTGATGGTTTCATGAACATCCAAAATTGCCCCAAGTAAATTGTAATATTCTTATATAGTTTTCTGAATAATTAATCTCGAGTAGAGAGTAGTGTCTCCATCAACACAGGACATGCCAATCAATAATAATTATTATATCTGGACAAATCAATTCATACCACAAAGAGGTGAGGAAACAGATAAAGTGATATGTCGATGACTGGCTTCTAGATCATGTATACATTTCTGCTTGTTTAATTTGCCAGTTGGAAGTTGTCGGCTGTTCTTCTATGTTGTTTCCATTACATGTACATTTCAGATGATGAGCGAATGATTCGACAGTGCTAAATACTCTGAGAGTTTCACAACTTGTAACAGAGTATTGGAATTGGACACAGAAATCATGATCAGTTAACTGCCTTTTGCAATATTCTGCATTGTAGTTGAGAAGGCCTTACAATACATTTGTACGAATCCACAAAGCCCTAAATTTTGTGCGGATCAGTGCCTGATTCAGGGTCCAGCCCATATGCAACTACCAGAAACTTTTGATAGTAATCAAAAAGCCCAATTACTGAAGCTATAACAAGAAATCAGGACAGCTACCTCCATCCTCCATTCATACGTAGTAATGAACAGAGAGCACTTGTTTGTGCGCGGATCACACATACAACAGACGAATCAAAAATTGGAAGGCTCCATTTGTGATCATCTGAAAACATGATTTGTAACATAGGTATCAAAGCCTGCAGACATGGTTAAGTGTTGATTAACGATATCGGTTGCTTCCCATGAATTTCTTGTCGTGGTTTCAGTCTCATAAAGAGTAAAGGGGCAACGTAGCCACTGCGGAGGTTGCTGCATAGAACCGCTACACCATTCAGGATTAATCTCAAAACTTTTTGACATCTCCCAAAACATGCTTCGTAGTTCTTCAATGCTGTAGATTTTGCCCTGTTTCCCCGGAATTCGTAAGTCAGGAGGTGGTAGAAAATTCAAAATGCTTCATTAATTGGCAAAATAAACAGGATAAAGGTAAACTTTAATTTCTTTTTTCTCCTGATGTACAGCAGATGAATTATGTAGAGAGACTGATGAGCATTAATATTTTTTCACATGAAAATGGACAGAAAAAGGATGAATTATTCACAATCAACAGTTGACATGCATCCCGGCCCCTACCTCTTTCCGGGCGTCATTCATAAGCGACGTCATTTCCTGAAGAAAATCAGCGAATCCCTGTAAAAGGAAACAACATTTGAAGCATTTGATTTGTCGGAAACAAAAACTCATAAATGTGAACAAAGGCAACATAATCCTACCTCAATTTCATCTTCTTCATCATCATCAGGATCATACAGATCTGCATCGTATGATGCTCGCTTTTTTGCGTCGGATAATACTGTTCCAACCAAATTAATCTCATCTTCAGGACAATAATTTCAAACAGACGAATAATATCTGATCAACAACTCTAATTAGAGGTGTATATATCACATTACCCGAGTAAGCTTCTTGAATTTGCTGAAACTTTGGTTGGCCCAGCAACAAGTGCAGGGTTCTTGTCCACTTGTCAGGATGCCATTGCTGAATCAAATTCAAGAAACATGATAGCTTAGAATACGAGGTAGCTTTCGCCCTTCACTCTCAATCTCTCTCACACGCACACAAATTGAAGAGGAAATGAGAAGAAGCCTGTAGTTACATACCATTGCCAGCTTTCGATAAGCACGTCGGATTTCTTCATCAGAAGAACACAAACTAACACCAAGAACGCCATAATAAAAAGGCAACCCTTTACTGTTCTCCATCTCCAATAATCCAATGGCACAAAATGAAAGTGATCGATTCAACTTTCACAAGCAGCTGTCAACGTTCATTCGCCCACTAGCCAGGATTTCCATTTTCTGGGAAAAAGAAAGAAAAAAAGACCTCTCTGGGTACGCAAGAAAGCAAAGACATGGTGAAAATGAAAGGCAACGAGCAAGCACATATAAATTGTGGAGGGGTCCACCCCATCTATGGTGCACATTGCAGAAGCTCAAAAATATCTAGGCTTCCACTTCCATGGGATTCGACGGAAGAAGAAGATAGCCGTATCTGGAATGTTCTAGCAACAGCTTCTTCGTTTCTCACATGCCATTTGTTTCAGTCAAACGTTGATTATATATATAAATTGCGTGCAGATCTTTTGTTTACTGCTGTGGTCCACATTTTTTTGTGATAGAAAAGTATTATAGTGTATAGATCAATTTAATAATATCTTGTTATAATTTCAGATTTAATGAGAATAAACATCTTTTTAAATTGTATATTTGTTAGTCGTCACATTATACGGAAAGAGAAACAAAGTAACTGGCCCTTAATTATAATCCATAATTAAAAAGTAATTTTATTTAAATACACTTTTTTATTTTTGAGATTAAATTTGACCTTTTATCAGTTTTATATTTTCAATAGTTAAATGGTTATTTTGGAAGGAAGACGAAAAAAAATTAACCCTTTTTTCTATTATCCTCTGAAAAATTGGAACCATTCATCCTATTTATACAGTACATAGCATCGACAGTACTGCTTGTTAATTGTTTCTTCTTTTTGTTTCATTGGACAGCAGTGAAATTGTATATAAAAATTGGTGTGGAAAGATTATATTCCTCAATCGTAATCGATCTCATTTGAAAATTTTATATAACTTGATTTTAAATTTGTCCAGCTTAATTTATTTAAAAGAGTTTAAAATTTATTTACCTAAAATTGCATTTTCCCAATATTTCATTTATACTTTATAAATAATTAACACATTTTTATCTTTTTATAAATAATTAACACATGCACTTTCTTGAACGAAATA
The DNA here is from genome assembly GCA_034509725.1 of Sesamum angolense. NCBI lineage: Eukaryota > Viridiplantae > Streptophyta > Magnoliopsida > Lamiales > Pedaliaceae > Sesamum > Sesamum angolense. Next base: position 4,958,548 of record JACGWL010000001.1, on the reverse strand, counting down.
TTAGGGTACAGTATAATTATCTTTAATTCTACCATCATGTTTTAAATACATTTATCATATAGTGCACAAAATATACTTGCAGCATTTAAACTTGCAAACATAATAACTACATGGTTCTTTTTAATCAACCTGAAAATATTAACTATGAGTTATTTCTAATCAACCTGGAAAAGAATATTTTATTAATTATTATAATATAGAAAAACTGATAACTCGCCTAATTCATAATGTTTGTAAGAATTAAGAAATGAATACCATAATATTCCCAAATAAATGTTAAACATGAAAACTGTTTTTTGTAATTATTAATTAATTAATTTGAACCTGAAATTAAGTTTCTAGCTAGACTAACTATATTTTAGGTAAATAAATTTTAAACCCTTTTAGATTTAGGTGCTGTGGAAGCTGCACCGCTCCTTTTGATGAAGAAATATGGATTTAAAGGAAATCTTGGATACTTTGAATAAAAGTTGAATAATGTGAAGTCCTTCAATTGAAAAAGATATGTCACTATAAAAATAAATAAATAATAATTTTTGACTTCATTATAAATGATCACTGACTTAAAATACATAATAAATCAATACTATTCATTATGTCAAACAAAGTCGATGTGAAAACTTAAACAATTACCAGGGTTGATCAATATTGATCGTGGTTTTTTGTAATTGCCAAGACATTTACTATAATTTCAGTATAGAAATAACACTTAATAATCGTTGTGGGATTATAATTAATTTGTATTTTGCTATAATCTTTTTTTTTTACCATAATAATTAAATATAGTGAAAAATCATACTTTTTCCTATAATATGCCTGAAAAAGAAAGATGGAATACGTACATAATTCATGGACATCCAAAATCGTCGAGATTCATTTATAAGTTGGATTGTGTACTAAAGTACCTTAACTTGTTCCATAATTAAGTAAATTTCTTCATGTTATATGTTTTAAGTATGAATTATACAAATTTACTAATAATTATTTCAATTGTTTAAGCTGAAATTAGTTGTTAATTGTTTTTTTTTTTCCTATATTGTAAGTGAAACAATATAGTTTTTCAACGTAAAGTTAAACATTGTGCCAAATGTTCAATATATATATATATAGGACATTAATTTTTTCTAAAAAATATATATATTTTATTAATTTAAAAGGTGAATAAGATCATAATGTTATACAATGATTGATGATAAAAATCAAACAAATTTAGTAACCCTATAAAGTAAGCAAAAAGATTTTGACTTAAAAGAACAAATTAATCAGGTGACATAACAAAATCTACCTTGAAATGGAATATGCTTAATTAAGTAAAGGATGAGAATTATAGAATGACAACTTCTCCTTTCAAACAATATCAATTAATGCATACTCTTGGGACAAAAAAATAAATAAAATAGATAAACAATATGAAGCGTGGCTGCTGGCGAGCTGTTGTGCTTGTCCAAGTGTGGATGTGCAAATACCAGCTTACTGCTGCAAGTGCAGAATATTAATGAGGTATTGATTCCCATGCTTAGCCTTGGCAAACCAGCAGTCCTTGCCACTGCTTCTGACTTAGTTTCATTGCCCCTTCGACCTTCAATTTTTGTTTACACTCCAACTCCATCATCATTTACTAATATACAACCCTCTATATATATATATATCATGACTCTCTAATTTAATTCCTTATATATATGGGGAATACAGAATAAATTAATTAGTTTCTTATATGATCTGCAAAATAGTTTCTTGTTTCCTACGCTTTGAGGTAGCGTTTCAAATTCCAAGAAACACACACACACACACACAACACATATATTTAGTATTTGGAACTTCCAAGGAGTTTGTTAGTTGGTGTGCAATGGTATATACAATGGAAGCATTAATGTGGCATAGGCCTTCTTAATTAATGTAGCTTATAAAGAAGAAGCATGGATTTGATCATTTTATTGAGAATATGAAACAAAAGAATTGCAGTGGATCACATTAATCATAATCTAGATTATCATAATTATATATCAGCAATTATTTCAAGACTAACAAGAGTTTGAATATATACTACCTACACTTATTCCTACATATCTTTATAATATATGTCTTGATTTTCTTGCAATTGAAAGCTCATGCATGCATGTTTCTTAAGAGGATGCCGTAATATCAATAAGTAGCTAGGTGATCTATTAATATATATAGCTCTATAAATTAATACGTTCATGATTTTCATTGAAACTATACTGCAAATTAAAGGGTTTTATATATTAATTTCAATTATATATATATATATATATGTATATATCATTTCATAGGATAATTAATTTCATTGATACAATAAACTTTCAACTTGTTATATAAGAAATTATCTGAAGATTAATTATAACTATAGGTTCATATATATATATATATATATATATACACATGTTTTCCTTGATTAATCTTTGTTACACGCACCTTATCTTAATTTGTGATGTTTTATCTATGAAAGTGTATGAAATTTGCTTCGATCATTTAATTAATTTGTTCCAGGATGAATCGCTTAAAGCTTCAGAAGCATCATCACTTTCTTATGACAGAAGTTTGAGTGAGTTTGATTGATAACATGAGGATTGTTGTCTTATAATTGACAAAAATGGATCATCAGTTCTCTCAACTCCATAAAAGAGAAAAGACGTCACGACGACCCCAATTCTCAAAAAAAGAAAATAAATTACGATGTGCAGTTTATCCCTAATTACCAGGTCGATCTGCTAACTAAATTATATATATATATATATATATAATATACTAAAACTAACAATCTTATCACAATCGAAACCTAAAATTTTGTACCAAATTTAACTAACTTTACGTCTTAATATTATTTATCTTGTGTGTTTGGATATACATATTTCATGAAAGAGAAACTAATATTTACCTAATATTCAGAGATAAAATTAGAGGCAGGAAATTTTTTTCCATTTATTTAAAAGGAAATTAAAGAAAGAAGAATTTTAGCTAGGGTTTTCTCACAAGCTCAAGGTCGAACAGACAATGAATCAAAGGCTAACCGCAACCAGGACTGCTCGCTTGACAAGCATAGCATCGAAACCACTCACCGTTTCGTCCATGTCCTGATGATCCATCCACACACATCGCTGTCGTCCTCCCCCCATCACAAACTTCATCAATTTCATCAACAAAAACCTTATCATCAGCATCAATAGCAATAATACAATTGAAACATATATATAGACAGCGGATACGAAGATTATGGCAGTTGCTGATCAGCGATTCAGCAGATGAAGATAAGGAACTAATCAAGATAAGGTGTATACATACATATATATATATATATATATATATACATATATGAGAAGCTGAATGGTGATGGAATCAGAGGCTGAATCAAAATTTCACAGGGGTCCGCTGTCCGCCCTTGATTGGACTTTTTTGTAGATTTAATGACATATATAGACAGTTCAGGGAAAATTTCCAATGATGTTTGGCTCGTGTGAAATAATATTCATGTAATTAAAAATGTATTGATCTTACACGTGTGAGATGGTTTGACCGATGGATGAGATTCATCCTTCTCATTTCCCAAGCTCACCAACCCATTCTCGACTCACATACGTACATGCACGCAGCTACCTGCGTATGTATATATGTGTACATGTAGGAACCTAATTTTGGACAAATTTACACCTATATATTACATTTCTATGTAGTTACGATGAAAGAATATTTGTACATCTAAACTGGAAAAATAAGTACATGTGTTCAAGTTCGACCATTAGAATTTCTTAAATTATGGATTGTGAAAAGATATTTGTAATAACATTTTAGTATGGGAATTATCGAGAGTTATACCAATTAATGTATTATATTCATCGATTTCTGTATTTGCTCATTATAATATTACTAATTAGTGAAATGAATTTTAGCTCAAATCATGTCTGATTATCATTTGCGAAAATGTCCGACATACAAGTAAATCAGGCGCGTCTTAATATTGCTACCTATATATGGCTGATTTAATTTGGATCAAATTACAACTAATTTAATATGTATGTTTTTGTCAATATATCTGCTCTACAAATGAAGCAAATTGTAAATATAAGTGCCCGAATTTACTGAAGAAATTGATAGGCAACAAAATATAGTACTTGATCAAATTACTTGAGATTAGCATGTCCCAGAAGCTCTGCCAGCTTATTAGATTTGGATACAGAAAACTAATTTATCCTTAAGAGCTTTTTAACTTCATACAGATCTATTATATATAAATTCATTGAAAATATTTTAATTGTTATGATTTCACAACCCTTCAATTTATATTTAATTTCATGAACGAATTAAATATTTGAATCATTTAATTACATCATTAATTATTAACTTCACATATTTGAAGCTCAAGTAGGGTTCTATGCCTACCCCCTGCACATGGGATTATTTTTTGCACAAACAAATAAACAAAAAAAAAATAATTGTTAACTTCAGATTGTACTTGAATTCAAATTATTCCCTCAAGTACATAATAGTAATTGTACTATAAGTACATAATAATTCAACAAAAAGCAAATATATAGGATCCAAAATAACAGTGTAACTCATATGGAATGACCTAAATATGGAAATTTTGATGTTGTACTTGGAACAGTGACGATAGTGGGGGAACGGTGGGCGCGCTAAATACAGGAATGAGAGATTGCATAGGTGTATCTCTCTCTTTACAATGCAATAATGCTGGCGACAAAATTGAAATTTATATCTTGTAATTTAGAAAATGATAATTTTGATCTTATATGAATTGATTTGTGTGATTTAGTTTTGTAACTCTAAAAGATGACAAATTTTTCTCAAAAGAAATGCATGTGTTGGGTGCTTGACCTTTAAAATGGAGTTTTTTCGGTCAGATTGAATCAAAATTGTTATATTTTAAAAATTACAGGATTAAATTACCACCTCCTAAGTTAGAGGAAAAAAATTGCAACTTTCCCAAATGCTAATATTTAAAAATGGCACAAATCATATGTTTAGCACTGTAATTTTAGGTCATTAGCATTTTTGGTCATATATTTTACTTTATTTACATATTTAGTCTTTTTTTTTTTACGAATTTAGTCATGAATATCTCGTATTTTGTCTCCTTTTTTTTCAAATTTAGTCCTGTAATCATAATTTTGATCTACGATCTACAGTTACAGGACAAAAATTGAAATTTATTACAGTGTGAAGAAAATCAAAATTATCAACACATGATTAAATTTATCAAAAAAAGATCGAATGTGAGATGTTTATGCATAAAATCGTCGAAAAGATGAATGTATAAATGGAGTAAGTTAAAGAACCAAAAGTACTAATGATCTAAAATTACAGAACCAAAAATATAATTTTGCATTTAAAAATTTTGAGATCTGGTTTTCAAACCTCAAATATATATATATATAATTCTACGTGCATCTACTGTAGTTAGTTTTAATGAAAAGCCAATAGTTAAAAAGAATTGATGAATGAATGATTATAAATTCCCTTTAGTATGTATTGATTTCCAATTATATATAGATATATGCAACATGCACAACAGAGTGGACATTTAATTTGTTACAAAACAGTTTCCAATTTTGGTTTCACAAATTTATGCCAAGGTAAGCAATGACTAAGGAACAGGACCTTCTGGATATTATTACCTTGGACGACCAATATTTTGATCTACTGCTCTTCATCACTAGTAGGAGAAATACTCGGTCCTCAGCACACCAATTAATTTCCACTAAGGGAAAGTAATTTCTTCTTTCCAACTTGAACAAGATCATGATGCATGTTCCTGCAATTAATATATATAATGCTAATTTTTTATAGATAACATAAAATTCGTATTTTCCTTTTTCATTGCCATGGGGTCGACAGCAAGCTGATCAAAGTACTGGAGAGTTATCGGAGAAGCAACCTCTTCTTTCCTGGTAGTTTTGAACCTGTGCATATATGTATATATCTAAATAAGTAGGTATTGGCTTCCATGCAAAGTCTTGGCAAATCAGCAGTCCTGGCTTGTTATACCTTACATTCGTTGTCTGTTCCACCTCGAAAAATGGTATGAACATGTACAAGTTCGTTCCTTTCCACCTTCAGGGCATGGATTAATTGGGAAAGAGAAAACAAAGTAAAAATGTGAAGGATATTTGGAGGATGACCCCCTCCCCGAGTCCCGGGCCACCTACCTCTCAATTTTGCTAAAGCGTCGAGCTACTTTTTCGGCCCATCACCATCTTTAATTACTTACGCAGATCTACATTTATTTTTCAACTGGAGTACCAAACGACACAGCAACCGCATTCAGACAGAAATATTAATTCTAACTACCTACCTCTCTTATATATGGTGTCTTAATTCGCTCCCTTTTTCAAATTTTGACCCAATTATTTAATTTCCAGGAGGCACCCAGAAGAAAAGGTAGCTGACACCAAAGATTCAGAGATGGATCCTCCCAGAAAATGTGGGCTGGTTTTTGTCTTTCACAGAAAAACAATAACATATATTCAGAATATGGCCCGAAAGTAAAAGTAAAACCCATTCAAGAAATTAAATAAAAAAAATATGATTTTTGGTTATTTTCCTGCTCTTTTTTTATGCAGCTTATTATATCTTTCCAAGAATTAAACAGCTATATAATGGCAATCAAAATCCACGAGTCTAGTATATATACTAAACTTGTGTAATTTCCTATTCGATCATGTCTTACATTAAAGTTAGCTGCCTTAGGCTAGGTTTCATCAAGTTAAACATGGAACCAAAATTAACAGCAGAGACATGCACTAATTGATCACTACTTCACCATGAATATTATAAGATATATAGAGAAATAATATCAAAGCAAGCTGAAGCTTCTTCATTACCATGGGTTTCATCGCACTTGCAAGGTCGAACAGACAACGAAACAAAGGTTAACTGCAACCTAGACTGCTCACTCGACAAGCATAGCATTGAAACCACTCACCTGTTTCCTCATCTTAATATCCATTCATCCATCCGTTTCTTCTGTCGATCGATTAATTAGGACAATCATAATTAGAACAATTAATCACTAACAGAAACTAACTAGTAATAATGTTGTCGGCAGAGATTTGAGGAGATGAAAGATGCAATGAAAATGAAGGAAGAAACATAATTAATGAAGGAAGCAGAGAATGAAACTGAGTTTCCACAATGGGGTTTTGGCAGAGCTGCTTAGAATATCGTTGGATTGTATGTCTACCAGAATTTATAGGCTCCAACACATATAGAAAATTCCCAACGACGTTTAGCTCGTACGTGCGAGATTAACTGTGACTATTTAGCTCACACGTGAGAAAGGCTTTGACTGACTGGTGAGATATAGCAGCCTTGTGTGAACTCCCCTACCTTCAACAACCAATTCCCAAATGCCACCCATGCACTCACTCACTCCCAACATTATATGCATATAATTCAAGATTTTATATTTTACATAATTTATGAGAAAGGTCTGAGCTCAGGTGTTTCGGCCACTAATTATGATTAGAGTTAAATACAGTTACCACTTCTAAAATATTTACCCTACATCAATTACCCTCCTAAAGTATTAAAACCTTAAAAAAAAATCCCGACCTTTGTTTTTAAAGTTTTAAATGCCCATTTTACCCTTACAAAAATTATTTTGTAAAAAAAAAGTAAAGTAATTTTTAAAATACCAAAATCACCCTTTGTCTAATTTAATTTCACTTGTTCATCGAACTCTTTTTATTTTGTGATCCTTGACATTTTATTTTAATTTTATTTATTTATCAAACCAAGTTAAAAATATACATGCATAAAATTACCACATTTACATAATTATTATATATATAAAAAATATATATGATAAATATATATTAATTTTATATTTTTTATTAGTTTATCAGCCCTTTTAATTTAATTAATTGTATATTTATTTAAGTAAATGTGTGTGTATATAATATATATATATATATATATGCATGTATTAAGGGTAAAATGGAATTTTATACTTTAAAAATAAAGGTCAGGAGGTTTTTGAAAGTTTTAATACTTCAAGGGGGTAATTGATGTAGGGTGAATATTTCAGGGGTGGTAACTATATTTAACCCTTATGATTATTAATCCCCCCACCCAAAAAAAAAAAAAAAAAAAAAAAAAGTTACAAGGAGGCCTGGAACAGTTAGAGGCGTTCCAAATTAATATTCAATGTATTTTATTCCTAATAATTTAATTTAAGCTCTATAAATATATATATTCCCTTACAAATTGTCCGTTAATTAACATCTTCATATCAATACTCGAAATGAGAATTAATTTCTTTCTTATATGTTTGTGTTTTGACATTTATATGTCTGAGTTTTGACATTTAGACAACGTACGCGACAAATAACTGTAAGAATTTAGAAGGAGACAAAGGGTTGGAGGAGGGTTGATTTTTAAGCCAAAATAGAAACTGTCAAGGAGCCAAAAAAAAATGGATCTTACTGGGGAGGTGTAATGAATGAAATTGAGATAAAAATATAATATTTTTTTTATTATTTAATAAAGCGTATACAGAATAATAAATTAATATTAAAAAATAATAAGTGTGTGAAAAAATTCATAAATAAATAAATCAATTAAATTAAATATAATAAAAAAAAAAAAAAGGGACAAAAACGACCGTTCAACACCAGGGTTTTGTTCCCAGCTTATCATATGATGTCCTCTAGGTTCCAGAATTGCGATCTAATTGGGGGGTGTTCTAGGGTTCTACCCCTCACTCTTCTCTTTCAGACACAAAAAGGATTTTGTTTAATGAAATAATTATGAACTACTTCCATATCACATCATTTTCGCACTTTTGAGTTTGGCAAAATCTGTACCTACTTAATTTGATGTGAAATATTTTGAGGCAGAGAGATTCTTGGATGTATTTACTTCAACATTTTCACCAAACATTCTTGGATGCATCTCCAATCCCTTTGTGTCAATGTTTTTGCCCTTTTTCTTTGTCGAAATGTGCGTAGTCATGTATAGGATGGGCACATGAAACATATATGTAATGTTAAATTGTCAGCAAAAAGAATTGATGGTAAAAAAACTATGCTACCTGATCACTTATATAAGATAAGATGCAAAACTGCAACAAATCATGAACATCTCTCATCTTCTATTTATTTCACTCCTCTACATGATGTACTTGAAGAAGAGCTACCACACTGTAATTTATTACCTCAAGACCACACAATTTTAACCTCATCAACAACAGAACCTTATTTCGGACCCAAAGCAGTTTGAAGTCCCCTTTTTAAGGTGTCATACTTGTTCAGCTCTAGCAACCTTTGAAAATGCCTTGTTTTTCATGTTTACTCTTCTCAACCAAACATATCTAGCAAAATCAACTACCTACATTTAAAAAACCTTCATGAGAATCTCATCTTCATCAAAGTCCAATTAGGGTTTTTTGTTTTTGTTTTCTATTTTTTAAGAATTGCGTTGTATAATTTCATATTTTTATTAATTAAAAATATACCGGACATCTCATTTATTTATCTAGCAAGATAACTAATATCTCTTTAATAAATTTCTTCTATCAATATATTTTCTATTCACGCGCGCATGCACATTTTAAGTTAATTCATTTTATTGCTACATTTTTTTTTATTTCATTTTTCTCCATTTTATTTAATTACATAAACATAATAAAATTTTAAATTATGCACGTAGCAGTAGCGTGCTTCGCATTGTTTTTGTGTGTATAAAAATATTTAAGCAAATATAGAATTTCAATGCAATAACCCATATATATATATATATATATATATATATATATATATTATATTATATATTATGAAAAAATTCTATTCTCGTACTAATTTTTGAATACTCAAATTTATCCCTTAATTCATTTCTTCTCTTAAAACAAAATTGGATTAGAATAGTGATTTACATATTCATTCATTTTTTTCTTTGAACCCACTACTCCATATTTCTTTCATCCATTCTCGATATTATTTTTCTCACAAACTTCTTTTTTTTTTTTTTTTTCTCAACTCACACTACATTAGTATCGTTTCATTCGATGTTATATATATATATATATATATATATATAATATATATATATATATATATATTAAAACTGATCAAAATACATAATTTAAACACAATGATTAATGTATAGTAACATTTTGGGTAAATTACATTGACACCCCTTGAGGTTAGACCAATTTACACGACAACCTCTACATTTTACAAAATTACAGCTACACCACCTGAGGGATGTTAGTGTGTAATATTTTTGGTAAAATTATGGCTACACCCCTTTAAGAGGTGTTTATGTAATTTTGCATTTGAATAGGAAATGAAGGTGTAATTACAATTATAACCTCTTGAAATGTAGCTATAATATTAAAAGAGAAAAGAATATTTATGTATTTAAACTGAATTTCAGAAGATGACAATATTATTTTTGTAATTACATTTTTATCATAACTTTTTAATTTATCGACACATCATTTATTCGTGGACTGGTAGTAGAAAATTAAATGAAAGTAGAGGAGGAGTTGGGTTAATGTTGAGTAGAAGATATTTTGGAGGAGGAGGAGGAGAAGGCCAACTACCCCGAGACTGATATGCCCACCAAACCACGTAAATCCCAAACTTCACCAACCACCACATACTGCCAATAAACTCACCCATTTCCATCTTTCTCACTAATTTATTTATATCTATATCATACATATTGCATTAATTCTCTACTTTTATAATTGCTTGCATGATCATTAACAGCTTTTAATTCTTTTTTTTTTTTTTTTTTTGGGCATTGACTCTGCAAGTTTTTATCAAAGTCCAGCATATGTCTCCTCATTTTGAAAAGTTTACTTAGAAGGGACAGGCATCCATCAGAGATCCCAAGATGCCCATTTTAATCCTCTCTCTCTCTCTGTCATTTTTCTTTAAAACGTTGGAGAACTAAAAAATTAATTAATTAAAATGAAAATCTGAAATCATTCCCTTCATTCTACCCCATCCCATTAATTTTGTAATTGACATTGATTGAAAAAAAATCTCTACATGGAATGTATAGACAGACACCTACCCAACAAAAATTTACGCAATTTATGGACCTAACTACTTCATTATTAAAAATATATACAGTGGTCACTTACATCAAGTAAAAATATTCAAATCCGTACCAATGAAGAAATATAGGGTGGTGTGCTCAGAAAATGAATCAAGTCTAAGTAATCCCAAACCTACCTCAATTTCAGTGTTCATTCGTTTTCAAATTGAATCAAAGCATAAACTAAGTAGAAATGCTAAAAACTACGCACTAAGCATATGTAAACTACCTCCTCCACCAACCCCCTAACACTCACTCACTCACTCACGCACATGTAAGGATGTATCTCCCTATATCTATATTTATTATTTGCATACCACAATTTGTAATGTTATTTTATTAATTTTTGTATGGTCTCAATAACACTATTAAATTAATATTATTTTTTTTTAAAAATATAATATCTTGATTTATATTATTTATTTATAATATATTTTAAGGTATAAAAAATTATTTATTATATTTAGAAAATATAGGGGTGTATGTATATATATATATATATGTATTTCTACCGTTTCTTTTCGTTTATGGTGGGCCTTGGCCTTTTATCATGCAGATTCGACAACGACACTAAAAGCAAAGAAGCCTGTGGCTGTGGCTCCATCTTTCTTTCAAGTGGCAAATATTTTATGTTAAAATAACCCCCACAACACCCCCAAAAAAAAAAAAAAAAAAAAGACAAGAAAAAAGAGAGAGATGCCTGATTAGGTGTGGGAATCTTGATGGGTAGTTCCTGTTGGAAGGCATGACAATGCTCCAAAAAAAACGTGGACGCATATTGGTTTAATTATTGGTGTTCTTTGGTTACTACTATATGTCACTTTTCTTATTATTGTTTCTGTTTATGCTTTTCAGTTACCAATATTTAATCATTAATGCTTTCAAATATTGATTCTTTCCCTTTCTTCATGCATTACATAAACCTCTACCAACTATTTTATATGTGATGTCCGATTACACATTTGTATGAGGTTTTAATTCATATTTGTTGTAAGTTTATATTTTTGTTTCCATCTCAACTCGTAAGCTCATTCTACTTCATCTATACTTACAAAATTATATAAAAATTCCAACAAAAATGGTCTTGATTGAATCCGTAAAATTAAAACAAGGTGAAACTTTTCAAGATTGGATAAAGGAGCATAAAGCTGTACCTGACATTTGGAAGTTTATATTTCTAGAGATATTTAAATTGTATAATTGGCAATAAACAGTTGATCTAATTTAAATTGAATAGTTATGGAGATTGAGTAATATAATCAAATTTGCTTCATTTCTTAATGTGCAGATACATGAGTATTTAAATGATTAAAATCATTTATGAGACTTTGTTATGATTTTAAAAATTAAAATGGGGTCCCACGTTAAACATAAAAATTAGTGATCCGAAATCTTTCCAGCTAGAATAAAAATTGCGTATTTGTGAAAGGAATTAAAAATTTAAAAAACTAATCTAAAAATGTAGTATTGGGACAGGGGATCCGATGTTGTCCGTCAATTATTATTTGTTACGTCTGTGCTAAATTTGGCACATTCACATGTTTGATTTTGCAGTGTTCGTTAGAGAAGTAAAAGAAAATCATTGCCAGAACAGTAGTCCTCTCCTATTACAGAATAGAGAAAACAAAATTCATGTTGTTAATTAAGTTACCCAAAAATCAGCACGTTTGTAATTTGAATTTATTAGATTAATAAGTTTACTTAAATGGGAAGTTGGTGATTTCCCGAACAAAACCACTTTAATAATTTTATTTTATTTTTTATCTTTTTGGCTCTCCAGATTTTTTTTTTTGATAGGTTAAATGGGCCCTCCAGACGAATTGTCGTTAGATGAACCTTAAACTTTTCCATACTGGACAAGTAAAATATAGAAAGACCCGTTAAGCAGCTCCTCTTCCAGGCCCAATAGTTATGGTAAAGTTTGAAGTTGAATTCACTTGCACCTCAAGATGCACCGTGGGCAGACTGGGCTAAATCAATTCAAGACTAGATTGAATCAATAAAAAAATAAACAAAATCACGCCGATTCTAATAATCAATACCTGGAACCAATTAATAATGGACCCAATTGGAGTCCACTTAGAGACTCATGATCGACCATAAATAGTAGTGGATTGGTCCTGAGAGTCGAACGTTTTTAAACTGATCTGTATTGGTCCTGAGCCGATTCGACCCATTTTGCACCTTGATTTGTACCTAGTAGTCTAAGAATACAAATGTAAGCATGACAATAATGGTGCTGCACGGCCATTCAAAGAAAGAACGCAACACGTAGGTATTGTAGGTTCAGGATAAATAGCTTCAAAATTAAAGGTCCAAATTTATGATGTTTAATCGTAGGTGATTTTGTATATAGTAACGTTGTACATATCACATTTTTTTTTCTTATATATGTTATTCTATGCCAGATTAATGGATAGTAGGGTCAATTAGAAGAAATTTCAATGTGGATTGTTATTTAAGGGAGCTGCCATACTCATATGAGATATCAATCTGAAAATATTTATTAGTCGTGGCTTATTTCCTTTACTTTTCCTCTAAATTAATTGCATTCAATTTATGATTGCTACTTGTAAAATTTGGTAAATATCCAAACCAATTATATTTTACCATGAAATGAAATGAAATCTATCTACCACTACCACAGTACCACTGGCTATTATATATATTGCAATTTCTGTAATGCAGAGAAAATCACTCAAAAGGAAAGAGCCGACAGATAAAGGCAAGAAACAGTAGTGTTTATTGTGTATGTAAGAGTGTATAAGTTTCCTATTTCGGAAAGATAATTAAGAACGAAAAAGAATACAATAATCAAACATAGGAATCATGGACAAATAATGTGATGATCAGGATCTGGAAAGTTAAACAACTTGGTTTCAGTGAGAGTATTCAATCTGTTATGGCAGAGTGATGGAGCAGAAGGAGGCACCGGCCCTCTCGGCAGCCTCTGTTGGATCAAACTTCCAATTACCCGACTACTCTTCATGGTTCTGGTGCTCTCTCCCCCGGAAGCCATTACGACGACAAGAAATACCAACAGGATCAGAGCATTAACCCTCTTAATATCAGACGTAACCATTACGAATCTCTGTCGACTTCCATGCAAGTACATGACTTTTTCTGATTGGAGATGGATGTTTGTGTACCCGGATATCCTACTTGCTTTAAATGCTTGAGTGCCTGGAAGAAGTGGAGGATTAATTTCGAGGCCAGTCTGAATGTAATAAGAGTAATTCATCAGGCGCCGGGAATGAAGAGAATTGATGATAGGCTGTGAAGGAAGTAAAAGCATGTGTTTTTGTAAGTGGAAGACTTTGATTCATTTTAAAGAGCAGAGGAAAGTCGTGGGTTTGACATTGAAAACATTGGCATGGCAGCTGCCAAGTTAGATGTTTGAAACTTGAAAGAAAGGTTTTTGGGGTTTGAAACTTTGATTTCTTTATAATTGATTTGGAACTGCTGCATTATTCTATTTTCAATTAAAGATCCACAACATGATCCTGCAGGGTTGTAAACGGAATTAAGGTCAAGAAGCGAAGAACTTGACGTTTGGAGATTCAAAACTTTGAACGGAAATTGCAGACTTGAAGGCCTTTCGTCTACAACTTTTACGAATAAAAGATGGAGGTGGGAGAGCATACACACAGACACAGCACAGACACAGACACAGACGTGCATATTTGTCATGCTTAATTAATTAAGCCAAATAAATTAAATGTGGACTTGATAATCAGTAGAAGAGAGAGATAAAGTTCAAAAGTTTCGTCTCTTGTTTAATATGGAAGTGGTTCATGTTATAACTTAAAGTCAAAAAAGGAGTGCACTTGATTTAGTCGTCCAGAGTTTAGTCATCATTGCTATCGCTCATTCAGATAGAGGTTGCCTAATGTATGGTCCTCCATGGGTGCAGACAAAGATAATTTTAGAATTAAAACAAACTTCATCAATATTAGCAATTAAGTATATTAATTGTGTATAAACTGAGTTAGGATCATAATAAAATTTATTTGTTATTGAAGGAGTCAAGTACCCGCGAACCATCTGCTGTTGCGATAGTGTGGTTGGAGGAAATTCATAAATGCTTGTCACAATAGGTCTGCCGGTTGTTGGGGGAAAGTAGCGGAGTGTTCTATTCCATAACATCCAGGACTGGCTTTAGGGTCGAATTCAGGGGTGGGAACAACAATTTACTCTCTCAAGCTGGTATAGGAGACTAGGAGTGCTCTTCAAGTTCATATTGCAGGCTCTACCGATCTATGCTATGACTTGTTTCAAACTACTGGACCATCTCTCGAAGGAGTTGGAGTCAGTGATTGTGGACTTTTGGTGGCACTGTCGAAGAGAGAAGCTTGTTCATTAGGTGGCTTGGTCGAAGCTGTGCCGATCGAACTTAGCTCTTCTGGCAAAATAGGGGTGGCGTTTGCTGTTTTAGCCGGATTCTTTGCTAAGTTGAGTTCTTAAGGTTCCGTATTTCCCCAACAATTCAATTTGGGAGGCATTGTAGGTACTCAGCCATCACTTAGGGAGGTATTGAGGGAGGGCTTGTGAGGAACAAGGGGCGGTAGGAGCAGCACAGGATGTTCCAATGGTATGGAAACCGTGTAAGAAAGGTATCTTCTAGGTGAAGAGCGCGGACGCGCTGGTTTGGAGATGGACGAACCAAGAGTAGCATCTTCCTCTCGCCGTGTGATATGCAATGCTAATGTCGAGTCGGTAAGGCATGTGTTGCTGGAATGTTCTTTTGCAAGGATAGCGTGGGTTGTTTCTGATATTCCTTGGAGATATGTTGCTGTGCTTGGATGGCAAAGGTGCTGGAGCATATGGAAAAAGAAAACATAAGTCTGGTTCCCTTACAATTTGTTGGGCGTTTTGTATTAACAGAAACAAAAGGATGATGGAGAGGGTTGTGCAGGAGCCAAAGAGAGTGGTGCGGGAAGCTACTTTGTTTTCGACGCAATATGTGGGTGCACGCCAAATATTGGGGTCGAGATCCTCTACTCCCATACGGTGTTTCATCTCCTATTTCATTAATTGATTAACGCCATGTGGAATTTTTATTATTTATGGGCAAAAGAGATAAACATTGTTTTTTCACATTTTTTTCTCTGACACTAGGGGTGTCAACGAGTCGAGCTCGACCGTTTTTTGTGAGCTCGAGCTCGAGACTTATGTAATGAGCTCGAGTTGTCGAGCTGTCGAGCTTGAACTCGAGTTGTTTCGCTCACAACGAGCTGACGAAGCCGACGGTGAGACGAAGAAACAACGGCAAAACGGGGCAGAGCACAAGCCGACGGTGACTAGGGAGAGACGGTGCTATGGATTTGAGTAGGGAGAGACGGTGGAGGGGTGGGAGAGATGGTGAATGAGAAGCCATTATTGGAGGAGCCGTACCTCCGCCGCCGCTGCTGCCGCCCGCCGCCGCTGCTGCCTACTGCTGCTACGCTGCTACCGCGCTGCTGCTTGCTGCGATCCTGGTGCTGGACCCGCCACCGCGCGCCTGCTGTGCTACGCCGACCGCGATCCTGGTGCTGGCCGCCGCGCGCCGCTGCTGCTGCTGCTACCGCCGAGTCGCCGGCCGCAATCCTGGTGCTGCCCCGCCGCCGCGCCGTTCGTGGTGGATTTGGATTTGGGGTTGGGGTTGGGGTTGGGGAGAATGGTGATGGTGAGTCGTGGATTTGGATTTGAATTTGGGGTTAGGGTTGGGGTTGGATTTTGGGGGTGAATGGAGATTGTATTATGTATATTGTTATAATAAAATTGTTGATTTTTATATTTTAATAAAATTATATGTTATAAATAATACTAAATATTATTATATAATTATAAAAAATTAAATATATGGTATAATATTTTAATATATTGTTATAAATGTAAATTATTTTTTAAATATTGTTGATATCATAAAAAAATAATAATGATGATAAATAAGAGATAAACTTCTTAATTCAAAATACAAAATATTAATTGATCTTATTATATATATAATAAAATAATAATAAAAAGTAATTAAAATTATTAAAACATCATTAATTACTACTATTATTATTATTATTATTATTATCTTTAGATATTTTATAGTTGAAATTGATATATATTCACAATTTGCAATAAATTTGTATATTCATAAACGTTAGTATTACATTGATGTAACTATCATCTTACATTGTTGAATAATGTGGGTTAATCGGGCCGTCAAAATTCATATCAAACCGTTAGATATGATCAAACATACATAAAAATACATTTGGTAAAGTTTTAGATTTATTGGGTAGACGGATGTCGAGATATCGTACTCGAACGAAAAGAGTAATCATTCAAGACGATGTATCGTTGAATCATACCATGTAATTTTAAATCGTACCGTATGATACGATCTAATTGACACAAACTTATATATATTAAATTTTGGTATGAATCGGTTGGCTGAATTTTAAGATATTATAATTGTTAATTAAACTTTTGATCTCATTATATATTAATATATATAATAAAATAATAATTAAAATAATTAAAATTGATTAAACTTAGTATAAAGATTAAATGTATAAATAAAAGTACCATAATTTAATAATTTATTATTATTCAAAATAAAATGTATAATATTGATTAATAATTATAATATATAGTCAATTTTGAGTATAAAATTGATAAAGTATTGAATATTATATGAAATATATAATTTTTTTAAAAATATAACTATATATAAAAAAAATAAAAATAAAAATGCTTCAGCTCGCGAGCTGAGCGAACAGAGGAAAATGGGCTCGAGCTCGAGCTCGAGCTGTTTTTCGAGCTCGAGTCGAGCCAAAAGTCGAGCCGGCTCGCGAAACTCGCGAGCCGACTCGACTCGCCTGCCACCCCTATCTGACACACACCCAAACTCTTTCTCTCTCCACCTCCTCCCCAAGACGGAAAAGAAAAATAAAAACACAATATGACATGAATGTGCAAAATTTAGTAAAAAAAAATTATGACAATTAATTGTATATTTATATATCACAAATCACTATAGAAAATATAACATTTAGTCATTGTTAGATATAAATAAAAGTAACAAACTATGGTAAATAGACATTAACTACCACCACGTCATTAATCTTTGTTGACAATAATTTTTATAAATATGGCTAAAATATTTGTCATGAATCAAATTTATGCAAAAAATTTAACAATAAGGAAAAGGTTGAGCTTTTTATATCGATTTTTTACTTAATCATGATTAATAATATTCATTTGCTACAATTTTTAGTTAGGGGTGTAAATAAGTCGAGCTTGAGCCGAGCATAATCAAATTTTGTTGGATCGAATACTAGCTCGAAACTTTTATTTTCAGCTCATGGAAGAAGACGAACTCGAGCTTATATAGAAGAGGCTCGAGCTCATATGCTAATTTCCATTCTAGTCAAGTTGGAGTCTGAACGCATCAGTGTCTCTTATTTTTTTAATAAAAATATATTATTAAAATATATATAATATTAAATATTTTTATATTAATTAAAATGTACTAAAAAATATATGTTACAATATTCTAATATAATGTTATGAATATATAATTTCATAATATCTTTATTTTATGTCTTTTATTAGTTTAATACTAACATAATTAGTAAATAAAAAATACATATACATCAAATTATCTAAATATTTGTACATAATTTGAATAATATTAATAAAATAAATAAATAAAAGTTATTTTCTAAAAAGTAATTAAATGAGAATGGTCATAAACATATACTTTTAAAATATGGTGATGACAATTTAGATTTTGTATCTTTCAGTTAAGCAAAAATAGAAAGATTTTGCCACTATAATGTCATATTGTGTTTTTATTTTCTTTTTCCGTCTTGGGGAGGAGGTGGAGAGAGAAAGAGTTTCAGTGTGTGTGAGAGAAAAAATTGTGAAAATACAATATTTATCTCTTTTGTCCACAAATAATAAAAATTCCACATGGCATTAATCGGTTAATGGAATAGGAGATGAAACATCGTATGGGAGTAGAGGATCTCGACCCCAAATGGAGAGTTGGTTTACTGACATAATTGCTTGTTTAGTTCTGTGTGTTGTATAGGCACTGATCAGTTTATTTTCATTGGTTTCTTTATGTTTGATTTTTTGGGCTCGGACGTGATGATTATCATGAGACTGAGTGGTGTTTTGTAAATCATGAATGTTTTTGAGCAACGGCGCTTCTTCCTTCAAAAAACCAAAAGATATACATATAAATTCATTCAAGGAATATATTTTTAGTACGTGTACGCATTAGACGCCTCAAGAGTTTCGGAAGATAGACTTTTCCAAATTCATACTACTTTTAATTTATCTTTTTTTCATAATTACTTATGAATAATTACACTGTTTTTTCTTGATATTTCATAAGGGTTAAATACAATTTACCTTCCTGTGTTAATGAAAAAGTACAAAAAAACCCATGTGAAAAATAAAGTGCAATTTACCCCCTTGTGATTTAAAAAATAATGCAATTTACCTTCCTCCGTAAAATTTTATAAAGGGGTAAATTGCATCATTTTTTAAATCATGGGGAGGTAAATTGCACTTTATTTTTTCACAGGGGTTTTTGTGCACTTTTTCATTAATACAGGAAGGTAAATTGTATTTAACCCTAATTATAAATAATTCTTTTATAGCTTGATTATATTTAATATTTTTTACATTAGTTTTTATCTAACAGATGAACACCTTCATTAATCAAAATTCACCAAATTTACTAATATTAACATAGAAATTAAATGAAAAACTAACATATTGTAGGTTAAACAAATCTTACATTCGTAAGAAAAAAAATAATTTTTTTCTACCAATACATGTTAACATGATAATACATGTGATGAGGTATATATCCATCTTTAGGAGGATATTTTGATTAGAAAAAAATTATTTGACATGCAATAAGTGAGTAATAACTAATAAGTTAAACGAGTATAAATATGAATTTTTATTTATATTTTTTTTATTAATATCAACAAATTCAATTAATTTTAATTTATTAAAAAAAATTTACTAAACAGTACAAATATTAGGAGTACTAGATAGTATTTTTAAATTAGATGAAATTTATGTACAATTATATAAACTTAGAGAAATAAAGTGTAATTATCCCTAATATACCTTTTTATGTATAATTTTTTCAGATAGGCAGGCTAAGGAATCACTGTCCCCAACTCGCCCGTTTCTGCGCACACATAAAGGAAGCTTCTGTTTTTGGAAAGTCGAGCAAATTGTTAATAAACAAGCAGAAACCCATAAAATCAACGAAATGTCCAGGGCCATTTTCCCCCCCCAGTTTTATCTTTCAAGCCCTTCAGCAGAAGGTTGGAAACTCTTTCTCTTCTGGGTTTGTTTTCTTTCCATTTTTGGGATCTTATGTTTGGAGATATGCAGATTGGTTGTGAAAATGTCAGCAACAGCTACCAGAAATGTGGGAATTCCAGCTGGGTCCCTTGTGGTGAAGCCTCCGGCACACCCCACTTATGACCTCAAGAGTGTTATTCAGCTGGCACTCTCCGAGGACGCCGGAGATCGAGGTGAAGTTCACTGTTTATAAAAATTTTAATGCTATTGATTGGTAGCGGTACAAGGATTATTTTTTACAGTTAATGTGATAATACTTTATCGATTCGACATCCACTGAATGAAGCCACTGAGACCTGGGGGTTTCCACCTGTTTAAATTATGGTGCAATCGAGTTTTGTGGTTGTAGAGATGAGATAATTATCGAAAGGAGGATTGTAAATGTAGTTGAAACATGTGCAGCTCCTTTCTCGCGCTTCAAGAAATGTATGTAAACTTTATTATCTGTTGCAGGGGCTACTAGTAGTCGGAATCAAGGTTCTTTCTCTTTGAAATTAGTTTCATTATCTAGTTGAGTATTGAGAAAAGAGGAAGAGCCTCTGAATTCTGAGTATGATTTTTCTTTCCTGCAACCATCTAAGATTTTGTACTGTTTACAAGATACAAGTTGTTAATTAAATTATAGGGGATGTGACTTGTCAAGCAACAATTCCTGTTGAAATGGAAGTGGAAGCTCATTTTTTGGCGAAGGAGGATGGAATAGTGGCCGGAATTGCACTGGCAGAAATGGTGTTTAATGAGGTTGATCCTTCACTTAAGGTAACTAAAGTGGAGTTAATCTGTAGATTCATTCTTTTAAGCATTCACAGTTAGGATGAAAAGAAATAGCATCTTTTTACATCAGTTTGTGTATTCGTCAGGTGGAATGGTACAGAAACGATGGTGATAGTGTGCACAAAGGCTTACAATTTGGAAAAGTACATGGTAAGTGAGATATAGTTCCTGGCAGAATCTAACTCTTATTCTTGAAAATTTGAGTTTTGACCTTGTTCTTTGTTACTGCTTTACAAAATGGGCAGGAAGGGCACACAGTATTGTTGTGGCTGAAAGGGTTGTTCTTAACTTTATGCAGAGAATGAGTGGAATAGCAACTCTAACTAAGGTGTTCACATTTAATAGCTCACTATTCTCTATAAATTTTATTAATGCTGTAACTCCCAAATAATGTTGCTGCATTATTGACTTTTTATTAATATAATGTTGAATCTATAAGATGTCTCTTTTCTTATATCAAATTGATTTTGTGACATGGAAATTTGATGCTCAAAATTCTTGCAGGCCATGGCAGATGCTGCACGTCCTGCCTGCATTTTAGAGACTAGGAAAACTGCTCCAGGTTTACGCTTGGTGGATAAATGGGCGGTGTAGATCACTATCTCCAGACTTGCTCCAATTGTATTATCATTATTTTGCCGTCAGTTTTAGTATCTGAATGTTTGCTCAAATACTCTGCAGGTCCTGATAGGTGGGGGTCAAAATCATAGGATGGGTTTATTTGATATGGTCATGATAAAAGACAATCATATCTCTACAGCTGGAGGTACTGCAAACGCCCTGAAAGCTGTGGACGACTATTTAGAGCAAAATAATCTTCAAATGGGTGTCGAGGTAGTGCATTAAGTTTTAAATTTGTCACATCTTTCTGTTCTTAGGCTTTTTGGCGGGTTTCTTTTTCCAAAACTAGAGTGGTCCATAAGTATTAGTAGGTTTGTTTTTTACCTGCCCTTTTCTGTTAGGGATGTTCCTGTTTATCTGTTTCGATGGGATCTTTTGATGTCAAGTACTCAAAAAGGATAATCACAACCACAAATACTTCTGTGTTTTCTAATTGATGTCCATAGAGTTGCTCTGGAAGTCTTTAAGTAACACTCTTTCTTGTATGTTTCTGAAAATTATGCATGTTAAAACTCAGTGGTGAAATTTGGTGACTGAAGACTTCTCTTCTACTAACAGGTTGAAACCAGGACTCTAGAGGAAGTAAATCAAGTGCTGCAGTATGCATCCACAAGAAAGACGGCTTTGACCAGGATAATGCTGGACAATATGGTTGTCCCATTGTCCAATGGGGATGTGGATATCCATGCTTAAAGAGGCTGTCGGATTGATTGATGGGAGGTTTGAGACTGAGGTATATTATAGTCGTATATTCATTTTCTTATTGTTTCTTTATTAGTTGAAAAGTTCCATATAGTGTCTCTCCTATGGTTCTTCTGATATCTAATAAACTCAGTTCACACAGTTGGCTGCGCCATCTGATTTGCTTACTCTGTTCTCTGCTGCTAAATCATTGAGAATCTTCTATTTTTCATGTATGCAATAAGAACTTCTTTTGTAACCTGGCAAAAATGTGGTTCAGGTCAAATAAATAGATACACGAGAATATGTAACGCGAACCAAAATAAGAATTGAAGTATTGTTATCTTCTAGTTATATTTGGTGCTTCTACATATTCTTTTGTTTGTAGTAACTGCTTAAGGTATATGTTGGCTGCTGAGGAACAAACTGGATTAACAAAGTGATGCTAGCATCATCTTTTACCTAATATTTTGTCTTTGCTTTAAATCTTATTTGAATAGTATGCAGTGGCATTCTGTCTCTTTGGGTTCTAGTTGTTTATTCTCTTGCATTTGAGTTTATTATGGTTCTTTTTCTGCCAGGCATCTGGAAATGTCACCCTTGACACTGTAAACAAGATTGGACAATCTGGGGTAACCTACATTTCTAGGTACTGGTACTTTGATATACTTTGTCAATGCTGTTACACCTATACTTAATTAAGAGATGATAAGATAGTTGCTCTTATAATTATTTAATATCTTTATATGTGTGAGTTGCGTGTGTGGGTTGTTGGGGTGGTGGGGAAGAGATGAAGAGGTGGAGGTCTTCTCATGATGGGTGAATGAAGTTACTAGTTTCTTTATGTGATATAGAAATTTGATGTGCCATATAAGTACGAAGAACCTTGGTTTGACACATTATAATGCATCTTATTGCAATTGTTCTCTTTCATACTGCAGATATGAACCACTTCATATGCATGACTACAAATGTAATTTGACTCCGAACCACAGGGAAAAATATGTCTTTACGGTTCCAATTTGTTTAATTGCTCTACCTTATATATGTTAGTTTGAAGTCTTGGCACAAAATGAATGTGGTCCCTTTTTATAAACGGAATCTTGTAGAATCATGATGAATATGTGATAATATATTACATACCGTTCTGGTTTCTTTGTCATTGAGGATGGGTAATTCGCATAGATTTACCCCCAAATGAACTGGATATGATGCATTTTCTTTTATATTCCGGGTTGCTCATTGAACAAGATGCAGGTTATTCACTTGGTAATCTTTTGAATTGCAGTGGCGCACTGACCCATTCTGTTAAAGCACTTGATATTTCCTTGAAAATCGACACCAAGCTTGCACTGGAAGTTGGAAAGCGCACAAAACGAGCATGACGTTCCCTCATGTCAACAATAGTTTATTTAGGTTCTGTTGGCACAAAATAGATGAGCGCCATCCACCCTTTGTTGTATGCTACTTGGAGGTGACTACCCAAGTAGTCCAACATGCTTATAATTCTTGCTATGCAAATATGCTATTGCTACATCCATATGTGTTCACTTGTGTAAAATTTGCTGGTCATAACTTTAGAAATGGAATGGGGAGTTCCTGCCTAGCTCGAGTCCTGGGGGATGATCACCAACCTCGTATATGGAATTCTGAGTGCTGCTATGATCAATGTCCTCTCCTTTATATAGGGAATCTAAGTAGGATGCTGTATGGACAATATGTGATTGTTCCTGAACTCATCAAGTTACTGTGTGCTGGTAATGGATCTGACAAATGTTTATCATGTCAGGCTTCTAGCTAGTGAATAATAATAATCGATGGAGCTCAAGGGGAGGGTTATAAGGATGTCGATGTATTGTGTTGAATGTCCAATGAATCAATTAAGTTACACACTCCAATGAACTGCCAAATATTGATCTTTGTATTGTTCCAATCCGGGATAAACAAAGACGTCACCTCTGAGCGACTTATTCAGTGATGGCCTTTTTAAGTTTTATTTTAAATCTCGTGAACGTAATAATCACATACATCTAATGCATATTTTTCTTTATTATCCGTTTGCATCATTCTTTAAATCTCTCTCTCTATATATATACATAATAAAATATCAAAACAATAAGTTTGCAATTTGAGGTATAAAATTTTGTATCGTGCAATGTGGGATAAGTCTGGGAAAAAGGTTTCCCTAAGTTTTAAGAGGATTCTACACAAATCCCAAAAAGCTATACTATATTTCTATATTTATTTTTTTTTTCTAATTAATTAGTGTAAATTTAAAACATGATGTTAACATCATTTTCAGGCGATAAAAATACTTTCTCTAGTAAAAAAAGTTGCAGACACAAGCAATCAACTTAGTTTTATTATGCCTGGGAAAAAGTTCCTCTAGAAATGCTTGTGAAGGGACAATTTAGTTATTTTATTTTAGCAAGAACATATATATGTGTGTGTATATGAGAGAGACCAAATCAAGTTGGATGATTTAGTAGTAAAAATAAAGTGGTGTTGGGCTTTTTCCAGGAAATAATTGAGTGCATTAGTCAAATCCAATATCTCAATCTTATCTTCTTGGGCAGACCCTAAGTTATGTTCACTTATACCAATCTTTTTTTAGGGTTTGTCGATTAATAGACGTACGTGTATCAAGAATTGAAGTGCTGGCACTTACATCAGAATGATTGTGAAACTTACCAGATAATAATGATTTTTTTATAGGAATTAATATATATTAGTGTGTATATGAGACAAAAAGATGATGTGTTTTTTTGGTTTTAGTCTTGTCAAGGGGTTAATTATTTTCCACAGAGGTGAAAAAGGTGAACAACTATTTACTTTTCCCCACCAAAATTATACACACATTCTTAATTAATTAAGTGGTCAAACCATTGGTGGTATTATGATTATGAATTCTGATTATGAATTCTTGAAATTATGTAGTATATATTGCTTTGTACTAGAATTTTGATGGTTTGGTTAATTATATATGCTCAATTTTTATTCCATGCATATCTGTTACTTATATATATATACAATTGATACACAGTGTTAATTTTAGAAAGAGAGAGTTATGAGAAATTTTTATCATTAACTTGAATATTATGGTTTCTGGAATTAATAAAAAAGAAAAAAATATCCAATATAATTTGTATAGTTAATCTAGTCAAAAAGTAAAATGATGACTAGTAATGTAATACTTTGATTATTTTGTGAAGGTGCTGAATTTCAAAGAAGAATCAAGTAGGATGGTTATCAAAGTGCTTCTCTTTGGGTGGACTATATATACCTTAATAAAATGCAGCCTATTCTACATCCCAATCATGAAAGTTTATGCCTCTAAACGCTACACCACAAACTAAATAGTCCCCAATAAACTATCTTCTTTTCTTACGTACGAGTTGGAATGAAAGATCGGTCGAGTTGATAGGATTTTAGTCTGATTGCTACTCCATATTGTGATGTTAAAACTATTTGAGAAATATACATATATAGGTAAATCGCTTCATTTTAAAAAACACATAAAGTGAATAGCTGTATTCTAAAAAACACATATGGATAAATTATTATATCTTTTTTTAAAAGGGATAATTATTTGCTAATTTGCAATATTATAGGGAATAAATTACATTAAACCCTATATATATATATATACACACACGACTATAACAATAATATATATATATATAGTTTCCTTTAAAAAGAAAGGAAGCAAATGAAAGGTAAGGCAACCAAATCAAAGGGGGTGGAATTGAGAAGTAGGGGCGTGTGTTTGAGGGATGTTGGACCCTGAAAATTGAAGATGGATGGATGGATTCCCATCTTTCAAGAAAACAAAAAAGGTTTTTGGATTCCCTAACCAACCTACAAAATAACAATATATATGTATGTACACTCCCTTTTCCATGGCGTCGGTTGCACCAAATGCTAAATTATTACAAGAGGAAAATATAGATATATATATGAAAAATGCCAAGAACATAAAGTTGAGAAAAAATGCAACACATCTTTGGCCATGAATATTAATGTGCAATGACAGAGATCATCTATCTTCTCACCAAACCCAACCCTAAATAAAGCAACCATAACTATTCTCCTATCATGCATTTTTTTCTTTTTTCTTTTTTGTCCATCACTACTTACCTACCTACTCACTTAACTATTCATATAATCATTTTTTTATTTTTTTCAATAAAAACTTATACATGATTTATGAACATACACAAACTGCACATCCAAGTTTTTATGTTCAATTAAAAACTTAACAATTGCTTCATTTTAAAAAACACTTACGATGAACAGTTTCCTCAATTAACATAATTTTTTTAATCTTGTTTGTTTAATAAACAAGTTGCATATATATTCATCCAAACAATCAACATCATTTTAGCAATCTCATTGAAATTGGTTGATGTGGATCATTGCACTTGTGGCCTTTTTTTCTTACCATTATATTGAAAAAGTTGTCTATTTATTTTTCTAAATTTAGAGTAACTCACAATAAAATGTAATTTGGCAATTAAGGAATTAATTGAATCCATCAAATTGAAAATGGTATTAAGGATTAGGTCAGTATTATTACACCAACCCCTATCAATAAAAAAATAAATATATATATTCTAAACCTATAAATTAAAATAGGTTTATAAATCTTTTGACTTTATTTAATTTTTTGAGATGAGATACATTAACATCCAATTCACATGGACATCCAACATATTCCTACGTTATGTAAATAGTAGAAAGGGAAATATGTGATAGACTAACAATCTGTCAAAATTTGAATGATAGCTTTTTGACAAAGAAAACAGCGCTGGCGGATGAATATGTGGAAAATAAGTAGACGAGTTGCTTATCTTGGACCATCATCAAAACGAAATCCATTTACTCTAATCTAAACCATTAAAAAAAGAGTGCCACAGATATAAAATAATTGTTTTGATATCGTTACATTAATTTTTTATGATTAAAAAAATGTCATTCAATGGACTAACTTATTTATTTTTTTAAATTTTACATTAATTAACTACATACCCAATTAATATATATATATATATATATATACTATAAATATATTATATATTATTTTTATAATATACGCAGAAATATCGTGCCATTAGCTAATATATAACTAATAAACAGACTTAATTGAGGAATTTTGGTCATGATGCTGATTTAATTTGACCGGAATTGTTCTATCCATGAGACCATGTGTTTTAAGTTTATTACAAGAAAATACAAAAATAAAATAAGAAATCAAGAGGAAACACCTTCTAGAGAGAATTATATATATATAGTGTGTGTGTGTGTGGAAGATTATGTTATGCCAGTTTACATATAAATAAACTTTTTTTATTTTTTTTGAAAAAAAAACCCGTTAATTTCTTATGATGATCTCTATCCAACTTCTTAATGTAATGTAAATTATCTTAATTATTTGCTTTATGTTGGTTGAATAAATTAATAATAAGGCTGCACTACAAAATCAATTCAACAGCAAATTAGGTGGATAGAATAATTATCTTAAGTTCTAATTAATCAATCTACTTCTCATAGTAAGTGTAATGCGGACAAATTCGTACATATTCTTTAATATGAAAACATATTGTACATATGATTCAAATGCACATTTTAAAATCTCATAATTTATGGATTTTTTTTTTTCCAAATCGATAAAAAAAATTCAATTTAAAGAAAAAAAATCCAAAAGTATAATTCAAATATGCAAGTTTTACATTTAAATTGGGAAAATTTAACCCCAATTAAATTTGATCAAATTTAATAAAATTAAATTAATTATATAATAAATTTAATATACTTATCATTTTAATTAATATATAATTAAAATTACATAATAAATATATCACATTCACATTATAATTTATTTAACTTTATCTGATTTGTATAAGGATTTTTAATTAAATCACCCACCTACTCTCTCAAACCCTATGGAGATGAAAAAAAAAAAAACAATAGTACAATAGGGGTAGCCTGAAACCAGAATTTTGTCCGAGACAACTGAGCAATAAGATTACGTTGCTCCATCCATTGCATTGCTGTCCAAATAAATACTGCTCAAAATCTATGAAATTAAATGCTGCCGCTGCTGCTGCTGACATAGCTACCAAAATAATTTAATTCCCATGCTACTGTTTCTGACCAATCCCAGACCCAGAACATTCAAATCTCCCATTCTTTACTGAAAAAATTATATATATTAAGTAATAATAAAGTACGGACAAATTCTCGGCTTAAATAATTTTTTTTAATTATTTAATGAGATACAATTAATGAATTACCATACTGACCAATAGCTGAAGCGAAAGGACCAATGCAAATAGATTGTTTTCATTTTCATTTCATGAATCCTATGAAAAGATAGGATTGACAGCGATACCTACTACCGTATTTGCAAAAGGGATAGCTGAAATAGATACATATTAGTCTGCATGTATTTATACGAAATATATAACAAGTGAGAGAGCGAGAGAGAGAGAGAGAGAGAGAGAGAGAGAGGTGTTCGAAAGTTGAGGGTACTACAAGAACACATGTGTAAGCTATGTAAATGGGGGTATTTGGATGAATATTTTAATGTTGTTGAGGAGTGAAAGTGAAAGGTATGCGGGGAAAGAGAGAGAAACACCAGTTATTCTTCTTGTGCAAGAAGCAGAGGCAGCAAAAAATGGTTATGGAGATGCGAGCCACAACCATTAGTAGTGCAAGACCTAGGAAAGGAACCTTCTCTGTTCTCTTCCTTTTCCTACTTTTCATTCTCATCCTCTTCATCCTTTAATCCTAACGTATACTCTTACGTTCCCCCCATCTTTTTTTTTTCCCCCCAAAAACAACTCTTTTAAGCATCAAGATTATATTTTTCTTTCCTCTCTTTATTCACATTTCTACAAATCTGAACTAAGCCCACATGTTCTTTTGGATTTTCGTGATCTGGGTTTTATATTTTTATTTTTTTAATTGTTGAGGTGCTTTTGGAATACTGAATTCAAGAATTTCTCAATATACTGTTTTGGTGGGTGGACTTGTTTTGACTATTTTCATTCAATTTTCTCGGGCTTTACTGTTTGATTAAGGGAAGTCAGTTTGATCTGTGTTTTCGGGTGATTTTTGGTGCTAATATCTGGATCTTCGGTTGTCTTTGATGAAAGAATCAATCTTGGTGTCTAATGCTGATGATTCTGGGATTGGTTGAGCTAAGTTTTAAAGGTTTTCTGGTGTTTTGAATTCGTTCGGGAATTTAGAATACCCTTCGGTGTTGCTGTTGTTGTATTGTTATATTTGTCTGTCATTATAGTCATACTACATTACAGTGTAAATATCATCTAATTTTGTTTAAGTTAGGGTATTCAGTTTCCCCCTCGGCGATATTTTGTGATTCTTGGGGGAAATATCCTTCTGTTTGGTATACTTATCTCTGATTATACAGAGAGGAAAAACATTACATCCTAAGGGGAAAAGGATAGAGCCCACCGTTTTTATTTTTTGATAGTTTTTAGTTAATCAGACATCGTTTGTAATTTTTAGTTATTGAACTTGGGATAAAAGTAGCCGAAGGGGAAGTATATTTTCAGTGTTATGTGTGGTGGGATATTTCTGGTCTACGGGATCGCATGATACTTCACTGCTATATTTCATACAAAAGGTTAGATCTTGGATATCTTGGCAAAATAGTGATTCAGGTTTCATATTCTGTGGAGTGGAGATGATGGATAAGAAATGCAGCATATGTTGTCATTGCAAGAGGAACATATTAGAATCTTACCTCAAGTACCAATGTCAAAGCTGCAGAAGGCTGTTATGTGGCGACTGTGTTCAGGGCCATGCCTTTTTAGATGAAGTTGCCTCCAGTCATTTAAAGGAGACGACCGAGGCCATCTTTTATATTAAGTTGTGCAAGCTCTGTTCTGAACTTGGTCCCCTAAGTAAAAGTGGCCGAAGATGCAGTGGTAAAGTTTATCCATCCGACTCTCCGAGACAAAGTCGAGAACCACCAGCACCAAGTTTTAGTGGTGAGAGGTTTTGGTGGTCATTCCCCCCATGCTCTGACTAGAAGTAGTGATGCGTCATCCTCTAACTATCCATCACCAGTATCACTTCATTGCTCACCAAGCAGGTGACTAGACTCGAATTATTTTTGCTATTTACTACAATATGGAACTTGGTGAAATTTATTTGTTGCTAAGATACACTTGTATCCTGATTGCAGCATTCAAAGTCGTCTTCGTCATGTAAACTTCGAGTAAATATTGAATCTTTATAAATTCAGTTTTCAACTTTGCTTGGCGGAGTGTTAGGTTGTTGATCCTTAGATTAAGCATGAACACGTATTTTGAGTCTGTGTGGTGCTCCATTTTGATGTCACTTGTAATTGTGCACTTTTGTTCTTCTGGAAAAACGGAGCTCTGAAGAACTAACTTTTTATTAATTTCAAATTTTTTGGCTTTGGTTTGCAGCTTCTGCTAATAAAGACTGCACCTTTATATTTGTTAATGTAGGGCCGATGAATTTGTCAGAGAGGATTCAACAAATCACTTCTTCAGCGCACCAAGTGAATATTTTCATGATGTTTCTGACGTAGATTCAAGTAGTTTTAGCGCGAGACATGTATTTTATAGTTACATGTCTGTAGGATCAAGCCCTTCTGACAGCCCCTCGAGGCTCCATATGACTTCCAGTAGGGTTGGGCATTCTGTACAACTAGAACAAGGGGAAACACCAAGTTCTCAAACTGATGGTCCCTTCAATCAAGAGCAGGCTGTTTTAGAAAGGCCTGATAAAGGGATTTGGGGTGCAGAAAATGCTGATGATCTATCGATATCTCAACATAAGAGTGAGAACTCCACACAACCATGGGATTTTGAAACCAATGGTTTTTTTTGGTTTCCTCCTCCACCTGATGATGTCAATGATGAGGTGGAAAACAACTTATTTACTAATGATGATGAGGATGATGAGGTTGGGAATTCAGGTCTCATGCTTTTCCCTCCTGCTAGTATTGATTCCATATTTTTGGCGAAGGAGAAGCAGCCTCTTGATAACAAAGATCCGTGGAGAGCTGTGATAGAAGGGCATTTTAGAGCTCTTGTATCACAGCTTTTGCAAGGGCAGGGTATAAGAGGTACCAAAGATAACTGTGCTGGGGACTGGCTTGACATAGTAGCAGCTATAGCATGGCAAGCTGCAAAATTCATAAAGCCTGATACTAGTAAAGGAGGGAGCATGGATCCATGTGAATATTTAAAGGTCAAATGTGTTGCTTCTGGAAGTCCTAGCCAGAGGTAAATATTGGGTTTTTCTTTCAAAGGTTTCATATTCCCTGAGTGTAGTTCACCATCTTATCATTACATTTGTATGCATATATTTTGTATATGGTGCATACATTGTTACAGGTATTTACTCTGTTAACTTTTCATTCATTGACTTTTACCAGGGAAAATTGTTTCACTCATCATGTATTTAAGTTTTCGCGAACATTTGGGGTTAACAATTAGAACTGACAAACTTACAAAGATGTAAATAGCCAAATCATTGTCCCCTTTAAGAAGAATAGAGAACACTTATCATGTCTTCGCCATTTTGAGGAGTTGGAGAAAAAGTTGTTTGCATGTGGTAGGATCATGAGTTTTTTATTTTCTTCCCAGTGATATGTATATACTGTAAGCTTACCTTTCCCTTATGCAGCAAACTTGTCAAAGGAGTGGTTTGTACAAAGAATATAAAGCACAAACGTATGATGTCTCAATACAAAAATGCGAGGCTACTTCTCTTGGGAGGAGCACTGGAGTACCAAAGAATTCCGAATCAGCTGGCATCTTTTGAGACATTACTACAACAGGTTCTATCCTGATTTTCTTATTTGTTCTGTGTCATTTTGTTACAGTATGATATCAATGTTGCAGTATTTATGACATGATTTATGAAACAGGAAAATGATCATCTGAAGGCAATTGTTTCGAAGATAGAGGCCCATCGTCCAAATGTTCTGCTTGTGGAGAAAAGTGTATCTTCATTTGCTCTAGAGCATCTCTTAGCAAAAGAGATCTCTTTAGTTTTGAATGTTAAAAGACCACTATTGGAACGGATTGCTAGATGTAGTGGTGCTAGCATAATTCCATCAACTGATCACATATCCACAGCAAGGTTGGGGCACTGCGAACTCTTCCATTTAGAGAAAGTCTCAGAAGACCACGAGCCCCTCAATCAATTCAACAAAAAGCCATTAAAAACCTTGATGTTTCTTGAAGGTTGTCCGAGGCGCTTAGGTTGCACGGTAGTTTACTTGAACTCTGCTTGCACCAATAAGAATTATTTTGTTGCCATGTTATAGTCTTGCAAATAATTACGCTGTCCAAGCCTATCTTTTTTTTTTTTTATTTTCCCCTGTTATTTCTTTTAATTTTGCCATGTGCCTTATTGAAAATGACCTGAATTTGGTAATGCCTGTTCTGGATTTAATGTTCTTTTTATGGTTTTATTCTGCCATAATGTTCTATGAATTGGATCATGGCTGTTTTCAGTCTTCAGTTTTATTTTTCTTTCATATTGCGTTTGTCATTGATTACAGATACTGGATGAGTGCCTTAGTGTTTCGTGTATTCTGAAATCACATCTAGTAGAAAGCTAGGCCTTTACCTCCAGCTTGTCTGTCCTGGAAGTTATCCTGAATAAGAAACTATTAATATCTGTGCGGAAGGAGTTCCCAAATGGCGTTATAGAAAAGTTATAATCTTGTATGACTATGCTCGAAATTCTAGAGAAAGGGGAAATTCTGAAGAATTGGGCACTTATTCAGTATATTGTATATTATAGGTTGTGCTGCGGGGCTCTCACCGTGAAGAACTTAAGAAGGTGAAACACGTAGTCCAATATGCTGTCTTTGCAGCACATCATTTGTCACTTGAGACCTCTTTTCTTGCAGACGAGGGCGCTAGTCTTCCTAAAGTGGCAGCAAAACCATCATGTTTTATTCCTGAGAAAATGAACCCTAGTATGGCTGTTGCTGTGATCCCTGATACTGTAGTGAGTACCAGTTACAGGGAAGAAACTAATCTCTCAAAAATTGATATAGGATCAGCAGATCTCACTTTGGAGCTCGGACTGCAGGAATCTGTGTCTGAGCTTGGTGACACTTGTTATGATGAAGTTTCTATGACAGATGAGTTTTAGATTCAGAAAAGCACTATCTGAGGCATGTGATAAGAATTTGGCAAAGGAATTATCGCTCCATGACTTGATGCCTGCTTGTCCGAGAATCATAAATCATACTCTGACAGAATCACTAGGTCAAGAGGAGGGCCAATCAGGTGGAGTTGTTGAATTAGCAAAGCCTGTAAAAGTTGAGGATGCTGAAGGCTCCAGTGAATACTTTTCAGCTAATGACACCCACCAGAGCATATTAGTTTCTTTCTCCAGCCACTGTATGGTTAACGGAACTGTATGTGAACGGTCACGGCTCCTCCGTGTAAAGTTCTATGGCCTTCTGATAAACCACTAGGGAGGTTTCTCAGGGATGATCTGTTTGATCAGGTGACTATTCTTATGATTTCATTTCATTTCTTGTCTTGTTTGTCACATATTCTTAAACATTCGTCCTAATTTTGCTGCCAGTCATATCTATGTCGATCATGCAAGGAATCAGCTGAAGCCCATGTCATATGTTATACACACCAGCATGCAAATCTTACAATAAATGTTAGACGCCTGCCTTCAGTTAAGCTTCCTGGAGAACAGGATGGCAAGATATGGATGTGGCACAGATGCCTCAGGTGTACACATATAGGAGGAGTTCCACCGGCCACCCGAAGAGTGGTTATGTCTGATGCTGCCTGGGGGCTTTCTTTTGGGAAGTTTCTTGAACTTAGTTTTTCGAATCATGCAACTGGAAACCGTGTTGCAAGCTGTGGACATTCGCTGCAAAGGGACTGCCTCAGGTTTTATGGGTACTGGACATTCACTTGGATCCAATTTCATATTCTTATTTGTTTTTTGTGATTTTCATGATCAACAGAGTCTTCTGATAAGCTGCTGCGGCCATGATTTGCCTCTTTACTCTTTGACAGGTTTGGCAGTATGGTTGCTTTCTTCCGGTATTGTCCTATTAATATCCTCTCTGTTCGTTTGCCCCCTTCTGTTCTTGAATTTGGTGGTCCCTGTGAGCAAAGTTGGATAAGAAAAGAAGCATACGAGGTGCTTAGAAACTCAAAATGCATTTCTGATTTGTTTTTATTTGGGATAAATACTGCTCTTTCTTTCTTTTTTTTTTTTTTTCCTTGGAAAAAAGGTCGTGTTCTAATTATTTGTGTGTTATTTTTTAGCTTTTGAGCAAAGCAAGAGCCTTATATGCAGAGATATCACGTGTTCTTGAGGAAGTTAAGAGCAAATGTTCCTCGTCTATTGATGAATTCGCTGATGCAAGCGAGTTGCATAACCATGTCTTGGAGCTAAACAGCATGCTTTCAGGAAAAAAGTCATTACGAAGTAACCACGTGGCAATTTTCTCTTTATTTGTTATTAATCTTAGGAACCTATACCTTTTCATCTCAACTAACCATATCAGAACCACAGTTGATGATTTTTTATAAGGTTGTCTGAAGTGATTTATTATGTAAATTTTGGTTTGTAATACACTGTCTGCGCTGACTTCTTGCTTTATATCTAATAGGACATGCTCCAACTAGCTGACAAAGAGATTCCAGAACAGGATCAATCGGCAGTTGACATTCTTGAAATTAACCGTTTGAGACATTCTCTTCTAATTGGTTCACATGTTTGGGAGCGGCGGCTTTATTTACTGGACTCCCTCCTTAAGAACAGTTCCAGACTGGAGGCTCCTGATGGTGTTGCATCTCTGACTGGACTTAAAGATTGTGATACAGATTTGAAAGATTGCAGCCTTGACCTTAGTCGCGAAGATAACATGTCTGAGCATCCAAAATTAGAGGAATTTCCCGATGAAGTTGTACCATCCAATAACGAGGGGCCTAATTTCTCTCGACTTGGGCCTGATTTGCAGGAAAACTATGCATTACCTACGAGCCCCACAAAGAAGGGGAGGACATGTGCCAAGATGATGGGATTTGCTGTCAACATTACATCTCTAGAACGCCTCCCATCGGCTGCATCAATCCTTTCTGATAAGATAGATTCTGCATGGTCTGGTGCTGATCAGCCACCGACCGAAGCTCATCTGCCTGATTCTCTAAATCTGGATGTATCTGAAAGTTTCTCATCCAGACAAATAAATGAAAAAGACAACCCATCTTTTAGGAGACTGATGGGACCTACAAGAGTTTTATTCCTTTGATTCTGCTCAGGCTGCAAGAAAGAATAAAGAAAGGACTTCCCCTTCTTCCTTGTATTTGTCTGCGCTTCGATCTTTTCATGCTTCTGGAGATTACAGGCACATGGTCAGGGATCCTGTTACAAATGTACAGAGGACGTACTCTCAAGTATCACCTCGTGAAGCTGAAAAGTTAAGTCTTCCGTCAAGTGTTCCCTCTTTTTATCTCTTCTGTGTCTATTGTCCCTGAAGGAGCAAGACTAATGGTTCAGCAGTACGGCCAAAATGATATAGTTCTTACTGTTTATGATAATGAGCCCACGAGCATAAATCTTATGCACTTAGTTCGAAAGAGTATGAGGACTGGGTTGCCGGTAGGCTGAATGGGCTGGAAGGAGGATCAAATGTTAGGCTTCTCAACAAGGTGAATTCACTAGCTTCTGACCTTTCAACGTGGCATTCTTTTGGTTCACTGGACCTGGATTACACCAACTATGCAAGTTACAGCTCTGAAGATGCTTCGGCTACAGTAGGTTCACTCTTTGCAGATCACAGTAGTTCTCCTCATCTTCGAATTTCTTTTGAGGATGAATCTTCTAATGCTGCTGGAAAAGTGAAGTTCTCTGTCACTTGTTATTTCGCAAAGCAGTTTGATGCTCTACGGAGGAGATGTTGTCCAAGTGAAGTGGATTTCTTGCGTTCCTTGAGCCGCTGCAAGAGATGGAGTGCCCAGGGGGGGAAGAGTAATGTTTATTTCGCCAAGTCGTTTGATGACCGGTTCATAATTAAACAGGTAAAAGACCGAGTTGGATTCCTTTGAAGAATTTGCTCCCCAGTACTTCAAGTATTTGACAGATGCTCTTAGCTCAGGAAGTCCAACTTGCCTTGCCAAAGTTCTTGGCATATATCAGGTTAAACGTCGACTGATCTTCTTCTCCAGCAATATAGAGTAGTAGCTATTATCTCTGATTACGTATGGATGACGAATCTCTCTGTTAAATTAATTATAGGTGACAGTCAAACATGAAAGCTGGTGGCAAAGAAGTGAAGATGGAGTTGATGGTGATGGAGAATCTCTTATACGGAAAAAGTATTTCCAGAGTGTACGATCTAAAGGGCTCTGAACGATCTCGTTACAATTCAGACACAACAGGAGCTAACAAAGTACTGCTAGATATGAATCTCTTGGAAACACTCACTACAAATCCTATATTTCTTGGAAGCAAAGCCAAAAGAAGCCTGGAGAGAGCTGTGTGGAACGATACATCATTTCTAGCGGTACTAATTCTTTTAGCATCATAATATCGACATGTCATGTAATTACTAATTACACGATGCATTTCTTTTTCTTTGTTATTTAAACGCTTTGTTCTGGGTTGCAGTCGGTGGACGTGATGGATTATTCGTTGTTGGTGGGGGTGGACGAGGAACGGAAGGAGCTGGTATTAGGGATAATTGATTTCATGAGACAGTACACTTGGGACAAGCACTTGGAGACATGGGTGAAAGCATCAGGAATACTTGGTGGACCAAAGAATGCTTCTCCAACTATTATTTCCCCAAAACAGTACAAGAAAAGATTCAGGAAAGCTATGACAACATACTTTCTTACAGTACCAGATCAATGATCATCGGCATCATCATCATCATCATCATAAGAACAACTCTTCATTTTGCTCTCTCAACTCTCTCTCTCTCTCTCTTTTTGATGGGGGCAGAGTTAAAGTCCCAAGAAGAGGTATATATATATATATAGCATTGTAGATACTAGATAGGCTCAGGCTCAGGCTCAGGCAGGCCATTTTCTCTTTTTTCTTTCGTTTGTACTAATTAATTTTTTAATTATTATTTGAAAATTAAAAAACTTTGTGCAAGAAAGAATGCCTTCATCTTCAACACCTTTCTCAAATTTACCCTCTTGAATGTTATGTACATACAAATTAAGGATGAACAAAATCCTTTTTGAATGTAATTAACTGTTATGAAGAATGTTTCTAAAAACATTGTAATCCAAAAATTAAATGTTTTATTATAATTAGTGTTTTCTCAATGCGAGTCAAATTACAAATACATCTTTTTTTTTTTATATATATATATAAATATATCATTAAGAAAATGCAATGCAAAGTTTCTACAAAATTTATTGTTGTACGTATAAGCTTTATCAGACCACGGCAATTCATACTCTTCCAAAGTTGATTAGTATTAATTAGCGGTCTGACCTAACTAATATATAATCAGAACAGTCGACATTAAGAATCTGCCATAATTTTTCAATAAACAACTACATTAAATCGCAATTGCATGCAAAAGCATCATTATATTCTTGTTACCAATCACGAATGATGACATTAGCTTTCAATTGGGAAAACTACAATTAATTCCACTAGTGCTTTTTTCAAGTGAAATACTATGTACGTACAATTTGAATCATGTCCAGAAATGATTTTTTTTTTCATACAATGAGGACAGCCCAAAAATTGTCCTCCACCAAATCAATTTAAAATAAAAAAACAGATTATTTTTTTGAAGAAATAAATAGGTAAAAAAGTAGCATGATTTCCAAAATATGAACAGGAAAAATATTGACCTTTAATTTGATAATGACAAGTTTCTACTAGTGAGACATTAATTAACTATATCCGCAACTACCATTTATTGATATAAAAAGAAAAAAAAAACAAAATAAGCATAGCATTAACAAGAAAATTGTAGGTGTTATGGGTGGTAGTTGTTAGCTCTAATTAATTTCTATTAATTTGGATTTGAGGATATTATTTATTAATTTGATTAATTTGGAAATGTCATTTTCATTCTATTGCAATTAATTTTGACTTCAAATATATCAAGCCAGTTGCAATTTTTGGCTCTGCCCTCTGTCCACATTTAACTAACATTGATAAGTATAATCATGAAGTAATCGATAGGATGTAATTTCCATGGAATGTATGGAAGTTTTGCGACCTTCAATCTTTGAGTATACCGTATATGTCAATTTTCTATTTTGATCCTTGTTCTGTATATTGTGTTTTTCATGTATAACATAGTGATTGATTTTGTCAATTAAATCATGGCTACTGTATAGTCATTTATCACGATTGTTAGTTCATAACTAATAAAATATAAATAATAATAAATTTTGTTGTAGCGATGATGAAGGAGAAGGAATAAGAGAGAAATGGAAGCATATATGTTTAATATAAAAGCAAGTGAAATTTACATTATTAATATGGAAAGTCCTAATTAAAAAGCTACTCTCTCTCTCTCTCTCTCTCTCATAATTCACCTAGCTAGTGCTAGTCGCATCCTTAACATGACGAGAGGAACATTGTGTGAGTATGTGAGAAGTGTTGTGTAGTTTAGGGAATTCGGAGAGACCAAGTATTTCTATCAATTTAACTTGGGTTTTGACATGAGATGAGATGTCTGTGGTGCTATGAAGCCACAGCCACCTGGATCTCCCCTTCTGTAATTGCTCGGAATCCAACTCGCTTCTGCAACACAAAATATATAAGTAATTAAATAAATTGAAAATTCTTTTTCTAATTAATTAACCAACATCATAATTTTTCACAA
The DNA here is from genome assembly GCA_034509725.1 of Sesamum angolense. Lineage (NCBI taxonomy): Eukaryota > Viridiplantae > Streptophyta > Magnoliopsida > Lamiales > Pedaliaceae > Sesamum > Sesamum angolense. The sequence goes on along the minus strand of JACGWL010000001.1, from coordinate 4,919,154 downwards.
GTGCCCGTGTTGCCATTAATTAGTTTCATGTTCACCCCATGTATTGACAGAAAAACTTTTATTCACATCACGTTCGATCGAATCAAATCAATGATAAAATAAATACGAGACATGCACATATATATATATATATATAGTTGTTTAGTTGCATAAATGATATTTTTGTGAGTTGTATCATAACGGTTTGAAATCTTAAAATTCGTTTGGTGCATATATAATTATTATGTAAGTTTAGTTTCATTTTCATGCATGTTGTTGCAAATTTGTAATCATGAAAATGTTATTTTTATTAAAAAGGAAAGAAAAAAAGAATTAGCAATTGGTTATTCTTAACAAAATAGATTAATAGACGTTGCAGAGTTTTGAATTGCTGAAAACCATGCATGTCCCCTTCATTATGCTTATGTCATATGCATCCTCCCCTTTACAGATAAATCCTACTTTGTTAAAGATGCCTAACTTTTCATCATGCACCATATGTATGTACTCTAACAAGATTCAAAAGCATAACGCATGTTTTAATGACTTAGACATTGCATCAACTTTTTGGATTTTATTTCTCTTTTCTTTCTTTTTTTTTTTTTTTTTTTGAATTCGATTTAATATATATGGAAAATTAAAAGCCAACATAATTTGACTATGACATTGTCAAAAATGTTAGAATTTCTTGGCCCTTTTGTCTAGCAAAATGGAAAAAGAACTTCCCTAACTATGTATATGTCTCCAACTATTTTATTAAACAAGTATAAACTAATTATCATTTTACTATTATTATCTCTATTTTTTTTCAATTTTTATTTTTGAAGTTTAATAGTCGTCCAATAATATCTTGGAGATTTGCGTGTCGAATTTTTGTAAGCAAAAGCACATGGAAATGATACGTCAAAGCCCCTAAACATGCCATGAAAAGAGGACAAATGTTGGAGGAATTTAAATTAAATAAAAAAAAATATATTAAACTAACCTCACGGGGCTTGATGCCTCGTTTGACGTCCACACCATTATCACCCTTCCAATGCATATGCACGTTCGGCGCCGCCGCTTCCCCGCCGCCTTTGGCCATGCAAAGGCTTACAATTTTTTCCGCCACCTCAGCTCCATCCTTGCTATCCGCCATCAACCTCTCCACCTCCGCCTTCGGCAGCCTCATCCTCACTCTCACTCCTCCACCTCCTCCTTCCGAACCCCCTTTCTTCTCCTCCTCCAGCGCCATGCTTGCCGGCTTCATGATGGACAAATCCGAAGCCGACCGCCGCGCCAGCATCAGGCTCTCAAGCCGGTCCTTGGCGCTCATTTGGATTCCCGATCGCACCCTTCTGGCTCCCTTCTCTTCCGGGAATTTGGGCAGTTCAACGAGGAAATAGAGCCGCTTCGGCTTCAGCTCCTGCTGCGGCTCCAACGGCTTGGCTCGCACTCCGTAATGCTTCACCGACTCCGACTCCAGCAAAACATGACCCGGATGGCTCTCCACCACCGACCCGGCACGAACGGGAGTCTTTAACTTGAACGTTTCGCCATTGATTTTCATCACTTTCGCACTCTTTTTTCCTCCCAAACTGTTTCCCATTTTACTAAATGTTTTCTTGAATTTTTCTTCGCAACAAAAGCTTTAATGAGAAAATTACGTACGGTGATGGGGTTTGTGAGATGGAGATGTGCAGGTTTAATGATGGGGTTATTTGTTAGGGGTTATGGGTATATGAAGTATATATGTGGGGTCAAAGAAAGAGTGCAAATTTTGAAAAATAGGGAGCTACTTTGACAAAGATCAAGAAGTTTGTGACCATTTCACGATCCAATCTATAAAATTTGTTGAGTGCTATTTGTTTGGTGGGAAATTTTTACTCAAAGAGGGTTTTTATAGTACCTCAATTAATTTACATGATGAATATAATATATTTATTTAATAATTAATATATAAAAAATTGATCAATTATATTATAAATATAACAATTATTTGATTCGATCAAATCTAATTAAAATAAACATTTTTCCTGTATGTTGGTTTTCAATAAGATTTCAATGTTTGTATGCATGCTAACAACCATGCTATATTGGTAGGGTGGGGACTAGGATTAGTTGTTATTTAATTCGCTCTAAAAAATTCAAGATCGGGAAATATTTTATTGATATACATGAGAATATTAATTACTATAAAGTATTTGTTACGTATTCCTATAAATCATATATATATTTAATAATGTGAACGTAGATAACAAATGCTTAAGTATTAGTTATCGATATGGTAGTTTGAATTGTAGCGACATGAATTAAGGTTAATTAATAAGTTGAAGGTGAAGGATAAGAATAAGTAGGCAATGGTTAATTTATACCAAAATCTTGTGAAAAAAAGGTCAAACAAACAAATGAGTGAAAAGAATCAAGACGAGGATGATAGCAACATATATAGAAAAAAAGTTAAACACTAATTAGTTGGAAAATTAACAAGAATGAATGATGAGTTTAACTAATAATAATTTCTTGAAAAGGTGCCCGTGACTGTGGTAGAAATGATTACACAAATCTGTGGCTTAATCTTAATGGGTTATGTTATGTATTGGTTGTTCAATGAAAGTGACTTACGATAATCACGGGTGTAAATCCAAGAACTCTTTGAGAGATTCTAGTCAATTTGCATGTGGCCTTTTTTGACTATTTATAGCAATATCCCTCAATTTTTTAATATATGGTTGTAAAATTAACTTTAATAACTAATTATATATTTCCCTTCATTAGATAGACGTAACTAACTCACTCACTCTTAATATGCATTGCCACCCAACAACTAATCTATTGTCTCATTTTGTGCAGACAAAACGGGGAAGGGTCTGATCGATGTGTGTTGGGAAAATTTTAATTTGGATTGAGTTTGGCCAGATCAAAATTAATTATATAATAAGTGTAACATACTTATCATGTGATTAATATACCATTTAAAGAAAGTGAACTGACAAGTGTGATACACTTGATATGCGATTGAATTACTTCGACCAAATTTAGTTCAGATAAGAATTTTTGCCGAGTGTAGAGACAAGATCAAGCGTGATCATGTGCTGAATGGTTTTTTGGTCATAAGTTTGAATATCGTTAGTTTTCCAGACAGAAAAACAACAGTTTTTTTCTTGTGAACTCTTGTTATGGGGGACGGCAAGCCACGGAATGGATAGGAGAAATAGATTAGTCAAACATGTAGTAAAAAACAAAAAAAAAAAAGGAGAAAATTGTGAAACCGAATACATATCTAAAAAGTTCATGTCTTTTACGTTTCAATATCTTGTACTGTCTCCAATGATATAGCAATTGTGTGGTCACCTTCAATCAGCTATATAATAAATAAAATATAAATATTATTAGATTTATTATGTAATTGATTATTATTTTTATATTATAAACAGATATAGAAAATATAATATAGATATAATTAATTTAGCACGAATTCAATTGAATTGAACTTTTCTTGTGGAATGCCTAAAACTATGAAAGATTAGGTCCAGGGGATGTGTTTTGCATTTATCTGGTTTGTTGTTAATTTGACTAGGCTTAACCCTTAATTCAAATAATCAATCAATAAATTAGTAATTGAAAATTTGAATTTAATATAATAATTAAGGCTTAACCCTTAATATAATAATGTAATCATGTAATCAGGTAGAGAGGAAAAGGCTACATCTGCATGTGCTGCTGCCCATACTCTTGGGAAAGGTGACTCCGTCGTGAAACTAAAGCTGGATTCTTCAGTTTGAAAACTGCAGCCCTCATTTTGTGAACACAATCCTTGAATTCCTGCTGACAATTAGGTGATGGATGAGTTGGGAATAGGCAGTCCAAAATCCAATTCCCGGCTTTTGTTTTTACTACATTGGATTCACATGGAAACAAGAAAACATAAAAATGAGTTTTATTATTATATCAAGGTCAAAACATCCCTTCTCCTTATACAGACTTGACCCATTGTTTTCAGACAAGCAGCAACAAGTAAGCAGCCTGCCTTTGTGGGCTTCAATTACAGAGTAAAATTATCAAATACATTTTTGCCACATTCAAGAATCGAGTAAATTAAATACAATGAAAGCGATGAGAAGTTTCCCTTTTTGGCTCACGCTTTGATCCTCAATTTTGCACACTGTAAAATTCGTGTAATATCAACTGTCAGATAAAAAAGAATCCACGGAAGAACAATCAGAGTTGTTGAGATTTACGGAGTTGTTCCAATAATGATGTAGCCTTCCTCTTGGCTCTCTCTGTCCCGGTTTTGGCAAGTTCTGAAAGAGGCATTGCTGCTCCAAGTCTAGTTAAGCGAGCAAGATTTTCGTTATCTCTTTTGCACAAGGAAAGTAGAGTGGCAGCTGCGTTCTCTTTGTTTCGAGGCAAACCCGTCCGCAGAAGATCTACCAAGACAGGTATCGTGCTGCCGTTCATGATGGCCAACTTTGCCTCTTGGTGGCTAGCAAGAACTGATAGTATGGTCAGAGCTTCGTCAACCATACAATTGCTTGAATCAGTAAGCATTTTTAACAGTGCAGTAATAATGCCGGCCCTAACAGCTCTTCCCTTGTTTCCCTGATATATACACAGATTGAATAACGCCGTTGCAGCATCTTTCTTTCCTCTTGAGCTCCCGTTCTGAAGTAAATCCACCAAAGCAGGTATGGCCCCTGATGCACCAATTATTATTTTGTTTTCATCTGCGAGGGACAAGCAAAAGAGGGTTGCTGCAGCATTCTCTTTTGCTTCCATGCTTCCAGCTCTGAGGACTTGAACAATGGAAGGAATTGCATTGGCAAGCATAATGAGTCCCTTGTTATCGTCGAAGATGGAAAGATTGAGAATGGACGTTACTGCATTGTCTTGAATTTGACCGTCATCAGATGTCAAAAGATTAACTAGGATTGGGATAGCTCCTGCCTCTCCAAGCAAGATTCTGTTATCTGTACTTCTTTTTGACAGTGACCGTATTTCCGCAACTGCAGCCCTACGTTCCTCGATGGACCTGCTTGAGAGTCTATGAACAAGAGCTTCAATAGCTGCTATGTCCCCTGTGACATCACGAAACGATCCATCACTCTTTTTTATCCTCCCATTCATTAGTGCTGTTGGCTGCTCTACATTATTTTTCACACACCAGTGAGATATTAAACTTCTCAAAACGTAATTTGTAGTAAGAGTGAGATGCTGGAGCTTCTGCTGAGTTTTTGGGCATGTCGTGTTGCCACAATCTATCCATCTCTGTATATAAGATCTCTCGTAGGTCTGGAAAAGTCAAAGAGGAAAGTTAGAAGTGATATACGTTGATGCTGATCATCTTTTGCCGCCTTCATCTACGACTTTTTCTTAGGATGCTAAAGAACAAAACAGCAGAGCGGTGTAAGTTTTACCTGGCCCGTGGCCACTATAACTGGATCCCTCATGAGTTCAAGAGATATAGGGCAACGAAAATCATCAGGAATTACAAGAGAATCTGGCTTCTTGTTCTCCTCTGGATTTTTGCAGGATGGGCTATTGACCTTCTCACTATCAGAATCCTTTGAGACGCTAACCTCAGATGATGTGGGTGAGTTCCTTTCACTTTCTTGGTTCTGGACATCGTCTGAATCATGGTCAACTGACCCACAGCCTTCTGCTAGACATTCTGCTTTCATTTTAACTTCATGATCAATGTTGCCAATATTCTCTACATGCAGGCTTCCCATTAACCTGTTGCTTTGCTGAAATGGATCAATCTCTTTGTCCAGTGGCTGAGATAATGCCCTATATAATACACCTGAATTCAGAGGCCCACCATATCTTTCAGTGGCACGTCTCAACTGTGCCCTGACTAATTCAATCTGGCGAAGAACAGATTACATCACATGTGAATCCAATCCAAAAAAATAGCAGAAAGATGCTAAGAAGAACTAACCTGTTCTTGTACTTCTTCTGATATATCAAACTCATCATAAGGGAAGTTAGACAGTGCTTTCTCCAATTTCCATGTCACACATTGAAATTGAAAAAGAATTTTCTTTGTCGCCCCATCCTTGAACACAAAAGAAAGAAAGTAAACTTTAGGAAAGGCAGTTTTTAGTCTTCAAGAAAAGATCATCCAGTAACGTCATTTCAAATTACATGGGGAAATGATCGTCATATCAAAAGATTTGGTAAAGATTAAAGGAACATTATCGATGGATCTATCCCCAATATTAGGTCAATCTAAATGACGGCTATGCAAATAATGATGGCTGACTATAATCATGCACAATAAATATATGATCTCCCTGCTCTTTGTAAGGTCAATAGTGTGAACCAAAGTTCAGTTTCTGTGTATTGGCCTTATCCCAAGATAATAGAGTTTAAGTTCTAAATCCAGAAACCAAAAAAAAATAATTCCCAAATGAAAAACTCTGTTCATTATTAACTAAATAAATGTGGCAATGACAATAGTGCAGTACTTTTGTCGATGATCTAAATGACTGCATCGGTCATGGATAGATAAGCAATTTGATGGGGGTACATAAATCAAAGTGTTAAGTCTTCCGGCCAGAAATACGACAGCTGGATTGGCACAAACCTGAAGACAACCAGACATTTTAAGGAACCAAATAAGTGCTGTCTAACCTATTATAGCTCAGGCAGTAATTGGATCCAAATGCATGTGTTCACATGCCCATGTCAACCTAACAAAAAGCATTACTTTAAACTACATTTTATCCTCCAATTTAGAAACCAGCTTCTGGAAGCCTGACGTTCATTTCATATGATAACATTGTTCTGATTTCAATCAAGGTGCTGGAACTCTCTTAAGGCCCATTTTGGAGGGGTGGATATACAACCAAGTAAGAAAATTGCAAAACATATCCTGAAACAAGATAAGAAAAATAATCCCTCGGAACACAAACATAAACAACAAGAGAGCTCGCAAATCAGTTCTAGAGACAATCAAGAATTTCATTTTCCATTCTCCCAAATCAAAAGAATCAAATGAATGCAGCGGTGAGCCACTGGGGTATCCATCAACCATCATCATTATCATTTCGCTTACCATCTATCCGTTGGAAACCAACAGTTTGGAAATTCCAGATTAGATCATAGCCAGCAGAAACCAGCCCAATAATACATTGCTACATCTGGACAATCTTAATCAAGAATCCTACCAAAAATTCAACATTAAACCCTGAAAAATCATCTAAGAATCAATCGAGCACATAAAAGAACAAAATCCCATCTTACTTCATCTACAAAGTGCATCGCACCCACCCAAAAATGTTCAATCCACATACAGGTTAAACTCAAGTGACATCAATCATATGTGCAAAAGGAAGGGAAAAGAAAACTTTGCATTGTGATAACATACTTACAGAAGAAAACTTGGCGCTATCAAAATTGTTAGCAGCAAACACGAGTCTTTTTGCAGCCTGAAGGGCTAGAGTTAGATCAGCGAAGAAGGAACCGGAGAAAGAAGACGAGCCCACTTCAGAATTTACTCGAATTTTCTTGGAGTCTCTGATCTCCTCAAGCAAATGAGCTAAAAGGGACACTCTTCTCGCCAGGTCCATACAGTCCTTCTTGAAAAAACCCGAGAATCCGGCGATGGAGATCCGAACGACGTCCCGGACGAGGCGGAGGGGCGCAGCGGTGACCCCTCCGCCCGAGGCCGTGGTGTCTGCGGCGGCCATTTGAGCGAAAGAGTAGGAACGGAGATTCGTTTGCGGTTCTTCTCACAACCACAATGCACTCGGCATTGTTGCAATGGGGACAAGAAAGACAACCAAATGTGAGCTTATAAGGTTTGATGATGTTATACAGTTGGCAATTTTTCTTAATCAATCTCTGAATTATACAACAAAATGTAAAATTAAATAACTATTCTTTTGATAAATTAATTAATATTCAAGTTTCGGTTACAATTAATTGTTTTTATATATTTTTTTTTCATGTTAAAGTATATAAGACTAAATATAGAGTTTCCATCAACGAAATAAAAGAAAGAAAGAAAAATAAAGCAATTATGTTATTGGATTTTAATATTATGAAAATGCAATATGGCAGTATATACGTACCAAACTAGGAGGAGGCATAACCTCAACATCAATATGATACTATTTTGCTAACTGCTAACATGCAAAGATTCGTAGGTTCTTGAAATTGAATAAAATTAGGTCAAATTATCATATTCATATGCATATATTCTATGGTAGAAGAATTTATGGTCATTACATCATTGGGTGGGTGTGAATTATTGCTTACATTAGGTGATTTGATTTAAAAATTATGATATCTATTATAAAAATAAATAATTAAATAAATGAACGAGTCACAATTAGAACAGTAGAAGTCAATATAAAAATTGCAATATCCATGGGAAAATCTCATTTTTAGTCCCATATCTTAGGGCCGTTTTTCATTAAATCCCATTTGTTACATTTTTCTCAAATTTCGTCCCATATCTTTAGAATTTTCTCAAATATAATCCCAAAATTCAATTTCCGTCAAATAGATAACGAGCCGTTAGTACCAAACAACCTCCCCCCCCCCACCCTTCTTCCCCGTTGCCTGCCCCCCACATTCCCCCACCCGCCACCGGCACCCGCGCCCCTCTTCTCCGTTACCGACGCCCTAGCCCGCCCCCACCTTTCCCCCTTCTTTCCCATCGCCCTCCGTTCAGATGCCAACGATGCCGGCGATGGGGGAAGGGGAAGATGGGAAGCGGGTGACGGGGGGAGAGAGGCCAGGCGACGAGAAGGGGTCGAATGTGGTGGGTGGGCTAGGGCTGGGGAGGCGACGAGGATGGTGGGGCAGATGGGCAACAGGAAGGGGGAAAGGTTGGGGGGGGGGGGGGGAGGTGGCAACGAAAAGGGGGCGAAAGTCAAAGGGGCGAGCGATGAGGAAAGGGGGAGGCGTGGGGGGGGGGGGGGGAAGAAGGGAAGTGGGGGCGGGCTGGGCGCTGGCGACAGAGAAGGGGGGAGCGGGAGTGCAACAGGATGGTTTGGGGGGGGGGGGGGAGGTTGTTTGGAACTAACGGCTTCATTATCTATTTGACGGAAATTGAATTTTGGGATTATATTTGAGAAAATTCTGAAGGTATGGGACTAAAAATGATATTTTCCTCAATAGCCATCATACATGTTGAAGAACTGCTGGCAATAGCTTCTACTTTTATAACAAAAATAAATTATACAAAAATTTGTAAATTAAGCAATTGTAAAATTTAAAAGTAAGAAAAAAAAAAGTTGAAATTGGAATAGTTCATAAAACAACTTAATATTTACAGTTTCACCAATAAGTTGCAAAAGTTGATAAAAGGGTTGTTTATAGCTTTTGAATTAAATTAAGTACTATAAAAACATAAAATCAAAAACACGATTTTCAACAATAAGTTGATAAGTGAATATTTGAACGTTTTTAAGCACCCACTAAATATATAAAAGAATTGTTATGTTGTAATAATTTATTTATTTATAATCACATAAATAAATTACACTAAACTCTAATAACGTGTCACAAATAGTGTTATTCTAAGTCAATAAATAAAAAGAAAGAGATGTCATATCTGTACCTCTGAATTTCAACGTCCATTGCATTGTGCAAGAACTTTCAAATGATTATTATGGTAAATTAAAAAGTAGTGATAATTAAAGTATATCTATAATTTGCTTGGTTGTAAACCAATTAGGCATCAAAGTTATAAAGAAAAAGCTGGCCTAGAGAGAGAGAGAAGATTAGGAAAAAGTGGTAAATGTTGGGTAGAAAACAAACAAAAGAATAGAGTTGGGATGGGATGCAGATTGGTTGATGACAACAACAACAACATTGGCTTCCCCCAAACTTTTATTATTTTCATATTATTTCGCAATTCATAATGATTCGTTCTGCGTTATATGGATGATGACATGATATGCTCACCGAACCCAATTCTTTGGGCATAACACCACTATTATTATATTATGGATTTGTATTTCATTTTACATCATATGTAAAATTTGTATATTTTTATATAAATAAAATTGTAATTTTTATAGAAATTAATAAAAAAAAATCAATTTTTAACAAGTAATTAATTTGTTAAGTTGTGAGAATAGTTAGGTAGGGGCAAAAATGTATGAAATTGTGAGACGCGTAGGGGATGATATGATATGATACAAGTTGTTATAATGTGAATGAACGTGGCTGCTGCTGCTGCTGCTGCTTCGGCTACTGCAACTTGAATATATTGACAGCTCTTTCCTACGTATTTCATCAATATATTGTGCGGGTTGGGTTTCATTTCTCCAAATTTTTTAATCATGTCGGACTCCGATATATATATATATATCTTTTACACGTATCATAATGTATATGTCAATCTGCCACATCTTATTTTTATAATTATTTCCCCATGCAATTTCACATATCTATATTGGAAATAGCAACTTCCTCATTTTTTCTAAATCGCCTTCTTTTAAAAAAAAAAAAAAAAAGAATAATAATACATTGATATTTTTAAATTAATCAATAAGTTCACGCAAACAAAAAAACAACATACTATTATGAAAAATAGACTAAATAACTACATCCGTAAGAATCGAATTCTCAACATTTTAATTGTGAGACATCAACCTCACTAACCTAAAACATATTAAAAGATGTTTGAAATTTTATAAAATGCTACAAAGTATTTAATATTTTTTAGAGAAAAAGCTTATTCTTTTAAAAGAAAAAAAGTAACGATGCTAACTTACTTCTAAAAATCTTAACAAATCCTTCAAATTAGTTACAAATATGTCATTATTAACATCTTCTAATTAAGTTTTATAATCTCTATTTTATCCAAATTTATAAGATTTAACATATTATAAATGTAAGCTTATAAGATCTTTTAAATAAGCTTACACTAGAAAAAAATTGATTTTCCGCAATAGCCAATTACTATAGTCAAAAGAAGAAATTCATGGCAATATGAATTAATCACGGCTTCGCAATGGTCATTAGCCGTTGTTTCTGCAAGTGTGGCTAAACATTAGCAATGCATGGCCAAAACATCCATGACAAATGATTTGACTATGGCTAAAAACCATGGCGAATATGAATTAAAAGTGGTAAAAAATTAAATTTTTACTTTAATTTTATTTAACCGTAGTTAATAATAGTGATTTACCATAATTTTTAAGCTATAATATTTTATAGCGTAGCGAGTACTCAATTTTTTTTTTAGTGTTAGCCAAACACTCTCTCTTAGTTGGGATAAACAAAACAAAAGTCAATAATAGTTTTTCAATACTTCTGATCTTCCTTTACATTATTCGATTATTTTCGAAGATATGTGTAATCATACATATACATCATGCAAATACAAAGTGTAGAATAATATATTGTTTCTGGCATAATATTGTCATCAATGTGCTGCTGCAGCTCTACTTCAAGAACGCTGCATGTAATAGCTTCTGCACCAAACACCAAATAAAATGTCAATCTCTAGAGATGATTTAAGGTACAATATTTCAATCAAATTATTTACAACATCATTCACCTCCATCTCCATGCATCGATCAATTAGTGAATTTCAAGGGTCTCATCATAACGTTGTCCTCATGATCCAAGATCTGCAATTTCAAATTTATAAGTAAAATCATCATATCTACATGCAATAAACAACATACATATATAATTCCCACTTCAACACAGTCAACAATATTAATTTTTTATCGCATGTAATAGCTATCTAAGCAAAAAAGGATTTCCGGCTCATACGTTAACCATGCAGTTTTAAGGTAGGAACCACTTACATGGCAATGGTAAACATAGCCCGGCTCTGCAGTCGCATCAAAGGGATACGAAGCATTCGAGTGAATATACGAAAACCTCACTAGTATCTTCGTCATGTATTTTGGCATCATCTTGTACACATTTTTCCATCCCTTCTCATGGGCAGGCACCTCTATTTTCTTGCCACGTGCATACTTGTCAACTTGGCATTTGATGGCGTCGTTGATTTTCTTCATGCATTCTCTGAATTTATCCACATCCAGCAACTCCGTCTGATCTAAAGCCACAAAAAGTCCCAAATGGATGTGCAATGGATGATTATCCTCTGTCAAGTTGATTATGTTCCAAATCTCAGTCGAGCCTACCTTAGGTATCTCAGTCACCGGAGCTTCATACGGCTTCCCATTGATATATAAATGCACAGGCTCTCCGGTGTTGCTAGTGTACTCATACAGAGCAATGTACCTTGTGACGGATGCATCGGACAAATTTGGTGACGGATATTTGATCAATGTGGTTGGGATTTTCGACTTGTCCAGCACGTGACCGCCCTTTATGATGAACTTCATGACTTTGCTATTTGCTTCGTTGACAGGATCTCCGGAGGGGTAGGGATATGGTGCATCATTAGACAAGATAGCTGAATCCGAGTTGGAGTTTGAGAAGTCAACAATCAGATCAGCAATCTCAGACGGTGCTAGCAGAAATTCCTTGACCATCACTGGCTTCTCATTGTATGCTGAGTCGGATCCCACATGGATAAATCCCAAGCCATTGGAGAAGTAGAACTTGAAAAACCTTGCATTGCTTGCATTAATGATTCTAAACCGGTATTTTCTCCTTTGAACAATCATATAGGGCCACGCCTTCCCGTTGACTACAATCGCATCCCCAAAGTATTCCGGTTGCCATTGAGGATGTATCGAGGGGTTGTTTTCCTGTAGAATTCATGAATATTGAACCATCCGTGCGAAAGCTACGATCGCATACGACCAACGGACGATCAAATTCATCGTCATATGGGAGTCCAAGTGGCAACTCGACATGTGGTTGTCGGATTATGTATGCGCCGACTAGGCCAGCCAAAAGGTTGACTCTAGTCAATCCCATTGCATGATCATGGTACCACAATGTCCCAGGATGCTGAAGATTGTGGTAGCGATAAGTTTCCTTTGTCCAAGATGGGCCCGTTCTTTGAAGCCGGACGTAAACCACGCGGTCGAGTGGCCATCACTCTCTGGTTCATCGATGCCGCCATGGAGGTGCACCACCGTGGGAATGCCCTTTCCTTTGTGAGGTATGGCTGTTGGAATAGTGGGGTCCCATGGCAATATGTGCTTAGAGGGGAGATGATTTGTCCACTTCACAGAGAGTTTCAACTCCATGGAGGGCTTCAATTGTAGGACCGGGAACTGTTGCTGCTTCCTTTGACGTGCCATACGCGAAAACTCGGGTTGGAGGAAGATCTCTGTGAAATTTCTGCAACCAAAAATAGCAAAATAAATAATATACCATTCCATCAAGTTCAAACACACCAAACAATGTGAGTGAAACCAAAAATGAGAAATATTCATCTAATTGATATTAATATTAAATGATTATCCTCCCTATCGAAATAAATTTAAAATAAAGTGGTCGTTTACTAGTAACTATAATCAAATGCTAGCAAATCTGTGATTAATTCAAATCTTCTGTTCCTATTTAGTGTATATATCATCTCAACACACTTATGAACAAATTGATAAATTTAAAGTAAAAATAAATACATATTTGACGTACATCTGAGATGTACAATATAAAATAAAGGGTAAAACCTCCATGATCTAAGGAGAGTTCAACAACTAGTTTGATTCGTTAATCTCTATTAAATTCATCTAGTTTTTATGGTGAATTAAAAAATGTCCTTTTGGACTATACATTATCTAAATTTATTTTAATTTTAAATTGTTCTGAATTTTTTTTACAAATTAAGTGGATAATTTTTTACCATTTTTTTTCAAAACTTTTCATCTAACATGTCTGATTTTTTTACTATTTTATTATTTTTTTTCTAAAGAAAATACAACAAGAATAACATAATTTCATCAAACAATAGGGGTATTAATAATTTTTCAAACAACTAAAAGGTATTTATAATTATGTCAACTCTCAAGAGAACTCGTTGTAATTAATCCTAAACTGAAACATCGTTTTAAAATAAAATTTCTGAACCAAAAAATGGTTCCCACAAGAAATGTCCGCACACGAGGGATGCAATTATTAATTTTGACTAACATGAGGACTTATTTGTTAGATGTTGGCAAACTTTGGGAGTACTAGGTGTAATTTTCCAAACGACGGGAAATCTACGTATAATTACACCAAACTTTAGGGGAGGGGAGTGTAATTATCCCTTTTGTCAATTAAAGTTAGAAATGATCTTGTATCATATTGTTGTGTCACACCAACACATTAACAAGTGTTCCGATTAGAATTTATGGAGGCTTAGATCGATAGTTAATGGACATTAATAATATATATGATTATGGTAGGGCAGATTTAGTAAATATGTCCATTAACGAGGTATAAAAGTGATAGGTGGGACAATGTTTCTATTAGTTAATAAAGTAATTAATTATTAATTAATACAAAGTGCATGGGGTTTCCAGAAGAATATTATTAAGTACATGTAAGAAAATTTAAGTCCATTACCAACTCAGAAGTGATGCTGACATGTATTCCAAAGCAGAAGAGTAATAAAATCAAATTATAAGGTGGTGATAGTGGACAGCATCTGGAGTGCTGAATTTAACTGGAAGACAAGACAACCTTTTTCTCAGTTGTATCAGGACAGATCAAGCTGCATTCAGACCAAAAGCTGTGTTGCCATCTAAAATTACCAAAATGACCTCCCACCCCTAATTATGATTCTGTGGAATAGAATAACATAAAGACAAGGAAAAGGCATAGGAAAAGATGAAAGCAAATGTTACATCAAAGAAAAAAATTGAAATGTAAGCAAGGTCAAAATTGAGAAAGAAAGGGAAATTTTGGTAGACAAAGTAATTAACTTTGGTTTAGGGTACTTGAACAAATTAAACTGGGTAGTCAAGAAAAGAAAACACAAGCAAATGTTGATAATTGGGTTGAGAAACAAAGAAAAAGGTAAAATAGATATGTAATGAGATGAGATGGGAAACATGATAGCTGACTTTTGAGAAGAGAAAAAGCAGTGAGCCTATTCACATTGATTTCACACACTCTGCTTTTAACTTCATCTGGACGTGGGCTCTACTACGAGTAATCAAACAATGAGACAGAAAAGTCTAGCACAAACTAGTCATCAACCCATCGGGCTGGGGTTGAGTGATTAATCATATGATAAATGTATGTAATAATATTAATTCGTAGTTAGTACATGACAATTTGAAATAGGTGGTCACAAAATGTGTTGGTGTAAGTTTGGAGTTATTTGAAGAAGAGATAGAGATAAAAAAAAACATGGGAAGAGGAAGACCACTGATTAGGTATGTAATGTAATACAACACGGGTGCAGTCTCCAAAAGATTCTGGAGTAGAGTAGTACTGCTGCTGTAAATTAATTTAGACTCAATTCATTTTCGTCTAATTGTGAATGCCTATTACTTTAATCATCCAACCGTATATCTATATGGATTTTAGTTTCGTTCAAGTCTGAGATGAAAAGAGAAAGAAAGAGTTTGGCAATGGAGAAAACTTACCCATTTCTTGGGAAACATTCCGATACGCAGTGATTTGGGAAGAGGAGAGGCATTACTGTGGAGATGGAAACCTTTGATTCTGGGCATGTCTGGAACTTCATCCACAAACATCTCCAACTGGGATGGGCTTATCAACCCATCTCCTCCCCATGCATACTTCACATTTCCCATCACTAAAACTACACAAATCAACTCCAAAACCAACAATTTCTCCATTCTTCAAACTTTTCTCAGACCGTCTTGCCAGAATTCTACTGTGTATGCATATATGTATGTACGTGTGGGTGTAGAGGAAGGAGGAGGAGTCAGAGAGGTGCAGCAGATAGTATGGAGCAAGAAGTTGAGAAGGTTTGGTGACGCTTCCTTCACATGTTAAAGACGCAAAAGAGTAGAGTAGTGGGTGTGTGCGCTTTTATGTGTTGAATGTTTCTTTTTTCTCTAATTTTTGGAGTAGAAATTAATGAGAATGGAAGAAGAGAAGAATGATAGATATGAGTGTGTTTGTGAGTGTGACAATGAAAGGATCCCATGGTTTGCATCTAGTGGCGGTGGGCTTCGATGTCTCCGCTGAAAAGTAAAGCAACCAATCCGGGAATTTCAGCCTATACCCCTACCCCCCCCCCCCCCCCCCCGATTATATTATATTTTCATTAATTACTAAATCAAATCACTTTAATTTAATGCTATTCTTAGAGTACCAACCCACGTTATGTTTTTCTCATACATGAATTAATTATATGGTATATATATTTATGATTGATAAACAATTTAAAAAATATGATAAATTACATAATAAATGCATTATACTCGTTGTGTAATTAATTTGTTTCGGTCAAAAATCTGATAAGATTTTTTCTTTAATTACATTGTCCAGCATAATTGTATATTTATTTCAATCTTTTCAAATGAAGTGAAAATTCGAGTTTAATACAATTTACCTGTAATATTACCAATATTTTTTTTTACAAAGGGACAATTCATTTATTTACAATATCGGTGATAGGGGATTGCTTGAACTTTTTTATGGATTCCCTGAAAAAATAAATACACTACTCCTTATTTGAAATGGATGCTGACACCAAAGTTCATTAAGCAAAATTGGAATTTCAAGTAGTTTTGTTTGAAAAGTCAGCAGATCAATGGGATTGATTGTTGAATAGCAGAATTCTTGTGAATAAGAAAGAGAATGTGAAAATGATGCCCACTTCTGATTGAAATTCCTGGAGATTGATTATTGTAGAATTTATGCTTCCTAACCACAGAAAATATCGACACCTCTTTATGCGGATTATGGGGAGAACACGAAAAACAAATAGAGAATATTAAGATATTAATATAAAATAATTTTTTAAATTTATAATTTAAATTTTTAAATAAAATGATCGTTTAATATGACGTCAGGTAGAATAAAAGATCTTGAAATCTCTCCATCGCCCAACATGCATATTAAATATTAATATTATTTGTTTAATTTCTCCTTTCTAATTCAACCTTTTATATAGGCAAAGATGATAATTAAATAATCGAGCATTCTTGGCCATATTTACTTAGTTGTGTGTTAATTAATGGATTATGTCCGTAGTCTAATCACCGCTCCCAATCGAAATAATTGTATTAATTGTCGCAAATATGATTTAATGTGGTAATATTTTAATCTAACAAAGGTTAAAATTCGCAAGTCAATAATATTTTTGAGGCATGATCATTTGGATATTGCTTGCTGGCAATACGAAAAAAAGCGACCCATTCATGATGACTCTGAGTTTCAGGGTCCACTGACCAATCATCAATCCAAAAAATGAAGAGCCAGTTTGAGAACAGTAAATTTATCCCCAAAAAAATTAATATTATTATTGGGTTCTTTATATAGGCAGTGACTATGTTTTGAAAAATTATTATTATATCCTTACAAATGTTCGTATTAAATGACACTTTTAAATTTATCAAAAAAGTTATATCTTAAATGTCAATAATTTAATCTTATTAATATATAATCGACTAGTGACAAAAAAAAATATATTAAGTTATTATTATATAATTAATAGAACATCTATAACGACAAACCAAATATAATTACTATTTGTGATCCAATTTTTGTCGCTAATATATTATTTTTCTAGAGTTCTAGATGGTGCATTATATTTATTATTATTATTATTTTTTTAAGTAAGAGCGAAACTATTAATTAAAAATAAAATCGATTACAGTTACAATTACAATTATTCTTATCGACATCAATATCTAACAAAGACTATTGCAAATAATCATATACTGCTCAACAACACTTACTATTACATATACAACAATTATTTTGCAGTAGACAACTTTTATTATATAACAAATAACATCACATACAGATATAACATCTAAGATTATGAAACTCAATTCACCAATTAAATTAAGTCTTATCGGCGATGATCCATTATTTTTCAAGATTAAGAAATGTAATGGAATGGTTATTGGAAGACATGATTAATTGTTTTGGCATCAATTTGAGATATTTGATAGCTTTTTGCAGTAAGAATGACGTGAGGGTCTATAGTCCATTGGAGGACCGAGTAAATACAACCACTACTTTTCCTACATTCTTAAATTGATGAGATTCGATTTTGGCTAATGTTTCCACATAATGACCATTTCATATTTTTCTCCCAACATAACTTGACCTGCCTACACATAATTCTCCACATGTCCCAATCCTTTGGATTTCACTCTTAAACTTTAAATTTGATTAAGTTAAGACACAAGATTTGAATTTGTGGTGTAGTAGGATGAGTAGTTAGATGTGGAGATAATTATTTTACATCCACAAATTTATGGTCTATTCACAATTTATCCATATTTGTTTGTGTAATTATAGAAAGATGTAATTACACTCTCCTCCTTTAAAGTTTGATGTAACTACGCGTAGATCCTTGATGGTTTGAGAAATTACGTCTAGCACCCATGTGCTTTGCTTCCATCTAACAAATTAGTTCATCTGTTATTCAAAATTTACTAAATTTGTTGATATTGACAAAAAAACTGAATGAAAATTTATGTATACCCACGATTGACATATTATTGACTTATTGTAGGTTAAACAATTCTTTTTCAAACTAAACTACCCTTATAACGATGAAAATATACCTCCTCGTATGCATTAACGCGTGAAGATGTATGAAGGTAATTTGGTCATAAAAAGATTTATTTGACCTGAAATAAGTCAATAATAAGTCAATCGGGATAAATATATATATATATATATATATATATATATTGTTAATATCAACAAATTCGATGAATTTTGACTAACAGAGGAACTAGTTTGTTAGAAGGAAGTAAACCTCAGGAGTGCTAGATGTAATTTTTTAAACTACAAGGAGTTTACATGTAATTACACCAAACCTCAGGGGAGATTAGTGTAATTATCCCTTATAAAAACTATTTTTTGCAGTAAAAAAAATAGGAATAGTTTGTATAATTATGTTGATATTTTTGAAAGGTGTATTTATAAGTTTTTAAAAAGTAGGGATTATGGTTTGTGTATGGATGATTTGTAAAAAAAAAATTACAGATCAGGCTATGTAGATATAATTATCCGTTGATTTATCAATGACTAAGTATTTGGATAGTAGTATACTCTTTCATACAATATAAGAAAATGTAGACAAGTTGCCTTAGGATACATACTTGGAAAATTATTTTTATTTTCTTCAAGCAAATTATTTCAAAAGAAACTCTCAATTAAATTGTTTCTTGCTTTTTACTTGGTCTCTCATGGAGTTATAATTGCCCACACGAAACAACGTATTATGTGACCAATTCCTCTTTTTAATTTTGTCAATGAGGCAAAACTTAATTGACGAAGTTGAGATCCTATAATTTTATGTGTAGGAAGTTGTGTCTACTGAATAGTAGGAAAACAATATATGATCCAAATTTTCATAAGTATGTATATATTAGTCAATTTTAATAGTAATTAGTTCTCTAATATAATAATAGTTGTAGGTTATAATTATTTCATATTAATTAGTATACTGATTATTAATTAAAATTCATGATAGGATTATAACATTTTTATCCAAAAGAAGGAATATCTCTTTGGAAGAACAATCAAACACGTCTGAATTTAAATAATAACAAATAACAATGTATAGATACAGACTACATATTGGTATTAATCATTATCTATTATAAATCCATAAATATATATATAGGAAGCAGTCTTCCTCCCCAATTGATTAATTTTGACAGAAATTTTTTCTAAACATATTCTTAGAATTGTTTTATTGGATTAAAAAGAATTTATTGATTGAATAATATTTAATATATTTCCTTAAGGTACCAAAATTCTAACTAGGTAACTTAATTTTATCATATTCTCTAAAATAATTATAAATCAATTTAATTTAGGGCCATAATTCAGAATTTGAATCCTTTCATCCATACTTAAAATATGGATTTGATTAGTTGTCATATTAATATATTTTCTGCCTTTATCTTTCTATAAGTTCTGTTGTTAATGCCAGTTCTTTGAGTTATCGTTTACCAATTTAATATTATCATCAAAAAAATAAATTGTTTCAGTTCTTTTTCGCATATTTCGTGACATTAACTTGAAAAAATATATAAAATGAATAAGAATTTATTCCCTTTTTAGTTCAATTTATTATTTTTTATTAAGTATGAAATTATTTCATTTCATATCCATCATACATCGATACTATCATATATAGCAAGACAGTGGTTTTTAATAATTAGATTCATCTTGACTAAAGAAAATAACCTCATTGGTCAACTATTTCAATTTGATTTGAATTATAAAAATTAAAACATTATCATTTATTAGCAAAACAACGTTTGACCATAATTAGATTTGTTTTAATTAAAGAAAATAATGTCATTGGTCAACTATTTCAATCTAATTTGACTTTTTTTTTTAAAAATAAAATAAAATACTATCATTAGATTTGCCTGCTAAATATGTTCATCGATTTATGTTTTTTTCTATTCAACATTTTTTTTTAAGCTAAGGTGTAACAGATTATTTTTTTTAACATTAAATTTAGTCTTTAATGCTCACATTTTATTTTTAGTTCCTATAATTGCACAATTTTGTGCATTTCTTTAATTTTATTTTCATTTCTACTATATTTTTCATTCTTTTTAATAATTAAATTTTCAGTTTTGACATCTTGGCTCATTTGGAAGATCAATCAAACACGTCTTAATTTAAAACAGCAATTGACAATAAATTTATATAACAATGTATAGATACGGACTATCAGTGTCAATCAATTATTTCCACCTATATACATACTTGGAAAAAAAAAAGAAAGAAAAGAAAAGAAGCACCACAAAAAACAAAAAAAAAAAAAAAGTAGCCCACTACGGATCTTGAAAGAAAAGATATGAAGAAAGACAAATATATGAGACAAGAATAATTGATATCCTAACATTTTTTCTAAAGATAGAAATATGAATTACATATTACGTCAATATTAATAAGTTAATAAATACATTTATTTGATTAATAAATTCATAATACAATAAATAAATAGTACAATAAACCTATATGACACAAATATCTATTATAATAAATTTACAACACCCACATGTCTGATGAGACTCGAACCTGTGATTTCAAAATTATGTATAGAACCTCAGCTTTAATTATTAAATTAAAATATCATTGGTGATATTCCAAATTCCAAACATGAATTATTGCCGTCTAGGATTGAATCCCTCCTACAATCCCACAAATTGACTACTATTTTTTAGTTTATTTCTCATTCTTCTTTATAAATGTATGGAATTACTGATTAATGAAATATATATAATTATTGCTTACCGAAAATGAATCCTTTCAGTCGCAACAACTAAAGCATGATAAATAAAGGGAATCAATATTTTGATTTACTTTTTTATTACTACAGTAGATGTCCTGATTAATTATATGAATTGATTATGAATCATCAAAATTAAATATATCCTGAATCCCTCGTACAATCATGTAATAAATCCTTTGCCCCCAGGATTGACTCATATTCCTTGTTTGAGTGATTACAACAATTGGAGCATGCTATTTTCTCATATTCAATAACATTTTGCTTATAAAGTAACTAATTAAAAGTAAATTCTCCATTTACCAAAATGTGTCTACCAAAAAAAAAAAAAAAGAAAAGCATAAATACCCCTTCATTTACACTACAATTGATTAAAATCAGACAAAAATGTCTACACTAATACCTTATCCTCCTTGTGCTTATGATCGTTGCAACTATCATGGTCAATATCTCTCTATCTCTCTCTCTCTCTCTCATGTTTTTAAGTTGAATGTATATATATGTCGTTTTGCAGGGTACAAAACTGAGTGGGCAGGGCTGGTGGGGCTGCCGGCTCTACAGTGCAAGCTTACCGTAGAAAGAGACAATCCATATGTTACTGGTGTATACGTTCCTCCTAACGGATTCATCGACAGAGATTATTGTTGCAATCGTGTCTATATCTTTCTTGACGACCGTAACTTCTGCATCTTCGTCCCAAAAGTTGGATAGTCTCACTCTTGCACGAAATTCATCTGTGCTGAGAAATTTAATTTTTTATTAATTTACTTCAATCCAACTTGATTTAAATAAAAAAATTTCTTAATTTATGTCCATTTGTACTTGACTTCTATCGGTCAATGTTTCTCCTTAGTTTATTGAAAGAAATAATTGAATTTATTACATTATATGTAAATTTTTTATAATTTTAAATATTATATCTATTTTTTAAAGTTTTTTTTTATCTAACAAATAGATCCATCGTCGGTCAATTTTTTAATGGGTCCTAAACGGATTAAATATAATATTTTTTAAACAAATTTATTTTTATTTGGCTTAATAAAAGAAGAAGCATGATAGGCTCTAATTCTGTAAACTAGTAGATTTGCTTCTTAAGAGTGTTCATTGTTTAAAATCAAGTTGAACGAAATAGAACTGAGATTTTAATAAACTAAAAAATCGGTGCAATATTATGAAAAGCAATTACTAATGGCTAACAATACATAATTGTGTGTGATACCATAACCACGCACATAACCCTCTAAAATTTAGTAGACGAAATTCACTTGGAGTTCAAAATTCAATAAAACAAAAAAAAACAAAAAAATCTTATTGTATTAAACCCAATGATATTCATAACAATCTGTTTTCAACCCGATTCATATCTAACTCATATATTTGAACACATTTTGAATTCGATCCATTATGAACTCAACCCAATGTACCCATTCGCCACCACTAAATTAAGTATAGTTGGGCCTTGTGTTTATTTACTTTAATTGAGGGACATTGGGCCTCCTCAATGCTCTGATATGCTTCCTTGTTAATAACACCATTATACATCTAACATGATGATGTACGCACAAACATATGACATATCAAGGGCGATGAACAAAAAACATAAAGCCATAATTTAATTCTGTGGATGTTATTTTATTTGATATAAAAAGACAAGAAATGTATTGAATCACATAATAGAACATGCATCAACATTTTCATCACTGAAAAGTGTGGTATAGTTGTGGAGAGTGAGGGGGGAATTTGGGGTTGGGGTTGGGAATGGGAACGCCTCAGCAACATTCCTCACATATCCAGATGGTGCCTTCTTGTCATAGGCCTCAGGGGCATAAGGGTAATATGTCAAGTTATACTGAACGTAGGGCCAAAATTCAGCTTTCTTTCCCGTGCTCTTCTTCACTCTATCTAACACCTTGTTTGGTTCCACGTATCCGCTTACTCTAACTCGGCTTTGCTTTCTGTTTATCTCCACATTTCTTACACCTACATTAATTCAACATTTTATTACCAACAATAATTAATAAATAAAAAAGAAGAGGAAATATATATACCTTTAATTGAGGAAACGGCGTTTCTAACTCTCCGCTCGCATCCCTCGCAATCCATTTTCACCTTCATTTCAACCGTCTGCATCCAAATTTGAGTTAAAAAGACTATGTATATATATGTGTGTGTGTGGGTGTGATGGATAATATAGGTAGTACGTAGGTATGTATGTACCTGCATTGGCTTCCGTATGCTGTTTCTGGTGCTTGTAACTGCACAGACATCAGACATATGATCTACAAAACCCATATTGCTTTCCACTTCTTTCTTTCCCTTTGGAGCTTGGGATATATGTATGTTTGAACTTTGATGTATAATTTTGATATTTTGAGGTACGTACTGTGCTATATATATACACACATATATATTTATGATGATGCATGAAGAGAAATTGATGTGAGCACGCAAGCGACTTGTGTTGCCTAATCATGATGCAATTCATATTTAAACGACGACTGGACAACTAGGGTCTAGGCATTTTAATTGTTTGCCCTCCAATCCAATTTATGACTTTTTGAAAATTAATTATTGTACGTACGCGGATTTATATGATATCTGAAAACGAATTTCGCAATGAATTCATGTTGGGTGCAGTAGTGCAACTGTAGTTTCGCTGGCAATGAAATTGATATATCGCATCACAAATTTAATTACTAGCTTTAGCTTTGTGGGTCTCATCAAGAATTAATGGCCACTATCACTATGCCCATCTATCTGGAGCACGTAATTTATAAATAAAATCGGGTTGTTTATATAATTTTGAACATATTAAGGGGCGATAAAGAATTATTTCAATTTTAACAATTCAAATGCAAGGGGGCTTTACAGCTGCGCATACTGGCTTTAGAATCACAAGCTGTGCACGCGGTGACACAGTGTGCCACTTCCCATCAAATGCCAGGCTTACAAAATAATAAAATCTTCTTCTTTTTCCAAAATAAATAATTTACTAAAAATTGGTTTCTTGAATTGCGGTAGGGATGAATCTTAACACAAATTTATACTGTTTGGTGAATAATTTCATCATTAACGATCACTTTTTTGGGTTTTACGAATGGATTTCTATGATAATCTGGCAGTGAACTCTTCTTTCTGCCAAATCAATACAAGACCAAACTAACCGATGAGGAGCGAAACTCAGCGTAAATAAAAAACTAGGAGAAAAAGGAAAACTACTGCTCTTGTGTCAAACCTCCTAGTACAATGTTGGAATTAAGTCTTCAACCAAAACTGGGGTGCTTAATGTAGACTGTTCCTACCAATTTGGCTTAGCTCCACCTCCTTCGGTCCTCTTCCTCATCAACAGGAGTATACCATGAAGGTCGTCGTTTCAAGTTACTCAACCTGTAGTTCAAGAGAATCTCTTCGTTAGAGATTTCCCTGGTAGCCACAAGAACAAGAGTCTTGAGAATAGGAACATCTGTCACTGAGCTGCTCGACTTCCAGGATTTAAACCAAAAGCTGCCCAACTTCTTCATTTTTACCTCTCCTCCGTTTCCAAATGAGATATTTGGTATGTAGGTTCTCATATTCTTCTCAGTTAGAGGAAAGTCATAGGGGCAGACCATTACATTGGGTGCCATATCTTTGGCTGGATGGTTTGCAAAATGAGCAAAAGCCAGAGGATTTCTCCTCTCCAGAACTTCTCCTTTACTCCCTACTTTTGCACCATCCAAAGGTTTATTAAGCAGTTTCCAGACTCGATCTGAACCAGTTTCACCACCTTCAGCATTTAATCTAGGTTCTGGAATGCTTGATCCGTCCCAGATTTCACGAGTTTCACCCCCAGAACCCCAAGGCTGAGCATTGATCACGGTTCCATCATACCTTGTGATCAAATAAGGGTTTTGTAGATCGACTCTTGGGTATCCAGGAATATAACGGTAGTACGCCGGTGAATATGTCACACCAGGGTATATGGCTATCACTGAACCCACATCAGCTTCACCATCCAAGTATAAACCTTGGCCAGCATCTTCATGTTGAATTTGAGATGGCTCGACTTCAAGAGTGTATCCAGTAAAATCCTTTAGTTTCTCTGACAGCTCAAAACGCTTTAATGGCTTTGTTTCCACCACAGATGTGCCTAGTACATATGCGCTCATCAATTTCCGGAGGCAAACGTCAACATGGAATACTTATTTGAAGGTTTCTGTTAATCTTAGACGAAAGCTATTTGTTCATTTTAGAAGCAGCATAAGTCGAATTTTGATGTTACTCACCAGGATTATCAGAAGTAGCAGTACCACCAACCGCAAGAACAAGACCACTGCGTCGAGGAGCAGTATTTCTTTCTGAAAACTTGTCAGGTCTGCCACTGCCATTCTTTGAATCAGGGAGAAGAATGCCATCCATATGCGTGCAAAATTTACTTATTTGTTCATGAATATTTTCTTGAACTTGCTTCTGCTGCTCAGCTAGAGAGGCCTTACTCGCCATGTCAATAATCTCATCTGCATCCGCTTCATCAGCATTCTTTCCCAAGCGGTTGTAGCTGACAATATAATTCGTTTATTAGAAACGGACCACATTGCCAATGCAAACAAACAAAGGCAATATCATGTGAGATACCCAGTGATAGGATTGTTATAGCTTCCCAGATAACTGCTAGGGCTGATATACAGATTACTAAAAGGCACCATTACTATAACTAAAACAACGCCCACGGTATACAGCAAGTCGTAAGTTTAGCTCACTGTTCAAACAAGATTAAGGGATATTGCTGCATAATTCATCACTTGACTGCATACTGTATAGTGTCATTTTTCAAACGTGATTTCAGACACAAGTATGGAATAAAATTTGAAAGGAAAATTCACTACCCGCTCAGTACGAAACTGCAGAACAAATCACACTTAAAAATGTTAGCTCCATATGTAAATGGGATTCACCTGGTATATAGAAAAAGCCGGTTCATATCGGCTTCGAACTGAAGGTGCCTTCCATCCCTAGCAAACGTGGGACTTTTCGCAAGCACTTTGACTGCCTAAATTAAACACTTAATAGCACAGTCATTCCACAAAAATTTTCAATCCATAACAACAGTTAGACAAAGATCGAGTGGAACTACTCCAAAAGAAACGACTTTTACAAGCCGTCGTGAACATGGGCACTATATTATACGAGATTAGATAAACGGGATGCAAATCTTAAGCAATTTCTTGAATTTGTAATGCCAATTAGAATGAGAATTGCCAACATTTAATTCCAATTAAAACAAGAATACCAAGAAGTTACCTCTTGAAATTTTTTAAACAGAAACGCCATGGCTGGGTGATGGTTGCAGAAATTTGCGTCCACTCTACAGCTGAGTGCTGAGTGAAGTTGGGTGTTCGCTCTTGAGAATGTAGAAAGTCAAACAGGGGTAAAAGTCCAGGGAGCTTTGTGTAAATACTGCAAATGTGGGGGTTCAGGTATATATTTTTCAACAAGTCTTTTTTTTTTTTTTTTTTTGTTTAGAATTTTGCTATTAATGTCAAACAGTACAACTATAAATATTTTTATGGAATTTCAGTTTTGTAATAAATATCAAATTAAAATATTCGAAATTCATTGAAATTGTAATCTACATACCTTATAGTGACAAACTATTTTGTTATAATTCTAGTTCCATTTTTGTAGTATATGTTCTTTTATTAATTGGAGCTCTATCGACCCTTTGGTAACATAACATTAAATTCATGAGAATTTACGACCAAGTCAGTCTGACAGAAAAATGATATAAGGACTAGATGAGATTAAAATTAAAATATATGAGAGTGACGAGTAATAATTTTTTAAAATTAAGATTTGTAAATTGACATTCATTCTAGTATTTAAATTTATATTAAAACTTTAGTAGCAATTTAAATTTGATATTTTGTTCTACCAAAATTTAAAGTTTTCTATCTTTTTGTTTGTTTCTTATTTCTCATTTTGTGTGCATCATTATTGAATGGTACCCCTAAAAAGGAAAGGCACAAGCAGCCCAAAACAGGAAGGTGCCCAGTGGAATAGGTCCATTAGCCTGAGGACGTCAGCTTTGCTGAGGAACCAGGCCTTGACCCAGAAGTTTCAGAGAGCGGTTCGCGTGTCAGCTGACCCGCACACATGGAGCCCGATCGACATGTGGTGAGAGCGCCTACAAGCCCCGCTCAATCGAGAAGAGCACGCGCTGTCAAATAGGATTCTCGAGGATAGAGGAAATGTTGATGATGGAAGAATCCTCCCAACTAATTCGATGGAAGTGTGGGGCAGTTTTATCCATAGAAAGATCGACCCTATTCTTAAAGACAAGCCCTATTCACCGGAGGACATCCTACTCCTCGAAAAATAAGGGATTCGGTCAAACTGGGCGTAATCTCCCTTTTGAATCTTGTTGGAGAGTAATGACATTCTGCATACTTACACATGAAAATTTTGTCAATAATAATTTTATTCTTTTTAATTATGTGCAATTTTATTAATTAGAGTACCATGGTGTTATTTTTAGCAAATCCCGAATTGTGAAAATCGGGATTTAAAAACCTTGAGTTGAACTCGTTTGGATGAGCAATTGCTTGCTCGCATCAATTATTGTATTGTATTGATAGGTTTAGTTAATCAAAAATAAATAATCATATATTTGAAGTCATAAAGTATACTCTATAATTAGGAAACTAATGTTGAGGATGGAAAAGAAAGACATAGAATTCATCAAATCTGTACTACTCAATTGACGTTTCCGCAAAATTCAAACACTTTAATTAGTGAATGGGCCGCCTATGCACTACATCGATTACTTTATCAATAAGACAAGACAAGGCCAGCCCCAGCTGTTCCATATCTAGAAAATTAAATGAAAGTTCTTTCACTTTGGAAGATTATTATTACCATTAAGTTTCGCCTTTGCACCACTGTACGTCCCCGCGTATTCATTCCCTCTCACCTCAAAAACACGCCAATTCCTCTCACTTCTTACGATTTCTCCGTCACCATTAATCCCCCCACACGTTTTATCCTTTCTTGCCCCCTATATTCCTCTATTATAAGTACACCATGCACCAAAACTCAATGATCACATCTTATTCTGATCATCAGCTTCTGGAAACACATACCAAGAAACATGCAAACAACTTCCCTTCAGCCCCTCCTCCTCCCACCTCCCTTTTTGGGCAATTTTACGACGTCCCCAAAACGGCAACCGAGTCCAAGAAAACCAACCAGCTCGACTACTTCACCTCGTGCAATGAAAAGGGACGCCAACAGGGAAAAAGGCCGGCACGATCACAAACTTGTCGATGAAAACATGATTGTTCTCAAAATGAGAATTCAAGAAATCAAGAGAAAGGAGGAAGAATTGAGTCAAGCTGTTCGGACATCTAATTCTAGTTGGACGGAGTGGGAGAAGCAATGGTGCAAGAATGAGTATGAGTCCGACGTGTACGAAGCAGTAGGGTTCTTGCAGATTTTGCTGATGAATACCAGACCGAGCTTGGTTCTTGGTCTGCTGGTTCTTCTCATGTTTACCACATCCACATCTTTAGCACTAGTATTACGTTCTTTGCTAGGAATTGCTATGTAAATCATGTCTTAATTAGCACTTTGATCTGCACTTAGGTTGTCTCCTTTAAATTTTATTTGTTAACCCGATTCATTCCTTATATTTGGATGTACATTTTGCTGTGGAAGATCAGGTAGCTTGATAATTAATTAACTTTGCGTATGTGATTTAATATCTGTCTAAATTAATTATATGATGATACGTGCAATACATTTTTCTCACATCATTGAAAGTATAGACTAGGAGAATGATCAATCGCATAACTAATATATCATACTAGAGGAGTTTAATCAATTGGAATGTTATATTACATGTCCAAATTTCGAATTTGAACATTAAACTTTTTCCGCTAAACTGGAGTAATTAATATATAAGAAAAACATATAGAACATATATATATGGGGAAAAACGTAATTTACCCCCTTGTGACACGAGAAATACTAACAAAAAAATTATAAAAAAAATAAAATAACAAATTACTCTATATGTTTAGAAAAAAGTAGCAAATTACCTCTTATCTAAAATGTTAATAGGGGTAATATGCTTTATTTTTTAAAACACAAAAGTATAATTTGAATTCTTTTTTACACAAGATAATTGTTCATTTCACATAACACAACGGTATAAATTGCATTTAAATCTATATAAGAATTCCTCTCATCAAAGCCAGATGTATTTATTTGTTTAACTTAGGAAGAAAGCTATACGGAACTATGTTTGATTAGACCAAAGAAATGAATTAAGTAATTAAAAGGAGCTATTACTTCTAATTCATATACATATGTTATTGCCTACGGAATTACCACCGTCGCTCCACTTAATAAAGCGTATCAATAATTTACATAAATATGTATGCATGTGGGGTGGGTGGGTGGGGTGGGTGGGTGGCGGAACAATCTATCATTAAAATTAATAATAAACTATAGAATATAATTTTTGTTGTCTTTAATGTCAAAGACGTACTAACAATCATTTTTAGTTGATCAGTTGCAACTCTAATGAACAATGACTTGCCTTGAAAGTAGTAGCAACTACATTCAGATTCAGATTCAGGAAGCACGCAGACGCAGAGACTCTAAAAATAAACAATTCGCCGACCAAAATAAAAGTCAAATGCTAATATCCAAACCGCCACGTACCTTCCTTCAACTGAAAAATTCATTGTATTTCCTGCTACATCACATCCTCATTCGCTAATTTCGAGATTCACTTCCGTTACCAACAACCAATAATACACCAACCCCCAACATCTATCAAAATAATACATATATATAAGCAATTTCCTTGATATATAAATCAACAAATTAATTATTTTTTTATGAAAATAATAAAATATCCTGTTATATATTTAAAATACAGCAACTTAATATGATTTTCAAAATGAAGCAATTTGAATATTACTATTATTTGTTTTATAAGGATAATTTGCTTATTTGCAATATTATAAAAAGATAAGTTGCATTAAATCATATATATAAATCAAAATCAAATTATTAATTATCAATAAATCCCATCTATAATGTCTTGAATTTTTATGCTATGATCATTATTACTTTTTATGATGAGGAGAAAAAAGAGAAGGGGAATTAAAGAAGTAAATATTATTAAAGTGATAACTTTCAATAATTTGTCTTAATTAATGTTGTGTTTGGAACCAAACAGTTTCCACACAAAGCAATTAAATTATGCAAAAAAAATAGTAAAGAACATCCTGAAATTGAATCAAAGTGTGGAGTATATGAATGAATATCCGTCCCTCTTCTAGAGCCTGAATTAATAATATGGAGTAACAATTAATTAATGTCCCCATCACCATCAGGTTATGAAGTCCCGCTTTCTCCGCATCTGCTTGGGTGAATTACTATTAAAACGCGCTTTTAGCCTAGTGCAGGGGCAAAGGGCAAGGGCAGAGGCAGGGGGCGGCTCCCTGTCAGAAAAAAACACGGTTTTCCTACAATATCTTATTCCCTAAGGCATTCCCGACCCTCACATGGCCACCACACGACTCTTTTACTCTTTCCCCCCCTAATCATTTCAAACCTCCTTAAGTCCTTATAAATACACAACCCCCCCTCCTAACCCATTTCATTCAAATTCAACCCTTTCATCATAACTTGCAAGATTTCCTCAAACTTCCATATGGCATTCATATCTTCTCTCTCTTCACCAACCATTTCTTTCGACCCATTTTCAAGAACTCGAATATTAATCAAACCAAACTCAAACGCTAGGAAAATCGGCACCACGAAAACATATGCAGCTAGAAAAGAAGCCCACAATCAGAACTTCAGCGGGAGGCTGGTGGACGAGAACCTGATCGTTCTCCGCAAGAGAATCCACGAAATGAAGATGATCGAGAGGAATTACGAGCCGCCCATGGAGTGGATGGATTGGGAGAAGCGATTCTACGCCAGCTATGATTCCATCATATGTGACGCCATGGGGCACCTGCAGTCTTATTTGATGGAAACAAGGCCCAGCTTGGCCTTCGCCTTCATTGCACTGATTGCATTCAGCGTGCCCACCTCAACTGCGCTGCTCATGTACAATTTGTTGGAACTCGGCAAAGGAGTTCTATCTGGGATTCATCTCAGCTAACTCAGAACAACATACATATATGTTTCAATTTTCATTTGCCAACTCCTTCCTTTTTCTTGGGGGGAGAAGGTGATATTAGGCAGGTTGACCTATTTGTATATATAAATGCAACGTGGGGTAGGTACTGTATTAATTCTTTCATTCATGACTTGTTCATTGTTCTGTTGGGAACATATACACATACATATATATATATATTTATGTATTTTAAATATTTTGAAAAAATCGTATTGTTCGTCTCATATATTAAATCCATTTTGAATTTAGTTGTATTTGTTAGATTTTTCTCACATTTGGTTCCATTTGTTTTAAAATTTTCTCAATGTTAATTAGTCTCAAATTATTTTTTCGTCAATTTTTCTGTTAAAATTTGGACGAAAAAGTACCGTGCATTGGATGGAAAAGTGGTTTTTTCATTAAAATTGGTTAGAAAAGTGATTTGAGTCTAATATTGTGAATTTTTTAGAATATATGAAAATTAAATATGAAAAAAGTCTAACAAATTAGACTAAATTGAAAATGAGCCTATTATATGGAATAAAAATAGCAATTTTCCCCACTATTTCACATGATTAAATATGATAGTATTCGCCTTACACTTACAGTTTAAATATATAATATTGCCGTAACTAATTTGGAGGTTTTAAACTCAAATATAACCTCTATATATATGTTTCTATCAAGAATTAGATAATATTAGTGAGTCAGTGAGCGTTGAAGTAGGTAATGAAAAACAATCAGAAAATAATTTATTTCCTGGCTTACTATATATATATTTTGATGGCCAAGCACTTTATACTTACCTACCTACCTACCTACTAACTAATAAACCTTTTATACAAAAAAAAAACAACAAAATCCACTGAATTTGTATTCATGAGATGCAACTCAACACGTATCACACTAAAGTTCAACACAAGTTATTCACTTTTCCCTCTATTGAAAAAAAGGGGTTATATTAGTGCAATTATACGCTATTTCAAGTAGATAAAAATAAAATTATTATTTTATTCTTACTTACCCATGTCTTATTGCACTGCTATGATTTCTTGGCCAGGTTATTCAATAAGTTGCTAATCCATGTTAATTTGGTAACTTTGACCTTAAACCTCCATTTTCCAGAATATTGTCATGGCTTTATTCGATTCCTCCATCAATATACCCATTCTCAATCAGAATAAATATAGAAGCCGGCCCTGGCTAATTAATTGCTTATGTAGCTAATTGTAGATGATTTTAGGTTTATCCAAACGTCGGCCTCGCATGGAGAAACCGAGTTTGATCGACAGAGTGATTCAGTCAATGCAGCGGTGCGTTTAAAGTGGCTTCTTCCTACCCATAAATGAGGTGATCTGAGACAGCTTTTTGGATATTTTTATGAAAATTAAAACTAATGTACTATGCTAAACATAATTAGCACAATTGCTAAGAAATTAAGTTGGAGCAATAGTACTTTGACTAAAGAGCAGATGTGTCAACATACACATCATGATTAGTGCATGGTGATTGACTTAATAAATGTTGAGAAATTAAAGTAGCTTGGTGTTTGAATTTAACTCGATCGAATCTAAATCAATTAAATGACAAGTATAATACACCTGTCATGTGATTGGTGTACAATTTAAAAAAAATAACAAAATTATATAACAAGTATGATTAATTTGATTTGATTCGATCAAATCTGTTTTGAATAAAAAATTTCTGGTAACTAAACACATGTTGCCTAAGTACCACTTTTGACATCATCATTTCATCACATTTAAAAAATTTCTGGTAACTAAACACATGTTGCCTAAGTACCACTTTTGACATCATCATTTCATCACATTCCATGTATTCCCAGAAGCAGCAAGCATAGCAGTGATGTAAACAAGCTGTCATTTACCATTCTGGAATTTGAATAATTAGCTAGGTAGCTACAAATGAACTTTGATGATACCACAATGTGCGAGGTATTGTTAATTTCAATTTCGTACGAGCTTCATAAATTTATTCTGAAAGAACTATAAAAGAGGAAGTCTTAAAACTTATAAACACTCAAACTCCTCATCTACAACTAATATGAAATATTTGCCTACATCAATAATATCATCAAGAAGGGAAACCACTGGAATATTTTGAACTCAAATTAACGAGAAACCTCACTCGATTTCGAAGGGATCGAGCAGTAGAAGAAAAGGGAGCTAGGAATTGTTTTGGATTCTTCTGATTCAATCCGCATCCTATATATACTGATCGATGCGTATTGCTATTTAAAACAATCTATCTCCTCCCACTGAATTCTTTTGCATTTACCTGCAGCCACATTTAGAAAACATGTGTGTCAAGAATCTGCACTACTCATCATGCATACATCTAAATATGGATCAATATATAATTATGTCTGAAGACAAGTGTTCACATTTGTTTACTTTGCAAGGGCTAACGAGTTAGAATAGTTATGCAAAATGACTTGAATTGATGTATATTGGCAGCTGATCTGATCAGGTTGCATTTTCTGCTGTTTTAAGTGAACAAAATATGCTCCCAAACAAAACAACTACAAAATAAAATATAAAATTGAGGAATAGTAGGGAGCTCCCTTCAGTCCAAGACGCGACAGGAAAAACTGAACACAGCTCCCGCATCGTTGGATCAAAAACACATCTTCCGTTAAATACTTCAATGATGGTTCATGAACCAACGAGTCAGCAGCTGAGGTTCCAGCTCTCAAACTGCCTCGGACTGGACTGAAGGAAGCTCCCTTTTAAGTTCTCCACAACCCTAACAAAACATACTACAACATAACTAATTAAGAAGAAAAGGGTTACATAATGAAATTTTCAATAGCAGCCTTGTTTGTGTGAGGAAATACTTTGGGTAGGATGAAGAATGGTGGATGGGCATATATATATGGGAGAAAATCAGGAGACATGAAAATCTGAGGTGGGCTGAGAAATGGATTTCGTGCAGATATCAAAAATATTTTTCTTTTTCAGTTGAATTGACGAGAAAAAGAAGAAGAGATTGCTCTAAATAAACATATTATATAGTACACAAATGGTAGTACGTAGATGAAGTATGATGATATCAGCTCTGAAAAATTAGGACAATACAATCTTGAAGAAGACAACTTCGTACACTCCTTATACATCTAATCAAACAGCTGTATATGGTTCACCATAAAGGGATAAAGTTGCTACTGTTCAAACGTTTGCGATTAGGCACGAAATCATAGTATTCCATAATTGGTGCAAAGCTTAGATAACAATCTTGTGCTGTACCCGGTCTATAAATCAGCCCCTACCCCTACCTAGCTACCCCCTCCCCCTCCCCCCTAATTCACATCATTCTTTAATTTTATTTATTTTATTTGTTGCATTGTTAATTTAATTGATTTTTATGATAGTACAATTTGGATCATTAGGTAGTAACTTAGCTAGGTTTTGGCCGGCTCTATTGCTGCACGTGAAGGTTCTGTGTATAGATCATTTTTAAGTTGTTTTTCTTTATCTTTGGTAAACAAAGGTATTAATATATTTGATTTTGTGTTTTGTATCAATGTAAAATGCATAGAAGTAAGTTAAAATACATTGAATTTTATATTTTGTAAAGACATAAACGAACATTTAAGATTTTTGTACCGTTATTCATAAACACATAAACATGTATTCTAATTTTTATGGTTCAATTCATCTCAACTATATTGAATCATTTTTGTCCTAACTCTGGATCTTAACATCCTTTCATTTCTGTTCCTTTAATTTGAGTAGTTATGAATGCATTCAATTCATCTCCATTCCTCACGTCGTTGCACATATGCATTTGTTTGCGTAAGTAATTGCGACTAAACTTATATTATATTATAATTCGTGTAGGGATCGAATTCATTCAAATGATAGTCACAATAGAAAGTTTGGGGAACTTGAGAAAATAAAATATTGGTGGTCCACAGCAAAAACTCTCCAATACTCTCAAGTAAGTTTGAGGTTGGGTGAAAATATTAAATGCTGGTGTGAAAGTAATAAATAATATATCCATAAAATAAAGTAGTTGAATGTATTTATATGGTCAAATTGCTCACTTGTTGGATCATATAGTGTGATCTTGAGTTTAGTATTATCAAATAATCAACGAATCATATATTGAATCACCAAGTCGGAATCTGAAGTTAGGTAAATCCGATCCGAGAACAAATAATGCTGATTTTGGCCTATGAATTGCATTATGCGTTTTTTTTTTTTTTTTTTTTTGGGGGGGGGGGGGGGAGGGGGGTGTTGTCCATTTATTAGTAATTGTGATGTATTCCAATTACATTAATATTAAGAACACCATATATATATATATATATGCATATGCATATTTAAAAAGACAAATAAGCTAATTTTGTGAATTACAAATTATATGTGCAAAGAAAAAAGATAGCGAAATTTTTGTTCGAATCCGATTTAGCCAAATCTTAACCAATCATATGGCAAGTACAATATATTTAAAGAAAACTGATTAATAAGAGTAAGTATATGGTAATCTTAGTCTGTAATTGGATTCGATCGAATTAGGTTCGAATAAGAATTTTTCAAAAATACAATATGTTTTGATTTAATTAGAGTGAAGTGATTGATGGATGAGTAGGGGCATGAGTGATGAGCCATGGGCATGTACTTAAGGAAGTTTGGTCATATTCCAAAAATGGTTGAATTGCAAAGAGAGGAGAGGAGAGGAGGAATAGGAAACGAAAGGGTAGCTTAGAGTTTGCAAGAAAGTGGTAGAAAAGTGCAGGTATGTGAGATGAGAGATGAGAGATTGGTCCTTTTGCACAGATAAATATTCCCTGTTTCGGTGAAGCCTTTGGTTTTTTCCTACAGGTATTGATGGTTTGGATGACTGAATCACGACTTGTCATTTCATTTGTCAACTCATTTAACCACTTCCTCTTTGCATTTATTCTCCTTTCATATTCACCCTCCCTTCCCCCCTCAACTTTTAAATATATACATTTCCACCCCCTCCAATTACTATTTATAAATAATTAACTTATCTTTTCCCTATATTTTACTACTATTGCTTTCAAAATATTTGAATAATCTATTCGAACATATATACAATTTTGAAACTATACCAAATATCAGGGAATTGGCATGATTAGGTTTTATGTACTTGATTATAATTATATAGATATTTTACATTAACAAATTATGTTTATTCTTTGTCATTAATGTTGTAATCATTTAAGAGTTTATAATAAGTCTGTATGATTGAAATAATCTTTTGGAAAATGAAGAAGATTTGTGCCAAAGGAACAACCTTAAAGTTTGAGAATGAGAATATAAAAACATACATACTAAGTTTTTTTATCTTCCGATATAATTAGGTAAGCATCATTTTTTTTAAGGTAAATGCAAAAATCCACCTATATTTTCGTAAACTTAATGATTATAAATAATTGATCGTATTCAACGGTCGAAGTTCATCTAACACAAATCAAACTGTAAAGAGAGTGTTTGCGAGTGCTTTGAAAAATTGTTTTTTATTATAAGGGTTTTTTTTTTGTGCTTTTTCTCGAACAGAACAGGGAGACTTCTGTATTCTATTTTCTTTTATTTATTTATTTTTTTGATATGATAAGCATCAGTTTCTATGCATGGCTTTTATATTTTGTGAAGACAGACATGTAATTTTTATAAATAAATGCAATGCCAAGACTTATAAGCAGTCATTGCAATCCCCTTTATGATGCTTTCGAGCACTTTTCACAAGTCATTATTTAATAAATTCGGCCGTGAGGAAAGTTCTTCTAATTTATTAAAACTAATAAATTGTTGATTGGATTTCTGAAATTTCCAAAGCTGAACTGTTCAGGTAATTATATAGCAGGTGGTGTTTGCAATGCTTTCTACCATTGTGATGGAAATAAAACTGTAAAAAGTATTGTAAGTTTAATTGTAGCGAAAGTTCCGATACCTTGAAAATAAAAGTAAATTATGAAAAGAAATATTGATTAGAATTTTATAATTTGTGGAATAAGTTAAAATATTTACAATTTTATAATAAATTGCAAAAGTTTGTCGAAAGAAACTTACAATTTTTGGCTCAACTTAGTTTAATTTAAATAAATAGTTTAAAATTCTAATCACAATTTTATGAGGAAAAGAAAAAAGAAATACTCTTTTTTTTTTTTTACATATTTTCAACTCTTAAATTAAGCCATTGCAAACAGTACACCCCTTAAATGGGCGTCCGAATACATTATGACATGTACAAAATGGGCGATAGATAGGGTGATCCAATCCAAGGCCACAAACAAACCAGGACCCAGGAGCCAATGGTAGTCGGGTGACCCAAATTCCATCAAGATTTGATGGATCCATTTTCTTAGTACTGGGCTGGAGTGGACTACCCAGGGAACCAAATGCTTATGTTGTTATCCGAATTGATGGGATGGTTGGCTCTATGTATATATCACACTATCACAAAGATTGGGAAAAGGAAATAACATGCAAAGCCCCAATGACCACATACAAACCGCAGACTTCCGCTACTAAATACTACGATTTTCCCTAAATTTTATCATAATTATAATTTTTTTTATTATTTAAATATTATAAATACATTTTCAAAATTAATGATCAATATAACCAATATCTCTCGTGACAGCTCATTATATGTGTATTTATTAGATAACCGTTAATTCCAAGAGAGTATTTATAATTTTTCAAATAAAAAAAAAGTATTTGTAATTAGGGATAATTGCTCTTTTGTCTCTTGAGATTAGCTGTAATTATATGTAAAACCACTGTTGTTAAAAAAATTACATCTAATACCCTTAAAGTTTGCTTCCATATAGCAAACAGTTTATTCATTGGTCAATCGAAAGTAAATATAAATTTTATTCATTTTTTTGTTAATATCATAAAATTTTGAAAGTTTTTGTTAGATGAAAATAAATTTCAAAAATATTAGATATAATTTTTAAAACCATATAATATCTACAAATTACTATAAACTTCAGAAAAAACAAATATAATGATCTGTTATAATTATGACAAATAAAAAATAAAAAAACTCATTGTAATTCACCCTCCTCTCCTCATCATCATCATCATTATGATTTTGGATGGTTCCCATGAAAAGAACAGTAGTGGGTACTGAATTTCGGCTCTTTTAACATAAACCCCAGAAATTGCTCTCAGAGGATCAAACCCTACCTCTTTACTATGATTGATTATGCTCCTACAATACCCTCCAAAATCAACCAAACCTTTTAATTTATTTATTAACAATTAATCATTACATACCCATTCCTCTTCCTAATTCTAATTTAACAGAGCTATCCTTTTCTCAAAAATAAAAAATAAAAAAATTATGATGACGATAACTAGAAAAAAAATAATGTGTAAGTTTGGAGAGAATATATGGTGTTTACATTTGATGACCAATAAAATAATTGAAGATATATTTTCTTATTTCGAGCTTAAACATTTTTTTAATATACAATTTTAATCTCAACCACCATTCTATCCAACAACATTCAGGAACTTGTTTGTTCAAATCTTTTTATCTTAATAAAAAAATTTAATAGTCGAACAAAATATTTTTTTAAATTTAAAAATTATTTATAAAAAAAATTAATAAATACAATCCTCAGGTAAATCAATAGAATAAAAACGCAAAATGATAGTAAGAGTGAGCAATTAATACGAGAAAGGGATTGTTTTCATATGGAGATTGTGGTGGAAGGCAATAGGCATGCTGCGCGTGTTGATATAATACGTGTTGGACTGGACTGCACCGGACTGTATATTAATATTATCATCACTATTACCTACTGTTCCATTTCATCAAGAATCAAATTCTTGCTTTTCTTCTCTATTTCATCTTCTTCATTCATGCACCCTTAATCCTATGCTATGCCCATCCCTCCCTTTAATCATATATTTAAATATGAATACCCCTTCATCTTAATTACTGGAGCAAAAAATATTTGAGTTTTTCTTACATTATTATGTTAATTTAAGAGTTTTATCCGTATTAATTAATTACTGATTATTCAATTTTGGGACTAAATATATTGATTTTGAGGCCTAATTTAATATAAATTATCCCGAAAAATTTAATGCAAAGTATAATGCAACAAAGTAATTTGTTACAATTATTGTTAGCGTTGAAATCCAATTGGGCTCCCCCCACCCAACCACAAGAATCAGGCAGGTTTCCAATTTTCAGCGCCTTTCCTCCGCGTTTCACCGCACGCCGCCACCACCCTCACTCGTCCCACGCCCTTCTCTATAAATATCATCCAAACCCTAATTGCATTTTCACTCAGACAATTTAACAAACACAAAATCCTCTCCCCCCTCATCTCTCACCACACCATCTAAGGTCTCCCGCGGATACCGTTTCTCTTTTGGAAGTTTTCTCCTCATATCAACGTCAAGATCTTTTTTTCCCACATAAAAATCTTTGCTTTTCATGTTTTTCTTCATGCATATCCAGATCCCTGCTACTTGTTTTTTCAGCAATACGTTCTAGCCATTCAATTTCGTACCTCCCCCAATTCAATTAACCTATAGGGCGTCTTTGTTTCCAATCTTTCTTCAATATGTTGTATAAATATATTCCGGAGCTTAGCTCGTGAGCATGGCCGTCGCCTACCCACGTGTTTTGGTACCCAAAACCCACGCAACGGTCGAGCCACCTACGCTGATGGTCTCCTCCACCGCCCCTCCTCCGCGCCCATCTCCCACCCTTACACAGGATGATTTAAAAAAGATTGCTGCTTATAAATCCGTGGAGCATGTGAAATCCGGCATGGTATTAGGCCTCGGCACTGGGTCCACTGCCAAACACGCCGTGGACCGTATTGCGCAGCTGTTACAGCAGGGAAAACTCAAGGACATTGTGGGCATACCCACTTCGACGATAACCCATGAGCAGGCTGTTCGGTTGGGTATTCCTTTGTCGGATCTCGATTCACATCCTGTTGTTGATTTAGCCATTGATGGGGCGGATGAGGTCGATCCCGGTTTGAATTTGGTTAAAGGGCGTGGGGGGTCTTTGTTGAGAGAGAAAATGGTGGAATCCGCCTGCAAGAAATTCATTGTGATTGTTGATGAATCGAAATTGGTGAAATATGTTGGGGGCAGTAGATTGGCCATGCCAGTGGAGGTTATCCCATTTTGTTGGAACCATTCGCTGAAGAGACTTGTGGACTTGTTTGCTTATGCTGGTTGCGTTGGGGAGCTCAGGAAGTCTGGCGATGGTGGGAAGGCGTACGTGACCGATAACGGGAACTATATCATTGACTTGTATTTTGAGAGAGATATTGGGGATCTGAACAAAGCCAGTGATGCAATTTTGAGGCTTCCCGGTATAGTTGAGCACGGGATGTTTATCGGATTGGCCACCTCTGTGATTGTGGCCGGTGTTGATGGGATCACCGTGAAGACTAAAGTCGGGAATGAGTTGAAGGTGGAATCACTTTGTTACAATGATTTGAGGAACGGATTTTAGTTTGACTTGCATCCTAGAACCTTATGTAGCTCTATTGGGGAAGGAAGCTATATTGAGTTGGGTGAGTCTTGATTGATTTATTGATGTATCAGGGGAGAATTTTAGGTGCTCCTTATGGATCAATTCATGGGATCGATTATTGAAAGTTCTGAATCTTGTGATTGGTGCAATACCTGATTTTAAGAAATATTGTTAACAAAATCCTGGAACTTCATATGCCTCTTTTTCTGTATAATATGACTTGCTAATTAGTAACTTCAGAAGTACTAGAGTTTGTTTTTTTTTTTATCAGAATAGGGTAAGGTACCATGTATCCTATAGCGGCTGAGGACACGGCTGAGAGCCTGGACGAAAGCCAAGACATCAGGCCTGGACGAAAGCCAAGACATCAGGAGTTATGTTTCAATACGTTGTTCTTCTAGGTTGCCAATGGTGCTCTGTTCCTGATTATGTCTGTTTTTATGGTGAACTGTTAGAATATTGAACAATGTGCTGATGGCATCTTTTGTCGACAGCCTTGGCAGTTTGATGTTTATAATATGGCACCTTGTGTCATAGTCTTGGCAATTAAATGATTTCTTTGTTTATACAATCTTGAATGTCTGTGGGAGAGAGAGAGATGTGAGTGAGAAACGAAATTAAAGCATTCGTCTGAGTCTGCCGTCGTGTGCAGGGCCATGATTTTACAAAGTCTGAGGGTTGAGGCACTTCACCTTCTCTTCTAGTTTCCAAATATTCACTTTCCGGCGAAGTGCTAAATCTTAACTGAAGAACATCCTGACACATTTGTTGGTGTCACAAAAAATTGAGGCAATCTACAATCGGTGGATGTAGTAAGTCTGTACCTTTGTGAAAGAAAGAGGATTTACATTGTGGAGGAGTATAAATTGGTTAATTGATTTGTTTATTTCTGCATTGGTGGTTGGTCTATACTAATATGTGCATAGGAGAGAAGAGAAGCCCTTCGAAAGGAGCAACGGAACTTGCACTGAATCAGTACTTGCTCAAACGAATGGCGTTTGCGAAAGAAGTTGGTTTTATTTGAAAATCAATATTCTGTCTTAGAAAGTGAAAAAGGAATGCTCCGTAGGGGAATTTTTTTTTTTTTTAATTCTATAGATCAGGTTTGGCCTAATAGATAGCAAGTTTGTGTGATTGGTTGCTCTCCTAAATTGTCGACACAAACAATGTTTTATTTGTATTAGAATTGTCCTAAATGTAGTATCAAATGATGGAAAGAAAATAACATATCCTAAGATATGAGAAAAGATTAAATTGAACATAATTTGTCAACTAGTATCCATAAGGTTTGGATGAAATATAACTAGTTTTTTTGTTCGGTTGAGAATAGGAAATTCAACGTCAGAAAAGTCAGGGGAGATGAGCAATCACTGCATACAACAATTCAATCACTGATTTGTACCACGAGACAGTTGTACATCAAAACAGGTGAAGGCAGAAAACTTTATCCAGCATTATGCTTTTGGAAGATGTACCAACAACCAGACATAACTTGCCACCCACACAGCAAGAAGAAAAACGTGCTTTTGATTCCAGTAGTTGCAGCATTGTTTGTCGTCACCACTCTATCAGTCGTGTGGATGACTACTAGGAGGAGTCGGCGAGGTTTTACAGTTTGCAACACTGCACTTTTAACTGTATTTATCATTAGGAGTTCAAATAGTTTGAATCTTAGAGAGAAAATAAAGGGCATTCCAGATATTATCATATGCAATTCTTTTTGCGAAGTTTTGCTCTCAGTTCCTGAAGATTAGCAATTGAACCCAGAGAAAAGGGTGATTCTTGAGTGGAATTCAGGAAAGTATCACCAGATCAAGGTTTTTGAGGTATAAAAATCGGCGTAAAACAGTTTTTTTTTTTTTTTTAAATCTAAAATAAGGCCATCTTAGTAGGTTTTTTAGTTAATCACGATCATACCGGATGCTTGCAAACATGCACATGAAAACCTCAAGTCCTGAGACTGAGACCTCTTTACAATTAGTTGCTGATCAGATACATTAATTAGACTGTACGATGCAAAATGAAATTATGCAGTTGAACAACTAATTAACTTAATTGGTAATGTTAGTACTGAATCCTCAGTCTCAATTGCATACCTGCTTCATGTCTTGACCAAAATGTATTGGCATGCATGTGTTTTGAATGAGATTTATAAGGATTGGATGAACTCCATAGACATAACCTTAAATGTTATGAATTGGCATGTATAGGCAATGAAGCACTAAACTACTGGATTGAATTTTTTATTTCAAATCAAGTTGCATCTTCTATTTAATTGAACGTATAAATACCATGTGTGTAAAATCATTTTTTAAATAAAATAAATGGCGTCAAGCGTGTCTATATTAATTTTTCAATACAGACTCAAGCATGGTATGCAAATCTGTATCTAATTAGCAGCCTTCTTGTGCTAGCTAAGCTATACAGTTCCTCTTCTGATCATGGAGTGGAAGAAATGAAGTTCAATTGGAAGAATAGATTTTACTACTGCTTGAACTATTGAATGGGTACGTATATACATGTATGTAGATGGTCCTCCTGGACAATTAATTATTACATTCCAAAATAAGATTTGGGGACAAATTAAGATGATGAAAGACCCA
The DNA here is from genome assembly GCA_034509725.1 of Sesamum angolense. Taxonomy (NCBI): domain Eukaryota; kingdom Viridiplantae; phylum Streptophyta; class Magnoliopsida; order Lamiales; family Pedaliaceae; genus Sesamum; species Sesamum angolense. The sequence goes on along the minus strand of JACGWL010000001.1, from coordinate 4,875,614 downwards.
TAATGATTTTGGGCCAGGCCCAGGAAACAGCTCATTTGTTATCAAGCAATTGGTGAATTGGTCCATTAATTGTGGGCTATTATGGCATGATGTATAGTAATTGGTCCAAAATACTCCACGTAACCAAGTACTAATTTCCCAAACTAATTAGTCTAATCACTTGAATGTATCCATTGGAAGCATGTCAAAATTTAACAGTTTAACTTGGTCAAGATTAGCTTATTCAACAAAGTTTTACGACAAATTGAACTTGCCATCTTCCGCTTCTCAATATTTAACAAAAAAATATATCGCTTTCAGTTATATATCCCAATAAAATTGCAAAATCATAGGAAACTAACACATAAGTTGGATTAATTTCACAACTAATATATATATATATCAAGATTGAAAAATATTTCTTTTTTGTTAATTGAATAATTAAGGGTAATTCCAAGATCTTAATGTATGTCAAAATCTTAAGGATCAGTTGAGGCCCTCTTAAAATGAAGTTTGGAGTTGGTCATATATAGGTCCCTTAGGCCCTATATATGTGCATATCCCTTCTTCTAATTTTATCTAAGTTTAATAATTATTAATAGTAAAGAACAAAAACAAAGATAAGAGTTGGAACCCATGTCAGCTACTTTTGTCCTAAAGTCAAAAGTTGTAAGGATGAATTTATATAGAATGAGTGTGTGTGTGTGTGTGTGTGTGTGTGTGTGTGTGTGTGTGTGTGTGTGTGTGTGTGTGTGTGTGGTGCATCATTTCAATCAATTGTTTCCTATTCTATTTCACACATACAAAATTCCTAGAGAAATCAGAGCACAATCATGAATTACCAACTACTCATATGTATGGCGCATGCCTTCTTACTCAACCATTTCAAACATATGTATTACCTAATTATGACAATTAAATTAAATAGATCACTTAATTAAATTCATTGTAAAAAAGAGTAAAATACAATCTACCTATGTGGTGTATGAAATGTTTAAAAAATTTCTATATTAAAAAAAAAAAAAAGAAGCAAAAACACTCCCTATATTTTTTAAAATAGAACAAACTGTCCCATCGATGCGAGAGTGCCTAACATGCACTATTTTTCATATTTTTTTAATTGTAAACTTATGTTCTATCCCTTTCTAAAAAAAATTATTAGGATCAATTATTATATAAATGAATGGTTCACATTATATTAGCAAGATCAACTGTTAGTATTATTTAACATAAAAATATTTTTAACATTTCATACGAGGGGTAAATTGTACATTACTCTTGTAAAAAATATGAAAACCCATGTGTTATACGTTAAAAAAAAATTAAACTAAGGTCGATTATTTAGTCTTTATCGATCCAACGTATACGGTAGATATACATATGGTGCTTAATTAATATTTGATTATTTAATTATATATTACTTAGGTAATGTGCAAGAAATGCAGAATGAGACAGTAACATGCAGGAAAGAAGGGTGCATGGGTTTGCTTTAAGTCATCCTTTGCGTGCTCGTGTGCCCCCACTTTATGTGTATCAAAAATTAAATATAAGTTCAAAGTACGTACGTAGGAAAATACCTTTCTTGGTAATGGATAAACACACACACACACCCACCCCCGAAATCAAAGGCGAAAAGAAAGTAAAAGGTGTCATGCATGATAAAGCAAGCAATACCCAATTCCCCGCCTTTGCTTTCGGCCATGAAAACGACAAGTTTTGAAAAAGACTTCAACGTTTTCATACATGCTATTTCTTCTTTCATTTTAATCTATTTATTCTATATATATAGGAAATAATGTTAATGTCTTTTGTATAGTCCTCATTAATGAAAATCATATTATTGTTCGTATTTTTATAATTATGAAGCTTCGATCAATTAAAATATTTATCGTTTTGTATATTGCGATCAACTAGAGATATAAAGAAACAACACAAAATTGATACTATATATAGATTGATGGATATGTGTGTGTGTGTGATGAGGGGATAAATAATAAAATTTATCTCTATATCAGATTTTGTCGAACCAAATTAATTACAAAACAACTATAATACACTGATCGTGTGGATTGGTTACTTTATTTGAATTATACATAAATCTCATTGCAAGTATATAACACATGTCATATAATGGTTCGGGTCCGATCAAATCTATTTTGAATTAAAATAGAGTCAGATATCCACTCATACTGATTAAAACGGAAACTTCATGATATAAAGACGTGGGACAAGTATGTAGACGTTGAGAATAATTTAGGAAAGCATAGAGAGGGACTTTATGGGTTTAATTTATTTTGCATGCTTCGTAAAGTTAGGGCCACCGTATAATATTTGGTCACTATATCTTGTGCTAAACTCCAATTACTTAACCCAATAATTTAATGTAATAATAATATATATAGTATGATCATCACCATACTGTCCACCAATATCACATTCATCATATTGTATTATTTTTTCTCGTTGCCATATTTTATTCTACATTTAAGTTTATATATGAAATTGGGAAAAATGCAATTTTACTGTTGTATCTTATGAGGGGTGTCAATTTTAGTTCTATACAAATTGATTTTTGCAATTTAGTTTTATAATTTTATAAATTTGGTAATCTTCATCATTTCCTGACCAATTTGGAAGGAAAATTGCATGTATCTTGCACATGAACCAAGTAAATTGCAATTTAGTCCTGTAATTTAAGAGTCGATGACATTTTTAGTCTTATAACTTGGGAGAGTTGGCATTTTTTGTCCTTCGTAAATTTATTTACAGGACTAAAATTGCAAGTAAATTGCAATCTCAGGTCAAATTGGCCGAGAAAGGACAAAAATAACGATGAAATTTCTTTTTAAAAAAAATGAGACTATCTTATTTAGAGTAAGTGTGGTCAATAAATACAATTTCAAGATTTTAAATTTTATACATTGGTAAAAATATCATCCTTTCGTATCAATTCAATTAATATCAGAATAATACAAATTATGATTAAGAAAACAAACATAATATTTCATCTCAACACTATTTATCAAAATATGCACACTAACTCAACTTAAACTTACTTGTTCCAAAAAAAAAAAAAAAAACTTATAAAACCAATTTTATTTATTGAGGTGAGATTTATTTTGTAAAAAGAGAAATTTTTTCTAATAATTTTATAATTTGTGTACTACTTTTTGTTGTGGATTCTTTACTTGCTTTTGGTGCTTCAGGAAATGTACGAAGTGGAGTGGAGATCCCCTACTACGCGGCGCACAGCTTTTCACGCAGCTATCCCGCCATCAATCATCCGCGGAAGGAAACTCTGTCTTCCGCGTGGAGCCCACCTTGTTTGTCAATTAAATTATGCATAGATTTTTTTTGTGAAAATTACATCCAACATTTTCTAAACCTATTTTATTTAATAAATAAATTTATTCGTTAGTTAAAATTTATCAAATTAAATGATATTAGCAAAAAAAAGTTAGAAAAATATCTATATTAATCTTTAATTGACTTATTGTTGATTTATTGGAAGTCAAATATAAATTTTTTTCTGATCAAATTACCTTCATACATATTCATGCGTTAATGTATCTTAGGGCGTATATCTTTAGTGTTATAAGGGTAATTTAATTCAAAAAAAAATATTTAACATGCAATAAGTCAGTAATAAATCAAACCATGGTTAATATAGATTTATTTCTAATTTTTTTGTTAATATCAGTCAATTTGGTGAGTTTTGACTAATAAAGGGACTTATTTGTCAGATATAAGCAAACTTCGGAGGTGCTAGGTGTAATTTTCCAAACTATAGAGGGTCTATATGTAATTACACAAAAACTCATAGAACGGAGTAATTATCCTTTAAATTTAGTAGTATATGTGCCATCTTTTATTGATCGAACAAATCTTTTAATAGACCTAAGTTGACCAAGTCGACTAGGAGGAGCATTTCAGTTATTGTCCATAAAAATTAGACTCTCTTGATCGGGAACGATGTGATATATTATTATATAACACATGGGCTGAAAATGATATTTAATTTTTCACAGAGATATTTTTTTTATCTTTTTGCATAACACAAGGGGCAAAATGAATTTAATTAGTTTAAAAATGAAAATTCTTCATATACATAAAAAAGTAATTTTCTTTTTACTGATTAAAATAATTTCAAAAATTAAAAAACAATCAGCAAACTAACCCAACTAATTTTGATTCGAAAATCGAAACACAATTAAATCATCACATGACATGCGGAACATACATTTATCATTAAATGATTCCCAATAGCAAAATAAATAAAAATTTAATTATATGGTAAATATAATTAATTACCTGAGCAAATTTGGGACACAGTATCTGAATTGATTCAATGCATCATGTTGCACCTTTCAAAGATTGTTACGTGGATTTAGGCCCTCAATAACAACAAGAATTAGCACTAGTTAATCACAATCAGATCCCATCATAGCAGTTAAACAACAAAAAAATAAATTTGATTAGGTAGTAGGGACCATAACCAAACCAGCTTCGACTGTTATGGTGCACCTACCTCACACTGAATTCTTTACTCGCACATGGCGTTTCTTTACCTAAACTAGATCATTATAAAATTTATCAAGTGATTAATTTTAATTAATAATATTTAGTGGGACTAATCAATTAAATTAGACCCATAACAAGATGCCTCTCTTTTGCCCCAAAATTAAGATACTCCCTATTTAGTACACCCAATCTCTAAAGTACACTAACCTTGACTAAATAAACATTGTTTTTTCTTTGTGGGGGACCAAGAAAAAGTGGTAAAATCCTAAAAGTCACCAATTAAATTTTATTTATTTTTGCACCATCAAAAAGTGATCAATTTTCATTATTATTTTTAAATTATATGTCAGTTTAATCGATATATCGATATGACTGAAACAATTATACTGATTCAACCAATGTATTAATATAATTAAAAACAGACAAATTACAATAATTTATATAAAATAAAATAAATATTTACACATTCAAAATTAGAATAATTTTAAAATTTATTCATGATACATCAACCTTGACTTTAAGCACAAGACTAAAACATCAATGGTGAGTGACCAATTTTTATTGCTTAGCAAAAAGGTGAATATCCTTAATTGAATTTTATTGAAATGGTAGATTTTAGTTTCCTGAATTGCATGTTCCATGCCTTGGATTATTATTACTATTATTATTATTTAATAATATATGGGGCCCATAAAAGGGAAAAAACTGAAAATGAAATGAAATTGAAGAAGGATCTTGAATTAAACGATTAAACCAATTTAAGTAAAATAATATTAGAAGACATGAATATGACAAGAATCTAAAAGCAACAGGACTCTGATTGTCCTCCAGATTATCTCAGCTTTATTTTTATTTCCTTCACTCCCTCGTCCTTCACTGCCTTTTCTTCCCACCATTTCCACCCCCCATGTGACCCCCCTCCCCGGCTATGTATATATTACACACACAGATATGTATGTATATATTTCACTAATGAGATGAGATCTTTGTTAATCAGTGTCTCACTAAGATTTTGAGACTGCTGTAAATCCAACCCTCTACAACAAGGAAAAAGAGACAAATTAACGTGTCAGGAAGAAATTGCAAAAATGGCCCTTTAATTCATTTCTTGAAAGGAAGAAAGAGAAGTAGATGCGTGATATGGTTTTTGATCAGGAGGGGTGTTTCCTAGTTCTGCACTGGTTTTATATGCAGTTACGGCAGTGAGATTTGCTGCTGGGAGAAGATGGAAAAGAGGGCTCTTTTATGTTTTGCTGTTACTTTTCTTGCTCTCTCCATTTTCTTGAACTCGAGTTTTGTTCTTTGCCGCCCCGGAGATCCTTTCAAGTCCATCTTAGGTTGGTTTTGATTGATCCCTTCGCGTATTCTTGGTGAATTCAGTATTGTGGTGCTGTTTTTGGGGATTTTTGCAGCTGCCATTTGATGTTTTACTTTAATTCTTATTCTTGGAGTTGTTGATTTTTCAGTTAAAGTAGGAATTTGTTGAAATTGTAGCGTGTATTCCCATTTTTCGGTTACAATTTCGTCAATTGATGTTCTTTTTTTCTTTTAAAGTTATTAATCTCACATTGTATGCTCCATTTAGTTTGTTATTGTTAACAAAACTGAGGTTCTTGAAATTTGATACAGTATTTGTGTTCTGATGATTGCTGTTCTACACAAGGTGTCGGTTCATCATGAAACGGAATGCTTAGAATACTGTAGACAGGGGAGTGGGGATTTTGTTTAGTAATTTGACTTTTGATTCATATATCACTAGTGATCTTGCTTCTGGAATTTGGAATTTTGATTTCACAGACTGTTTTCTGATTTTTGTGGAGCATCTTGGACTTTTGTTGTTTTCCGTCTTTCGTGAATGCAGCTTTTGTACGTGTTAATTCCTTTTCATTTGTTAAGATCCAAGTGTTGAATGTATGTAGGAGAGGAAAATATGGGGTCATGGAAGGATGAAATACTGAGTTCTAGTGGAGAAGCTCCAGGGCCTGCCATTGATGTGAGCACGCTTGTATTGGCAGCTAACAGGACAAAAAGGCCTGACATTCTTTCTGGGTTCCACAAGTACAGAGGTGGATGGGATATCGCCAATAAGCATTACTGGGCTGTAAGCTCTAATGCTCTATTCTTCTTGCTTCATCTTGGGATTGCTTTGTCTTTTTTAGAGTAATTGTTGAGAGTTATCTCTGAAATGCATTGATCTTTGACTGGTTGATGATGGTATGCTTATGCTGAGATCGGTGACATTTGTGTTGAATCGTTCGTGGTTTTTTGATGTATAGAATATTGTAAATTATATGTCATGTGTTTCCGTGCTTCTCTAGGATTTGTTTCATCCCTGGATTTGTCAAATTTGTAAAATGTTGTGATGTTCTTCCCGATACTTGTCAAAGGTTCTTGCTTTGACATTATGAATGCTTGTTAAGAATTGACTGTTGGTTCTGTGTTTATTTGGCAAAAATTCTTGAGATACTCCCACTGGAAATTCATGAAGCTTAGAAAAGAAATAATGACAATTGTGCTAGATGATGGCAAGAGTTAGCAAGAACTTACTGTGATATAGTGCGTACATTTCAGCTGTGGGTACAGGAAATTTGTTCTGAACCATGCTTTAAATACTTTCTGGATGCTCTGTTAATTTCTTTTTTATGAGCAATGATGAAGTTATAAATTTACTGTTTTGTCATTGACCATTGTATCTACAGTCTGTTGGATTCACAGGTGCTGCCGCTTTTATTCTTGCTATTTTATGGTTTATTTCTTTCGGTTTGGCTCTTGCGGTGCATTATTGCTGCGGATGTAAAATAAACATCAACGGCAATGGATCAAGCTGGTCCCTGAGGATATGCCTTTTACTTCTTATTGTCTTCACCAGTGCCGCAGCGTAATAATCTAAACTCATACCTTTGGTTATTGAATGTCCTTGTAGTTTCATGCATCTATCCCACCTGATTGCTCGCTGGATCTATCTGTCACCAGGATTGGATGTATTTTGCTTTCTGTAGGACAAGTTGAATTTCATGGAGAAACATTGGATACTCTTAATTACGTTGTAAATCAGTCAGAGTACACTGTGCAGACGCTGAGAAACGTCACAGAATATTTGTCACTGGCAAAAACTGTCAGTGTGGCCCAGATTTTCCTTCCATCAGACGTTGAGGCTGATATTGACCGATTAAATGTTGACTTAAACACTGCAGCAGATACATTGGAGGAGACGACTGATGACAACTCAAGCAAAATACGTAAAGTCTTCAATGCAGTGTATGGTTTTATGCCATAATTCTGCGTTCTCTATTATCTTTCTAATTCATCTGTTAGTACTGATAGCTATTTACTTATGCAGGAGATCAGCACTGATCACTGTTGCAGCAGTGATGCTTCTCATATCTATTCTGGGTCTCGGTATGTGTTGTTAAAACATCTTTTTTTGCAATAATTGGCTTCTTGCCTGTCATTTTTAGCTGACTTGCATGAACTTCTTCAATGCAGTGCTGTCTATCTCTGGCCATCAACATGCGATACACATGTTAGTATGTTTGTTCATTTTATTATTCATTTGCTACAGGGTCTGCATTTTTCAATTTTCTCACTGAACATATTCTTGCAGATTCATCATTAGTGGATGGCTACTCGTTGCAGTTACATTCATCCTATGCGGAGTTTTTGTAATTCTGGACAAGTAAGACGCCGAGTTTTGCCTCAAACAGGTTTTACCTTTGTGTTTTAGCGTAATTGGTCCGTAGCACTTATAGTTGGATGGTTTTTTATGCAATTCATTGTTACGAGAAACAGGAGAATTATGGATAATTCTTGATTTTGTCCATTAGAAGCCTCTACATACATTTCTCAAAGTTTCATTAGTCTAATTTGAATATGAATATGAGCTTAAGATCACTCTTTTATGTTTTAGTGCAATTTCTGACACCTGCATGGCCATGGGCGAGTGGGTAGAAAATCCTCACGCAGAAACTGCCTTGAGCAATATCCTGCCATGTGTTGACCAGAGAACGACTAATCAAACGCTGTTCAAGAGTAAACAAGTGATCAACGATATTGCAAATATGGTGAATGGATTTGTGGGCTCTGTCGCCAATTCAAACCCACCTCCCCAGGCTTCTTCAAGTTATTATAACCAATCAGGTCCGCTGATACCTGCACTCTGCTATCCATATGATTCCCAGCTGCAAGATCGTACATGTTCAGCTCAAGAACTTTCAATGGAAAATGCTTCGCTGGTAATCGCCTGTGTTCATAGTATTTCCACGTAACTAAATTTATTGTCTAGAATTGCCTTCACAAATAAAACTTATCTTTGCTTTACAGGTTTGGCAGAACTATACTTGCACAGTATCAGCAAATGGGCTTTGCAGCAGCGTTGGGAGGTTGACTCCCAACATGTACACAGAATTGGTAGCTGCAGTAAATGTTAGCTACGCACTCGAACACTACGCCCCACCTCTTCTAAATCTCCAAAACTGTAATTTCGTACGTGATACGTTCCGAAACATCACCTCAAGCTATTGTCCCCCACTAGAGCACTATCTTGGGCTAGTAAATGCGGGATTAGCCCTCATCTCAGTCGGAGTCATGCTCAGTCTTACTCTCTGGATACTGTACGCAAACCGCCCCCAAAGGGAGGAGGTGTTTGCTAAGTTTTCTGTAAGACTAAGAGGCAGCTGCAGCGGCAAGAGAAGCGACAACAACGTAACATCGGCAAGTACAACTCCCGGGCATGGAGCTTAGACCTAGACATATACTAAATTCATGAAATATGTTTCTTTTCTTGCTGGCCGAACTTGAAATGGGGCGAAGCGCCATTTCAGGTTGTTGCGTGCCGCCAGGCATTCCAATGCCTCGTTTTTTCGAGCTATATGTGCATAGTAGATAGCTGCTACTGTTGCAAAATTTTGTGGAAGAAAGTAGTTAGTAATTACCTTATGCAGAAGTAATACTTGAATGAAGTTTGCGTAAGGTTGCATTTTAATTGAAAGATTTCAAATCCTTCATAATAAATCATTTTGGACATGTTTGGATCATTTGAAATCCAAAAGATTTCAAATTCTTTTATTTTAATTTTAAATTAAGTTTTAATAAATATGAATGAATTTTAAATTCATTTCAAATGAAGTCATTTGAAATGCTTACTTCAAATTCAAATTCAAATTTATCAATCATGTGAATTTCTGCTTTTTATATGAACAATCATCTACCCCTTAAAAATAAAAAAACAGAGCATTATTGCTTAGTCTTGCGGAACAATAAGGTTGTTCATAGTTGCGTGTTAAGGGAGGTACATTAACATTGAATTCTATTATCCAAATTAATTTAACAGGTTTATATTAATATAAGTTGGGTGGAAAAATAAATTTAATCCTGGGCATCTTAACAAATTTAAGTAGATAACTTTATCTATACTATACTATATTATTATTATATTATTAAGGAGATCACCTTTTTTCTTGCTATTTTTTATTTTTTTATTATTTCAGCAATTTTTTTCTTTTTTCTTTACTTCAATTTTTTTTTTTCTTAACTTTTCATATATTTTCTTCTCACATTCTTTTTTAAATAATTACTCACGATCTCGATTTTTTTAATATTTTTTATTTATTTAATTAAAATAATAGTTGCACCACTACCACTACCACTGCCACCACCTGGTTTGTGTCGCTAGATTCTTGAATATTAATAAGAATCCATAAATAGAAGATGACGTTCATTTTTTGACACGCCATGAGGCCTACAATCCTAAACTCTGCGCGGATTCTCAACAATAACAACACACAATCTCAAAAGATTCCCAAAATTTATATAATACACTTATTATTTAATAAAAAATAATCAACCACATGCCTACAATTAGGGGTGTTCAACAAAATCGTCGGACCGCCCCAACCGATCGACCCAACCCAAACCGCACCGCAATTAGCGGGCTAAAGGTGGGTTGGGTTGGTCTTGGGTTAGTTAGAAAAAGACCGCATTTTTGCAATCGAGTTTGGTTTTATGTTTACGTAAACCGCATAGACCGCGCTCGACCGCGATAATGATAATAGTAGTAGTAGAAGTAGTAATAATAATATATGAAGAAGAAGAAGATGATGATGATGATGATGAAGGAGAGCAATAATAATATACTAGAATTCTTCATATGTTTATACAAAAGTTTTGATTATGCATAAACTAATATTCAAGACTAATAATAATGATGATATTTTTTGTTGGTATTATATAATATATATGTATAAATATGTAAACAAGATCAATTGATTCATTAAGTTTGGTTATTGACAATCTTTCATATTTTATGCTGTAGATAAATGCAAGAACTTGAAATAGATGATATTACGATTTTGTTATAATCTCATTACCATCTTATTTTATTTCAAATAATTTTTATTTAATATGATATATTATTATGGTTAGTTTTTATATACTTAATTCGAAATAATAATTTTTTCACAATCTTATTCAAAAAAAAATTTGGTAATATTTTAATATTTATTTGTATTCTTTTAAAATAAACATATAATCATGTATAAGTGTTTATTTTTTATACATTGTAATTGATATATTATATTTTTATAATCAGTACTGCAAAAAAATACATTTATTTTGACAAAATAATTGTAACAAAAGTATAAATTGTCACAAAATACTAATATAATTGTATAAGTGGTTTTCTATATACTAAAGACCGCAAAACCGCCCAACCCGCCCCAACCCAATTAGACCGCAAAGTGCGGTTTTTATGATCGTTGGGTTGGGCTTGGGTAGAACTTTCTAAAAATCGCAATTATTGGGTTGGACCAAAAAATTACCTAAATTGCCCCAACCCGCACCGCGTACACTCCTACCTACAATTAGTTCAATTCGAAAAAAAACTGGAATTAGCTTTCCTCTCCTTTGAACTCAGAAGGCGTAGTGAGCAGCCTTTAGGCCTCTGCTAGTGCCTAGAGTCTAGACTGCCTTCACCGTCGCCAAAACGGCCATCACCAATAAATTAAACGGCACCCGCGTAGCGCTGCGCTCCTCTCTCAAACTCAAACCCTCTATATATACTTACACTTGCACATTCTTGGATTTATCTACATCAAACATAAGTTCCATGTCTTCTGCAGCCATTGTCAGTTTGTTAATGCTAACCTCGTTTTTCCCCAGCAATGAAGCGTCTTCGTCGTCGTGGATTTCAGTTGCAGCTCCGTTTGCCGTTGGATCTCGTTCGCTTCTACGATCAGTCGCCGACGCTGCAGCTGATAAACCCGATTATGCGGTGGAATTAAACGCCACGAATTTTGATTCTGTGTTTAAGGAGACTTCCGCTGCTTATGCCATTGTTGAATTCTTTGCGCACTGGTAGTTACTCCTTTTCTTTTCTTTTTTTGTTACTTTTTCTTCGTCTATTTTTCTTTGGCTTTGCTCGTTTTGATAAACTAACCTTTTTCTTTTTGGTTGTTTATATGGGTGGAACGTTTCAATTGATGAATGAAATATGGGGTGAGAAATAAAGAAGTAACGATATTGTTACTGTCTTTTATGGTTCGGTTGGTCAAGAAAATGTTTGTACTTGGTGCTTTTCTCTGGATTTCTCTTCATGCATATTTGTTGACTAAATAATGAGCCAGTAAAATCTCCTGCTTTAGTGCAGAAGAATTTCTGCGCGGAACCGGGTAACATTGTGCTTTATCCCTCCATACCAAAAGACCTCGTTCACACTTATCATATCTTTCCGTATGACACTATTTTTTGATGTTAGAATTGTTCAGTTGTTATAGTTCCTGAGCGTCACAAAATGTAATTGAGCAGTATTGTACAATTATGACAAGTGATCGTTTTGGTATGGTCAAAGGGGTGACACTGCACATCTCATATTTCTTTTGGAGTATTCCCAGGTGGTTTCCTGGATTTTTAGTGCATATCTTGTCGCTTTCTTAGTTTAGTATTGGAACCAACATAAATATTTACACCTCCATAAAGTTGCTAAAGTGGCATAATCAGGAGGCAAACTAAAGAGACTGAAATAAAAATGCAATTCTCATTAGTAAAGGCTAAATTGATGGATCCGGCTGGCAGGTGGATGAAAAAAATCGTGTTCACAAAAAAATAAATAAAAAAGAGGCTCAATTGATGGAAAGAGAAGAAAAAGGAACTTTCTTCCCAAGTTAACAAGAAAATACATTGCGGATCCAATCAGTTTAAGTTTGTACTTGCTTACAATATCATGCTCACCACTGTTCCTTTTGTAGGTGCCCTGCTTGCAGAAATTACAAGGTATTTTGTGTTTGAAACTTCTGTATGTGCAATCACATGCCTGTCTATGGTTCTCATGATGAAGTTTACAATTTGGGCAGCCACAATATGAGAAGATTGCAAGGATTTTCAATGGAGCAGATGCAGTCCATCCAGGGATCATAATAGTGACTAGGGTAGATTGTGCCTTCAAGGTATGAATGCTATCCTTCACTGTTTTTAATTAAAAAAGAAGAAATCAGCTGCTTAAATAACAGTTAAGAGACAAACAATCTGTGGCTTTTGATGTTATGTATGTGTATTCGTGCGTGTTAGTATTCTCCTCATGCAGCTTTACAAATTTTCTCTGGTGTTATAATGATTCTTAGTGAAAGTCAGTGAGATTTTTAAACAATGGTATTTGCTTCTTAGTTTCTTTTGTACCCTGTTGAGACAAATTCCACTCATGAAGATTTTATAGCCCAAAAAGTAGTTGCAACTGAAATGGAACTGCAGAGGCAGCAAAATTGCTGAATAACATAATGAAGACCTCTTCCTTTCTTGTTTTTTAGCAAATTCTTTACATACTTTCTGTTTGTTAGTTTTGTGATATTAAGTTCCCTTTTGCTCTTTGTCTGAGTGGGCCTGAAATATGAGCATGCAGTGTACTTAAAAGTCATGTAACGCAAGCACAAAGACATGCTCATTTATATCGCTTCATCTTGTGTTTAATTTTAGTAATTTCTGTTTTCTGAACAGCCTTTGTCAAGTTATAGCTTCTTGATTGTTTCTCCGATGTTCTTTTTTTGGCAGCACAGATAAATACTAATTTATGTGATAAGTTCTCTGTTGGGCACTATCCTATGCTTTTATGGGGTCCACCTTCTAAGTTTGTGTCTGGCAGTTGGGACCCAAAGCAAGAAAAGAGTGAAATACGCTCTATTGATGATGGCCGGACAGCAGAACTCTTGCTAAATTGGATTAATAAGCAACTAAGCAGGTAGGAAAACATTTCTTGGTCTTGGCTAGTCATTTTTTAGTAGAAGCGTTTGATGCTTTTCATATGTATACTCATATTAGAAGTTATGAATAATAAGGTGCATGATGTTCACAGAATGCACATAGGTAGTAGTCCATAGGATTTTTTTTTTCTTCTCGCTACTAAGTTTCACATGTGCTTCTATAAGTCTGACGATAGCTCATAGGTATGTATTTGGACCTCATAATGGGTTTAATTTCATCTCTCATTTTGTATATCTATGTTTATTTATATTACAGCTCATATCGCTTAGATGATGAGAAATATGAGAATGATCAACTTCAGAAAAATGCTTCAGATTTTGGACAGGTGCTTGTGAGACCATATTCTGAATGTTTGACTAAATTGATAAAATTTAACCTCTTGTTTATAATCCTTTCTCACTTACTGATGTTTCTCGAGAAAGATTGCACATGCAATATATGATATTGAGGAGGCGACATTTAATGCTTTTGAAATCATTTTAGACCACAAGGTGAAGATTTGTGTTTTACTTCAGTTTCTGCATGGCTTTTAGTTCCATCAATTTTCTTAACTTATGAGTTCCCTTATTCACTAAATAATCATGAATAGATGATCAAATCAGATACTCGAGCATCACTTGTGAAATTCTTTCAACTTTTGGCCGTTCATCACCCATCGAGAAGGTCAACAAACTATCCTTTCTTTGTCTATGTTAGTTGCTAATATGCTTCACTCTTCTTAATTTGGATTTGGATACTGTTCTTTAGATGTCGGAAGGGAACTGCAGAGATACTTGTTGATTTTAATGATTTTTCAATCAACAAGAAGGCAACGGCAAGTGGTGGCGAGAAGGGAGCACTCAGGAATTATCAGATTTGTGGAAACAATGTTCCTCATGGACACTGGGTATGTAACCAAACCAAAATATCTGCCCCAATATAATGGCATTTGGGAAAAGGGCAAAGAGCAGGAGAACCTGATGACATGCTATCAGATACTTATACATTCAGCAACTACAAAATGCATGTTAGCTCATTAGTTGAATGCAGCTGCTTTCCGAATTAAAGAAATTTGATTAGACGTTCATTTAGAATTTATGCACCTTTGGTCTCCTATGGGACCTCTTGCCATGTTGTTCTGGTTCTGTGCAGAGTGTTTACTACACACTTTTAGGTGAATCCTTGCAACAATGATTTGTAATCTCATCCGCTACTGATATTTGCAATCTGGCAATGAATTCTCTTTCTAGATGTTTTGTCGCGGAAGCAAAAGTGAGACCAGAGGTTTTAGGTAAGCAAATTCAGATTTATTCCTCAAGTAAACTGGTTTTCGAAGTTTATCGGGAACACTTTATGAGTTTTTAGCATAAAACAGGCTTGGAAGTAAATGTGGGCATAGTTTGGTTGCTGAAGCTGCACATCCATGGATACTTGAGATTGCCGCCCCTACTAAACTTAGGACAGCTTTTTAGATTTCTTGTTGACTTGTTAATACTGGTGGTTGATTCATTGTAGCTGACAAACAAGACCTCAAAGAGTTTGTACATCCATCCGCTGGATGTTCTTGACCAAAGTGCTTTAGGTTGGAGATGATAGGTTTAGTAGTTCTGTGGGTAGCATCTGGGATGTGAAAGAGATGGGACAAGTGGCTTTTAACTAAAAACTGGTTTCCATACTGCTGTTAACTTCGTTTTTATAGTTGAGAAGACCTTCTCAAGCACTGAATTTGGTTCAAGAACATATTCAGTAATAACCTGTAGTTTATGTAATTGTTCTGCATATGGCTGCCTAGCTCCTAGCAACATCTTGTAAATATATGCTAGATCAGTCAAATCTCAAAACACCTTTGCCTCACTGCATTTCACGGCATGTCTTCTGCTAGTTGTGTCCAGTTACAATGGTAATTCTTGGCTAGGTCCCGATACCTTAATGCAACCCTCTTTGAACAAAGATGAAAGTAGGTGATAACCTTCAAATTGTGCAGTCCTAACTGATGCATCTGTTTCTTTTGCAGTTGTGGTTTGTGGCTTTTGTTGCACGCAGTTTCTGTAAGAGTTGATGATGGAGAAAGCCAAATGGCATTTACCACTATTTGTGATTTTGTTCACAATTTCTTTATCTGTGAAGAGTGTCGGCTACATTTTTACAGCATGTGTTCAAGGCAAGTTTAATCAGGCTTACCTTACAATATCTTTAAAATATGTTATTCAACAATAAGTATTGGAAATGCAGTGTTTCCAGCCCTTTCAAGAAAGCTCGTGATTTTGTGCTTTGGTTGTGGGAAGCACACAACAAAGTTAACAAGAGACTTATGAAAGAGGAGCCATCTCTGGGAACTGCTGATCCTGAATTCCCAAAAGTCATGTGGCCTCCAAGACAGCTCTGTCCTTCATGCTATCTAACTGGTAGTGGAAAAAATGATGGTTATAGTCGGATTGACTGGGATCAAGATGAGGGTCTACAGGTTCTTGATTGACTATTATGGGAAATCACTCGTGACCCAATTCAAGGATAAAGTGGAAAGACAGGCTGATGGCGTGGTAGCTGAGAATTTGCTGGCTTCAACACATGCAGTTGTGGTTTCAGTGGGTGCTGCACTTGGGATTGCTGTTGCAAGCTGTGCATTTGGAGCACTCGCCTGCTACTGGCGTCAACGGCAAAAGAGCCGGAAGTATAAAAACCATCTACGCTCTTTAAAGAATATATAACTATATACACAGAATATAGACACTTCAGTGAACAGATGAATCTTAAAAAAGCGAGGAAAAATGAATACAAGTGTGATGAAAACAAAATTGAGGCGCCATGAATGCTTGACTGTAGGAAGTTTGACATCCTCATTATTCTTTCAAACAGAAGTTTCAGGTTGAGGCGAAGCTGTAATGGACATAGTTAACAGAATCTATGCACTAACAATGAATAGAGTTTCTACACAAGTGATTCAGGCCTTTTACCTGAATGAGATGGAAGCCTCTTACAAGATGATTCTACATCTATCATTTCAGGCATCTCTTTCTGTTGGAGTTTACAGATTTTACTTGTGAATTGTATAACTATGAAAAAACACTGTCAGTTCTGTAATCTGTTTTGGGACATGGTGTTCTGCATGAATGTTGGTAAACTTGTATCTTAATGGTATTTTAGCTAAAGAAACTTTGCTCAAACCTCAAAGATGAGCCCTCACGAAATTAACTATGATGCGAAACATAACGATTTTGAAGAGAAGATTGTGTTAAAGAGAAGAAGGCTTTTGCATGGGGACTGCAAAGCTTCAAAAGCAAACAATTGCTTTCCTGAGCTTTCCCAACATTTTCTTCCCTTCAACTTCAATGTTTTATGTTCTTAGCTGGATTAGATTAGCTTATTCAACAAATCAAGCAACACCATCCAGTAGCTCACCATAGTTTTAATTTACTCTAAACTTAGATGCATACATTGAAATATATCAGTTATTTTATGTACAACAAATGCTTCCCTAGAGGAGCATAAAAAAAGAAGCTACACTACTTTAACACTTGGAAGGTGAGACAATTCCTAATATAGCCCCATCCCAAGACAAGGCATTTTTGCCTAGTTTTTGACATAAACTATACACAACTTTCATTAATCTTCCAGAGCCATGTCGGATATACTTCTTTTTCTGAATCTTTCTTTGCAGCAGCTATGGTTTAAACAGCTTTCCCAATTTGAAGATCCTAGATGCAACCGGATGCCATACCAGGTCGACTCCAGTGTCTAAGCATCAGGTCAGTTCTGAGTACTACAACTTATCGTACACCAATATCACCTGGCTGATGCAAAGTCAATAGACCAGCTTCTTCATCATATGGAGAGACGGATATATTTGCCTGTTAATTATCAGCGAAAGACATCGTAAATACGTAAGCTCAAGGAGAGCAAAAGATTACATTTTTTCTTTAGATATTTCAGGAGTGAATGAAAGTTGCAAGTAATATGCAGTTTTGGTGATTCAGCGGGTTCTCGCCAGTTCAAAAACTTGTTTCCACTTCCAAACTTCATCCTCAACAACCATATTTTTCCTCAAAGATTTTTGCAAATCATGTGTCATTCTCGTAAGTAATTTTAAAAAAAATAAAAAGAATCATTTGCTACTTTTGTTACCTGTTGGTGGCGGAAACGTAGGAGGAAAGTCACTACTTTCAGTACTACACAAATTGGCAGAATAATCCCAGCAACTCGTAGCACCGACAACTGTAATAGAGATCAACAACTAAGAAATTTCTTCTGCTGGTTTATAACTCATATTTTCCATTTTTCATAAGCCAGAGTTTTACCATGATAGGTGGGAAAGAATAGGTCCCTCCTTGACTAAAGACGACAGGAAGAGCATGCCGCAAAACAAGAAGAAACATAAACTGCAGGAAAATACATAAACAGAAAGCTTGATCAGATTGTTTCTTATCACACACCTCGTCACTATGTCTACATTTGAATACCATGTCCTTGTTAAGGAGAACACGCCGTAGCTTTCTGAATAAGCATCTCTCTTTACTGATGAATACCAATCTGAAAGTTCCTCTCTTTATTTGTTTAGTTCACTTTCTATCCTTTACTTGAGGTTGCTCAATCTTCCAACCAAGAAATCCCCATGTGTACCATGCACGAGACAAATTATAGCCTACAGAATGCAGAGTTTGAATTTTCTTTTGCCTACAATATCTTGATTCTCTGGAAGTTCCTTTTTTTTTTTTCTTTTGCTCTGAAAGTTTGTGCAGTTGCAGCTAAGTTCAGAACACATCCTAAGCACATACAAACACACCCACAGGGGAGGGGGAGGGTGGTTGAGGTCATGGAGAATTACTATTGTGGCAACAGAACGACAGCATAACATGCTTCGTGCTGTAGAAACTGCATACTCGTCATATTCTGGATCCGGGAAATCACGATCAGTTGAAACCATTGCAATAATGTGAGGATTGTTTAAGTCTTTCTAGCAATTTGCCAATTTCCCCTGATAAGGAAAAAAGAAATTAATACCATCTACACATGGACATAACTTACTACGATTTTACATGCTACCCCAGAGCAAGAAATTGAAAATGAAAGAAAGGAAATATCACCTCAAGTTCATTGCTAGTCCCCCAATACGAAAAATTGGAGGTGGTGCTGTATATCCTGGCTTGAATTGCTGCAAGATATGCAAAAAAATAAAACAAACATAAGACATGCAAAATCGAAAGTATAGAAACTTACGTTGAGTTTAATGCAATAGTGAAACTTAAGGCCAAATCAACATAAAATAAGCTTCTGGGAAACACAAGAAAACAGTAGTCCACCTGATGGCATATTTCACACACAGTGTCGCCCTTCTCATTGCACCACCTCTGTATGCACTTGCGATGAGCATACTGGAAATTGAGCAGGTAGAAGCTTGAGATGTTGCGTAGTATAAATTGGAACATGAAAACAAAAATGAGGATAATTCATGTAGATATTGGTTAAACTAAAAAGCTGTTTTAGAACATGACCAGAACGAAGCAAACCATGTACTTTTGTCTTAACGCATGAATAAAAGAGGTAAGAGGTAACAAGGGGTTCATCAGAAAGTGAAACTAATACAGAATCATCGAATGCCAAAGTCTCCAGGCAAAAGCAATAGTAATTACTAGCTGGCAACAGACCTTTAATGTGCCACAGCAAGAGCATGGAATCCATATTTGAGTCAATGCCTTCGTCTTGGCATATCCTGCACTCCACCAGTTTCCTTGGAGATAAAGTAGCTTCAGACTCCTTATGGGAGGAACAACATATAATCATGTCATCAAATGCCACAGGTTTCACCTGATTCAGTGAGTTTCTACTTTTAATTTCAGCCTCAAAGTTGATTCAGTTAGCAAGTGATCAACCAGTAAATCAAGGTGATCCGCCATCCTTTATCAAGTAGTGATTAATCCCCTTATTGGAAGGAAAACTTTTATAACCACTCTTTTAACAAAGAACCTGGGGCATAATAAAGCAAGAGTTGCATGTATTACCAAGAAATTGACAGCACATGCAACAGAAATGAATCTAGTTGGGATAGAGAAAACACATTAACATTCATATTCCTTATTTGCAACAGAGCTCTGAGCATGTCTACGTTACCAATTTGTAAGATTTTCTAATGAAGAAATAAGGTAGAAAGAAGCAAGTTTGCACAATATAAAGCAGGTAGACAAAACATATGATGATCATCACCAAAGACTAGTTGAATAAACATTAATCATTTCTTGGCAGTCAAAACTACTATTGAAGCCTCATTCCAAAGACAACACCATAAATCAACAAAAAGGTTATGAAGAAAGAAACAAAAGGTGGCAAATAAAGTAGGCAAACGAAGAAAGAATTAAGCTTAACAGCAAATTCTAACAGGGAGTTCACTTTTCCTCAAGAAAAACGAAGGCCTTTCAAATAATGATTCTTTACCAAAAACCAAAATCTGATTTTGCAAAAACACCCACAGAAGCAAACCCAGAATTCAGAAAAACAGGGAAAGAGATCAACACATTCCCAGAAAGTTATAAAAGAAGGAAATTTGGACATATCCCCTATGTGAAAAAATGTGATTTTTGAACCAACCCACTGTTAAGTGCAGAGAAACATTACATAAAAAGATTGTTCGAATTTAAGAGAATGTACCCAAAGAACCATTGCATATCCAATGGTGTTTACCAATGCGAGGATAATGAACATACCCAGATGGAGAAAAGAAAAAGGATGTTTAGCTCAATAATGTGTTGTATGCATAGAAAGCCAGCACCACAAAGTTGTAGGAGCTTAATACAGTATACTTAGAAAGCAAAAGAAGTCGGGAAGAAAAGAGACTTACAAGAAGGGGATCGGATATCTGAAAGCTAAGAAATCTTCCTTTCGTTGCTAAAAGCAACAGATTGAGTGTCTTTATTCTAAGTACTCCAAAGTCAAGTTTTTACTCAGACACAATTGCTCTACACAGTGATGCGTGTGTGTAAGTGACTTTGTGTACATATGTATACACACACACACAAAAGAAAAAAAAATTCTTTTTCAAAGTTGAAAACTTAAAGAAAAACATAGTCCCATAATAGGAATTAGTGTCTTGAGCCCTTCAAGCCTGACCCCACCATTTATACTCTTTCCCAATGACGTTTGTGTATAATGTACGCCCAGAGGTATTCTACTTTTTGTCTGCGTTTCTTTGTTTACTTGTTTTGTAGTTCAGATTCCAACGGAAAAGAGGTATCTTCTCTTTATTTTTTCAGTCTAGAAAATCAGTTAAGTATGAGTGTGGATTATGCAAAAAGCTCATTTCACAAATTCTGTTTACCGGAAAATTAGATGACAAGATTCTTTTTAGTTCATCCAAGAATTTTCTCATGTACGCTATGATTTTACCTCTCCTATGACAAATTA
This sequence comes from Sesamum angolense, assembly GCA_034509725.1. Taxonomy (NCBI): domain Eukaryota; kingdom Viridiplantae; phylum Streptophyta; class Magnoliopsida; order Lamiales; family Pedaliaceae; genus Sesamum; species Sesamum angolense. Next base: position 4,854,497 of record JACGWL010000001.1, on the reverse strand, counting down.
TTAGATCCTTATCAGACACCTCTTCTACCGCTTTATGCAGTTTTTAAAATATTGAAAAGTTCAGACAGAGAAAAGAAATCATGGAAACATCAGAGCAAACACTACTAGAATTCACTGTTTGGTTGGTACTTTCTCATTCCAATGAGGGAATATGTTAATGTTGTCCAACGCATTATTTCACCTAAAATGAGACTTGCAAACCTGCTAGGACTCATCGCTCTCCGTATGATTTTTGTTGGGTTTTTTCTTTCTTTCTTTCTTTTCATGCATATACTTGATAACAACGGATAAACTGCAACACCTATTTGTTAGGATTTGCTGGAAATAGCATCGAGAATCCAAGTGATCCTGCTGATTACAGATTCAGGACTGCGGCTGTTCAGTTTCATCAAGTCAAAATCTTGAGGTGGTTTTCTCTTTTTCCAAGTTGTCTGAATGGGAAAATCAATTATATCAAGACATCAAACAACTATTTCAATTTGAAAATTATAATCATACATCTAAACTCAAGAGAGTTACTTTGAAACTACAGAAACAGGTGGAATTCGAAAATTCGCCCAAACGAAGAGAGAAAGGAGCAACAGCTTCTCCATCCTAAAATTCCACCCCTCTCATCTAAATTCCTTTAGATAACTTCTTGCATATGATGCTTCTTTCATTATCCCTTGAACATGGAAGTCGGAGACAAGGGAGGAGTATCCAACTGGTACAAGTTGAGTGCCGGACCAACAAACCGGAACAATATCCATCCTCCGATAACAATAAATATGGATGCATATGCAAATTTGTTAAGCCAAAACAACGCACCCTTCTCACCAACATACAGCTCCATAGCCTTCTCTGCGAGAGTCATTGAGTCCCAATCCTTTGAGGAGAAGCCACCTTCGATGCCATTTTATCAGTAACACCATCCTGCTGTTGCTTTCTTCTTTTTCTTGAACCTCTTTTAAACCGAATTTCTACCGTTTCTGGTGGCGTTATAGGTGGTGGGGCAGGTGGAGATGTGTCTAAATCATTGCCACTGGCAATGTTGTTGCCATTATCACTACTGCTTCTGATTGCTACGAGAGATGGAGGGTAGTGATGCTGGAAATTATGCCGCATATGAAAGGGAAAAGTGGTGAAAGTTTTAGTGAAGGACAACATTTTTTTGTTAGCTCAAAGCCAGACTTTCTTATCTGAGGTTTAGAGTCAGCAATCTTTTCATGTAGTGTAAGAACAGTCTCCAGATGTAGCTTCCAATCACCTGATGTCAAACCACCAAAAACATTACAGGTCAATTATGAACACTTGGGATTTGGCAAACTAAACAACAATTACGGACAATTTAATCATACTTCAAGCCATTCCAAAAGCTTCTCAGTTTCTTGTTCTTATCTAGTATAACTTCTCACAACATTGATCAAGCATTGTCCAAAAGACACTTGTGAAAGAAAATTCTTTACTGCAAAATTGAGCATCTCAAGTCATCCACTTGCTACAGAATGCATATAAATCAAAGAATAGTTCATCAAACAAGATCAAGAATTCATTTTCATCACAGCTGCAAATGCTCAACACCCACAAAAATATTTGGCTCAAAATATAGAATCATCTCAACTCCACATACAGTAGGGGTACTGATAAACTTATACGCCATACCCCATTTCTCTAATCTATCCTTCCAGAATTTACACAACTTTTTCACAGTTTTACTTAAGATTACTACCCTCAAATTCAAATTCAACATACACCCACAGATTTTTCACAAATTCTCTCTCCTCAATTCACATACACACCCAAAAATGGCAGAAAAAGAGGCAATGATCACTAACCAAATCAATTCTTTTCCCAATTTACTTGACTGAATACCAACAGTGGCGTTGCAGTTTAGCCATTCAAGAAGAAAAGAAGATCAACTTCTACACAAAGCAATACACGTAAAGAAGAATTCAGACGGATAACTAAATTTTATAAACAATTACGCCACATACTCACACACATAGAGAGAAAGGATAACGGGGCTGAAAAGAAGTACAGACATACATACATACCTGTTTGATTCCGACATGAAGACTGCGAGCAACATGATTTTTATGGTTCCAGATTGTTTTCTTTGATGATATGAGAGTAAGCCAATAACAAACACGATTTCATCAGAAACAGACCTTTATGTAAGGTAGAGTTGCATTTGTGGCTGCCAGCGACTTTTCCATAATCATTGTCACAATTTTTTTTTTTACAGCCATATCATCGTCACATTATTTATTTATTAATAATACACCTAAATCAAATAAAATCTTCCATCAAATAAAAAAAAAATGTTTTTAGCATAATCATATTTTTAAGCTTTCAAACTAATTTATAATGTACTTTTATGTTCAAGAAATATCAAAGAATAAAAAATGAGTATTCTAAAATATATTGATGAAATTTCAATTGAGAATAAGAGACCGGTGGGTTTGTTGCTCTGCCTTCTTTAAATAAAATTTATTACTATATTTATAAGTTCAACACAATAATATTTCAAAATCAATATAAATAGATAAAAAAAAAACTATTATAAAAAATAAATAATATATCGACATCCAGGAGACTCAAACTCAACTAATAAGGCGTTTCATTTGTTTTGGAAAATTAAAGGTAAATGAAAGCGGACTTTCTGCAAGTAGCGACTTCAGTTGTTGAGAATAGCGCCTTACCAACTTTGAACCGTCGCCAGAAGTCAGAAATATCCCAATCTCACCCGAAACTCAAATTCACAAACAAATCATCAAAATTGAGTGGATTCCGCATATTCTTACGTTTGGTTCTTCTGTCAGTTGCTTGGCACCCGTTTAAATTTAGCTCAATTAACTCGAACAACTCCCGTAGATTTCTTTTCTTTTCGACGAAACGGCTAAAAAGGGTATGCTTATCTCTATTTTCGAAGAATTCTGCTTATGTAAATCCTTTCGGTTACAATTTTTTTGTCTTCAGTTACTGCTGAATTCTTGTTTCTTTGTTTATGTTTATGGAAAGTCTACATGTAGATCTACTTAAACTCGTGATATTGAGGTGGGTTTTGTTTATAATTGGATAGTCTTTGAAGCCAGTGTACCTCCATGCCTGCTTTTGAATTCTGGTTTTGTGCTTAATTTTGTGATTCGTAAGCATTTCTTTTCGGTTTTACGGTTGAAAAAACTGGGTTGGTGGTGTTAATTTACTAAAGTGCTTGTGCGTTAAGAAAAGGTTGAAAATTTTGTGGATTTAGGTTAAATTGTAAGGGGCTATCTTAGAATTCAAATAAGAAGCCCTATTTGGACTGGGGGGGGGGGGGGGGAATTTTTGTATAATCTGTGATTAACTCGAAATTTAGGTTTCCCATGGCATGGAATTGTGCATTTACTTTAATTTGGAATTTGTGTACTCAGGGAAGATAGAACTGAGATTTGAAGGAAGATAGGATGTTTTGAGAAATTTTATGTAACCATCTAAAGTTGGGTTGATATTATTACCCTTTACGTGGCTATACTCTTTGGAATTGCAAACAAATGGATTTAACTCTGGATAATGAGTTCCAGATCTGATGAGGATCCCAATTTAACGACATTATTGTGCTTTACATCATAAAGTAACTCCTTGAGCTTTCGGTGTTAGATGATTGGCATGTTTAAACCTATTTAATGAATAGTTTGATCAGTATAACTCTTGTGGCTGTTTGAGTTGGTGAATTAGTTTCAACTTTTGTTGTTGCTTGAGAAGTTCAAGTTAGTTTGCTTGAGATGGTAAATAACTTTTAACGTATTTGGCTTGAAAAATTTCAGATTTTCATATATGTTATTAATGCAGGCAGTATCTTTAGTGAAGTTGCGGTTTTTGTTGGCACCCATCATGAAGTACTTGGAATACACTCCTCTTGAACGGTAAGTCTTAGAGATTTCATAGATCTAATTTATTCTACTTCATTTTAATAGTTAGTTGACTAAAATGTTCATGATATTAAGTTTTCTCCCTCTGATTTGCCCTTGGACATTAATTGATTGATCAATAATATGTGATGTTTCCTCAGGATAAATGATTTCTTGAGCCATGTAAATCTTGGAGAACGAACTATCAAAGGATGCTTGGAGGCTTACTCTTGTAAGTACGATTTCCAATATGAGAGCACACAATATGTTTGTTGGTGGAAATTGAAGGACATGGAGTTTCTTGGCTCTCTCTTTTTTAGGCAAACATACGGGAACAGATAAGAGGCTCTCTCTCAGCCTGGAGAATGAGGTGATAGTTTCTGTTTTTTATTTCTATTATATGGATAATGGAGATATTCTAGTTTTGCATCCTTGATGTGTTCAAATAGTCTCCTTTGCCATCAATACATAGGCAGTCAATGCTCTTATCTTCTCAGTGAATCTGATTTGTACTTGTTCAGACTCAATATCTTTCCATCTTCAGAGATTTCTCACATATCTTTTTCTGATTCCATGCCCAAAATTTTGTTTGTTGTGAAGTTTTAGTTTGTATCTCCATGTCGTATGTATCTTTCAAATTGGATATTGTGTTATCTACTTCAATCTCAAATTAATGTATCACCGCATCTTATGCTGAGATTTAATTATTTTTGTTCTTCTAAATTATTTTTTCAAATGCAGATTCTTGATCATCTCGGAAAGTCCTCGGATACAGACTCTTCTTCACCAGTTGAATATCTCTTTAGTAGATCCAGGTTGCTGAATCATCTAAAAGCTTGTCAACTTTTCATTCTCTGTTTGATATGAGCCTCATTTCTTACTTTAACCTGGCAGCCGGAAGACATTGATTTATCTGCTTCTTACTCTCCATCACATATATCCAGACTATGACTTCAGGTAACTCTGTATCTTATGTTGGATTATGTAGTTATTGATTGAAATGGAGCCAACAAGGAGGATTATGGGTAATGCCACTGTCAGCTTTCTTTGCGACGTGGCATCCCGCTGTATAATCCCTTCTTAACAGCTTTGGGAGTGTTGTCAGAAGGTTTGACAGACAGTTTAGATTACTGTTGCTCTTATAGGAGCTGAGAGTTCAAGTCTCTCCATATCCCAACACAGTAGTCAGTTGATATCTTGGTTCTTAGTTTGTGTCATTGCCATTATACATCTGTTGATGCCGTGAGATATATATTCTGTTTCTCCTTTTTATGCTACAATCTGCCAACTTTTGGTTTACCAGTGCAGTGAGAGCCCACGAGTTTTTCACTGAAGAAAGCTGGGACAGTTTTAAACAAATTTTCGATGTTTACATGTTCGAAGCGTCAAAGGTAGTTTCCTATATCTATGATTCTGTAACTGAAACCAAATAAAAGAGTTTTTTTTTTTTTTTGCCCTACTTGGCCAAACAAGAGTTTCTAATGTTGCAAAAAAACATCTATGGTCAATTTTCTGAGCTTTTGATTGCAGGAGTGGCTTGAGGAGAATGAGGGAGGTCCACTGCTTGAGACCTTGTACAAGGCTCTAGATGAGGTATCCTAAAACTTGAAGGAACCAAAGAAAAAACAAAAGAATGAAGGACCATGTCCATGCACAATATGGCTAACTTAAAAAGGCTTTACTGCTTTAGTAGAGCAATATCTTGACACTGTTGATCTTGCAGGTTGTGAAACTAGCAGAATGTGAAATCTACAGTTACAGCCCAGAGGCTGAAGCTGACCCCTTTCTTGAAAAAGGAGCCATGTAAGCTTTATTATGATTATGTAATAGATGATTTGGTTTTAGTCGATATTAAAGTTTTGTCCTTGTTGCTTATTCTTCTTTTCTTCCACACTTTCCAGATGGTCATACCATTTCTTTTTCTACAATAGAAAGCTCAAGCGCGTCGTAAGCTTTCGGTTTAGCTGTTTAAGGTAATTTAGACTTTTATTCATCCATCATTTGTTACTACCATTCGAATTAAATAAGTTCTTTGGCTTAATCCACCTGCTCTTTGTGGCAGCAACTTGGTCACTGAAGGCTTTTTTGCTGATGATTCGAGTTACGAGGAAGATGGAGAAATATTTGATGGCATGGACATATGATCATCAATAGCTATAATCCAATGATAATATCACTGTAGAATACCTGTATCAACCTCCCGTTGCTGTAGCTTGGTTAGTAGCTAGGTCGATGTATGTTTGTTCTTGGGTTCTGTAAATAAGTGTTTACACCTTTCCTGTGTGTAAATACGGTTAGTCAGGCTCACATCAACTGTTCTTTTGTGCTCTAGAAATCTTGTGTCATCTTCATTTCTGTGTCAGGCTTGAGGTTTTGTTCATCTTAACTTGCAATTGAATGTTTGTATCGTTTGAATTATAAACTTGTACCCCTTTGATCGGCCTTACTTAAAATCCTTTGTTGGAATGGTTATAAGGTTCAAGTTATGAGTGAATTTGCTTGGAATCTTGTGTTACATACTTTCTGCAGAGCCAATATAGTTCTCATCTAGTTTAACTTCTTAAATAGGTCTGAATTAGCTTGAACGTGCATATGTTGCATGATATATATAACATGGTAGAATTACTTTCACATAGGATATATTTTCTTAACTACATGAGGAAGGTTACCATTATGAGGTCGCCACCAACATCCACTCTCATATTCTTCCTACTCCTTATGCCACTGTACAGAGGTGTTGATGGCCTACAAGATAGAGCACATTGAAAAGATCGGTTTTCCATCTCATATTCTTGCTATGGCCTACAAGATAGAGCACATTGAAAAGATCGATGTTGTTTTCCATCTCTCATATCTTGCTACTCCTTATGCCACTGTACAGAGTGTTGATGGACTACAAGATAGAGCACATTGAAAAGATCGATGTTGTTTTCCATCGAAGAACCTCTTCTGATTCACCTTTATGACAAGAATTCTATGGCTGTTGAAGGGATTGTACCAACACGACTTCTCTACCTTCACTTGGACCTCATCTTTGTTTATTTCTGGGACAGTGAGTGTGTGTACGTATGTGTTTGCAGTTATGTACCTTTGTATGCCATCCTTAGGAGGATCTAATGCCCGTTGAATTGGGTCCTACCACTGATGACAAATTCATCATCATCGGAGGGTGCTTGAGAATTAGGTCTAGGATGATGTTGGATTAAGGGTAGATTTGGATTGGATGGCAACTCGATTTCACTAATGGTTTTAGGTTGTTCGGAATGGGTTGCTATTTTTCTCCCCCTTACGGCTACCTACTTAAGACGAGCATATGTGTTGTGTGTGTGTATATATGTATACTAGCGTGTCACCCGTGTTGTGCACGGATTTAATTTAATTATAATTAAAATTATATTTTATAAAAATAAATTAAATTTTGGAAAAATTAAATAAATAATATTTTAAACAAAATATAAATTTTATTTTCAAATTATAATGTTCAATATTAATAAAATTTACAATAATTAGAAGAATATATATGGAGAGATATAGATAAAAAAAATGTTTTATTCATAGATATAAATTAAAATTAATAATCATCTTCATAAGAAAATTTATGAAACAGAAACTTAAAACATGAATTCAGTAACAAATCAATATATATATAGCATCTAAAATCTATAACATAAAGTTTAAAAATCAATCCAATTTTTAAATTGATTGAATATCGAATATTGTATACAATGTACTAAAAATATTATGTATGGATATGTTAACTAGTTTATTTGTCATAAATATAGTATGGATATAGAAACAAATATGAATATAAATATGTTGAATTATAATACATATATAATTAGTATAAATATAAATACTCGCTTTCAAATTGGTGAAAAATATATTCGGTGAAATATGGCTAATTCGTTCATATCTGACAAATTAAAGAGCTTTAATTTTAAATTGGAATTTAAAGAATGAGTTTATTAAAAAAATTCTAACAAAAAAACAGTCTTGTAAGGAAAATCTAGATAAGAAATATGTTAATATTTTTATTTTTTAAAATTGATATTTTGTATTAATTTTTTTTTCTTTTCGACCCATGTACTTTAATGGAACTAATAGAAATTGTTAACAAAATCAAACACTATTCAAAATTATGAAAATTCAAAATTTGGTTAAAATTTTGAAAATGCAAAGTGGTAATGTTTTTGGTCTTAATTAATTAATTTTTGAATCTTCTTTCCATTTTAGTTATCACGATATAATTATAGCTATGGTATTTTTATTTTTTATTTTTTGGTCTTTAATAAAGCTCATTTTCTAATAAAGAACTAATGTCAAACAATAATGATATTTTTAAAAAATATAATTCACCTTCTGAAGTTATACAAAAGGAAATAAATTGTTATTTAATAAAAACTCAGTTTTTCTAAAAAATTGCTACCCTTAATTATGATAATCCGAACAATGTTACTATCCTCTGAGTGCATATACACAACTTAACTCTTAGGATAGAAAATTACATTGAATATAAAATTTAGAAGAGTAAATCATTGAAAATCACATATATTTTAGTAGCTTAAATCATTAACTCATTCAAAATCAAACTTTATATTTTTCATACAAAAACCAACACAATATTTAAAAGATTAATAAGATTAAATAGGGCAACCCCACAATGCTATTGAAAATTTCAAATTATACTACACAAATTCAGTACTGGAAAATAAATTATTTAAAAAAAAAAAGAATTGAAATAAATAGTAAAATATTGACTAATCATCCAAATTCTCACATACTTTAATTTTTTTATTTGAAAACAAAAAATATAGAATGTAATATAAGCATTTTGACAAATAACATTAGTCAGCGATCAAAGAATAAATGTAATGCAAAAGTAAATCTATTTTATTTTTATTAATTAATCTCCTTAATATCTAAATCAATCAAAAAAATTAAGAAAGTGAACATATATTAAAGAGATCTGTAATTATTAAATTAGATATCTTTAAGAGAAAGAAGAAATAAAATAAAATAAATAGATTTATATGATAAAACAATGAGGAAATGTCTTTGTATTGGGGAAAAATAAATAAATAAATAAAAGGCCAAAAATCAAGAGCATATATGCAAATTGAAAAAAAGTGATATTATCTAGATAGAAACAATTGATCGAGCACTACCAAATTAATTTTTTTTTGAGGAAAATACACTTTAAAAAGTAATGAAAATTAAATAAAATATTGAAATTAAGTATGGATAAAAAATTAAACCATATGATAACATATCACTAAATAATTAAAATAAAAATTATCAAAGAAAAACAATTTTGACAAATGAATACTCTGAATGTGTAAAGAATAAATTATCAATAAAAATAATTGATATTATAATAAACTACTACGAAACCTTAATTAAATACTTCACGAAATAAAAAAAGAGGAAAAATAACATACAAAAATAAAAATCATAATAATAAAAATGTAAAGCCTAAATGACTTAAAAGAAGAAAAAATTATATACAAAATCAATTTTTATTAAATTTAAAAAAAAGTATACACATCACAAATGATGTAGTTAACTAAAAAAGCATTTCAAACCTTCATTCATCAATTAAAAAAGCTTAGACTCAATAAAAACTAAAAGAACAATTGGTGCATTTTATAATGATGGACAATGAGTTGCACAATTCGTTAATTATAGCTAATTTTTTGTCTTCTTTAAATTTCTTTATGAGGGTATGCTAATTTTCATGCAAAATTGTAGGATTTATTTGATAATTTAACTTCTTTAACGGAATAAATTAAATTCCTGCTACAATTAAGATAATCCATTAGATATTTCCATGCAAAATGTTAGGAATTTAGTTTGGTAATTAACTTTTTTAAAAAGGATGAAATTAGAATTCCTGCTAAAATTAAGTCAATCAATTAGGTTTTATTGTGCAAAATTTTAGGATTTAATTTGTTATTCATTTATTTTTAAAAAACATTAATTCTTTCTAATTAAAATTAAACCAATCAATTAGATTTTTTTCTAGATAATTAAATAATCAAAAATTATTAGAATTTAAAATTTCAGAAAAAAAAAAAAAGCAATTAGGGTCAAAGACCCGGCCCCATCAAATATATATAAAAATATAGAATAGATAGATAAATGTATATGTGTGTATAAATAAGACATACAGCTAATATAATAAAAAAATATCAATAAAGATTTATCAAATTTAAATTTTAAAATATAAGATAATAGTGAAATAGCTTACGTTTTGATTAGGAAATAATAATAGATATAAATAGATATTAGATATGTTCAATTAAAAAATTATTCCAGTTTCAAAATATGCATTGATGTAGAATAAAGATGATCATACTGATAATTATGAATTTAAAAAATTTTCAAAAAGATAATTTCTAATAATTTTATTAATTTCTGCAAATTTTAAAAATTTTGCTTCTTATTTTGTAAATTTTATATTTCTCAAATTTTTGAAAATAAAATACATTTCTGTAATTCCTGAAATTTTGCTTCTTTTTTTTATAAACTTATTTTTTTTGCGTTTTCTGTATTTCAAAAAAATTATTTTCTATAATTTCAAAAATATATATTTATGTAATTTTGAAAATAATAGTTTCTGAAAAATTAATTTCAAAAGTAAGAATTAAAAATAAATAATATATTAAAATAATAATAAATAGGGGATGTAACTTAAATATGTTAAATGCATTGAAAATATATGCCACTAATGCCTACTTACCAAATAGAGAATTTTGACAATTAAAAAAAACTTAAAATTCTGAAAAATTAGGATTTGGTCAAAATTGAAGAATTTGAGTCCTTCAAATATATATATTAATTAATAGATATATAATAAATTATTATTGCAGATTTCAATATAATAAAAAATAATTAAAAAATATTTTTAACAAAAGATTCAATTATATAATATCGAACATAATGAGTTAAATTTTTCTTTAATATATATAAAGTAACCATATTTCTAACTTTGATGTAATTGATAATGATTACAATTGAATACAAAAAGTATCGTAATGTAATTCAAAATAAAAGTCTACTAAAAAATTCAACATATAAATTAAACTAAAATGATTACAATTAACACAAATATCATATATTTCATGAACTCATGACATAAAAATTAATAATAAAAAAGGGTAAAAAGCAATGATTTTTTTTTAATTTTTATAGATCTCTTGAAATGAAAATAGATAATGAAAAAATTAAAAACCAACGAAAGAAATTTTATGAAATCATAAAAAATAATAAATACAAATTAACAAAAATAATTATAACTAACACAAAAATCATATATTACATGAATTCATGAAACAAAAATTAATAATAAAAAAGTAAAAAGCAATGAGTTTTTATTTTTATTGATCTCATGAAATGAATATTGACAGTAAAAAATAAAATAAAATCAATGAAAAAAATTGTACTATTCGGTCCAAATCTTGTTTCCCCTTATGGGCTTCACTCAAAAACTAAAATATTATCTCGTAATCTCAAACTGAAAAGATCCTATAAAAACTCACAAACAAATAAAAATATAAAAGAATTTACCATAAGTTGTTTGGAATAGCATGCTTGAAACTAATGCCTGAAAAATAAAAAAAAAAACATTAGTAACAAAAAAAATTCATAAAAAGTTATATCCATCAGAAAAACTAAAAACATAAGTAAAAATTAGAAGTAACAAACTAATAAAAACTTAAACAGATCAAAAGAATACCCATATATATAGTAGAATAATATGACAAAATATGGACATCAAATAATGACTAAATGCGTAATTAATTGCTAGATATTAGGCAAAATCTAGTGATTAAATAACAGTTACACAATGATGGTCGTAATTTTAGCAATTAGAATAGTTAATTTCTATGTAAGAGAGACAAAAATTTGTGAAAAAATTTGAAAAAAAGTTAGAGAAATAAATGATTTAAAACGTAATTGGTTTAATAGATAGAAAGATTTATTTAGCACAATTATAATTATTATGATTGAATTCTATTATTGCATATCAGTATTATATCTCTTCTTTTTAAATGTATTTACCCAAATCACTTTGTATATATTTTCTAATTGTAATTTTTTATATTTTTATAAAAATTAATGCATTTTAATTTAGAACTAAAATAAATTTGTTAAAAAAGTTTCACAATTAAATTTTTAAAAATTCAAAAGTTTATCAATTTTAATTATAAGATAATTTCTAATAATTTTATTAATTTCTGTAGTTTCTAAAAAAATATATTTCTCAAATTTTTGAAAATAATATGCATTTTTTAATTCCTGAAAAAGTAAATTTTGAAATTTTGCTTCTTTTATTTTGTAATTTTTTAATTATTGTGCATTTTTCTGTATTTTAAAAAAAAAAATTATACTTTCTATTGTTTCAAAAATATATATTTATGTAATTTTTAAAAAAAGTTTTTGAAAAATTAATTTCAAAAGTATAATTAATAATAAGTAATATCTATCAATATAATAATAAATAGGGGATAATTTAAAGATGATAAATGAATTGAAAATTATAACATATACATTAATGCCTACATACTAAATAGAGAGTTTTTGTAATTAAAAAAAATTCAAAATTCTAGAAAATTAGAATTTGGTCAAAATTGAAGGATTTTGATCAAAGGACCGCCTTCAAATATATATATATTAATAGATTGGGAGATGGAGGGGGGGGGGGTTTTGACGTGTATTGTATATATGCAGTATAAGATGAACGGAAGTATTGTAATACAGAAAATTCAGTTTGATTTCAATTAATTAAATTGGTATTGTACGTATGGGTATGGGTTTGTGAGCAATTGAGCATGCATGGAACATTAAATTTTAGATTTTGACTTGTTTGAAGGTTATCCGTACATTCAGAGTTAGAATTAATTCAGGTATATGAAGAATGAAGAATGGTGGTAGGTAATCATTTTGTAATTACTATAGTTGACATATGCTGTTATATATCATTGTGTCAATGAATACGAGAGAATATATGATCATTAATAAGGACAAGATACTTCAAATTTAATTTGATATCTGGTATATTTGTTGAGTCACCATGGAGTAACATAGCTTAATAATATACTCTATTCCCAATATATATTTCATTGCATTGATTGATAAATTAATTCCATTTGTATATATGTGTTTAACGAAATCGCTTGAGGGGTTAATTTGCTTTATTTAAAAAAACACAAGGGAGTAATTTGCTAATTTTTTTTTACATGGGTAATATGCTCATTCGAATATCACATAGGGATGATATGCATGTTTCCCTAATATTTAGTGGTCTGACCTAGTCGATCTTATGCCTAAGTCATGAGTCAAAGACCTAAGAAAATTCAAATTCAAATTAAATTTGGTTAAATTTAAATTACTTATATAACAATTCACAAGTGAAATACATTAATATGTAATTGATGTATAAAAAAAAAATAATTAATTATATAACAATTATAGTTGATTTAGTTTGATCAAATTGAATTTGGGTAAAAAAAAAATTCCTTGATAAAATTATTTAAATTTATTGTACTTCTTACGTGTATATGACAAATTATTTTACATACTAAAAACTTCTCTTGTGTTGAACATTATTCCACTTCAGGACTTAAATAATATAATTTAATTTAATACATCATTGCTTAAATTTATTCTAATTATTATTAAATTTGAAAATTGTATTCGATTTTGATTATCAAACTGAACAAACTCAAACGAATTTAATTGAATCAATTATCAATAAAATTGAGTAATTTGATATTTTTAAATATATTTTATTATCTTTGCATTAGTCAAGCTACAAAAGAATGAATTTCGCTAAACTATAAAGGATCATAGCTTAAAATCGTCATATTGTTAATCACGGTAAAACAAAATCAATACAAAATCTAAAATTTTGCTACGGTTATTCAATGTTTTACCATGACTTTTTGCTAGCTAGCTATGGCTAAAACATTTGCTATTGTTTTAACTACGAATGATTTTTTGGTTTGACCTGCAGAAACAACGGTAATTGTCCATTCCGTTGCCGCACTTTATTCGTTATAATTTTTTTATTTTATTATAATAATAATTAACTGAAACAATTTTTTTTTTGTTTTAATTCTAGTGACAGATTGAGCTCATCAAACTGAGTTTGAAAGTTTATTGAAGAATCAAAGTCAAATAATTTTTTTATGGATGGATTTCAATTGAGAGAAGCAATTTGATTTATTTCTTAGTACTAATTCCAACAAGTAGTGAGCTGCTTCAACAACTCAATTTTCATTCCACTTCATTAATCAATTCTTGCGCGTGCTCATAATTAAAATAATTTTTTACCAAAAAAATATATACATAAACACCTAAGTCAGAAAAATAAAAATTGGAAAAGGAAGATAAAAAAGTTGAAAATTTTAATTGTAAAATCAAAATTATTTTTAGATTTATCTTACAAAAACTACTGGTTCTTCTGTAATTGTGTCCAACATTGGTTTCCTCGACCTGCATCCCCCCACCCTATACTTATATTCCGGCGCCAAGCCTTCCAATCTCAACCTCGGCCGTCCATCCTCACTCCCGTCACCTACCTCCTCTGCCGTTGTACCCGCCGATTCCGGCGCTACTTTCACTGCGTTGACGCCTGATATCCGCTTCGGGGCGGAGTTAGCCGACATCAGGAAAACCGCCACGTCAGCCGCCGTGACGATCGAATTCACTCTCCTCATAGGAAACATGACATAGAGGTTTCCGAACTCCAAGTCCTCGTCCGCCGACAGCGGAGAGAACCGTCGGCCGATGTTCAATGATCTCGAGTTCACGACGAAATAGGTAGGAGACTCGAGCATGAGCTCCGCCGCCTTGACGGGCTGCCGGAACTGCCGGATTTCGCCGCCCGGAAGAATAACCCTGGCTGATCTCGGACTCCTCAACCTGGGAGCCACGAAAGTACAAGAAAAGTAATTCCCCATGTGGTTTGAAGATTCTGAGAATGTTTTGTGGTGTTGAGTGTGGAAATGATTTGAGGTGTTTTGGTAGTTTAAATAAAGGCAATTAGGCAGACAAACATACACTGAATAAAAAGAGTACAAGAATGGGCAATCGGAACGCGTGTGTGGGGTTAAATAATACTGATTTTTGTTTCCGTGGGCTGTTGATAATGCTAGAGCATTTGTTCTATCAACAGAGGAAATACTACTACTAATGACAATAGTGTCCTCGGAAGAAATTGTTCTCTGTTTCATCTTTTGTTAATATTTTGCTCAACGTTTTCTTCTATTGTGCTCGTGATGACAATGAGTTGCATACAAAGATTCTTACCTTATAACGTATTTTCAACAGCAAATGTTGAAAACAATGCTATATGAGAGAGTGGAACTCACATGGAAAATCTGCCATCTTTGCCTTTGCTTTAAGCTTGCGTGGTCTTGACTGAAGGGTAATAGGGTCATAGAACATGAATTTGTTCTTGGCGACTCGGAAAATGCTCTGGCACTGTTAGTATTTCAGTACCCGTGTTCTTGATATAATGGAAAAGGACATTGGGAGACAGTTATGCAGTGTTTTGCGTTGTCTGGGTTGACGGGGCTCACGCGGCCTCCATACTCTGAAGTGCGGGGAAGCTGGAAATTTCTGTATCACGGGCAATGTCGGCGCTGCCGATTCTTGATTTAGTACTAATATTATATAACTAAGTAAGGTTTTAATTTAATCAAGTCTACCAACCCTCATCTTATATATGTTCATTTAAGCATAAAAATGAATACTAAATGAGAATATTATTCTGTTATTTGAAAATTTTAATTCAAATGATTCAACTATCATTTATTGTACGTCAAAAAGTTGTGTACGTACCTAAGATAATGTAGTGTGCACTTGTGAGTAATTTAAAGGGACAATTGCATCATTTTTCATCGAGATATGGTAAAATCACATGTAATTTTTTTGTGATTTGAAAATTACATTCAATACTCTATATGCTTTGTTTAGAACAAATGGATTCATTCGTTGGTCAAAACTTATCGAATTTATTAATATTAATAAATAAATAAATAAAAATTCATATTTATTTCAAATTAATTAATTTTTAACTTAACAAGTTAAACAAATATTCTGTTATCAAAGTATCCAGATAATTTGATCAGAAAAATATTTGTTATAAAGAAAGTGACAAATCAGTGTCAAATATAAGTATAGTAAGTATATAAGTGTTTGTGGTAAGCCACCTATGTATACATTTTGAGTGAATGAACGGGCATGTGTTGGAGTGTATTGTAAATGCATAGAGAGAGTTGACAATGTATCTCCTCATCTCTCTCATTGTAATAAAGGTCCACAGACCAAAACTCTCACAATATATCTGCTGCATTCTTCATTCTCGCACGTTTCAAAGCAAGAAAAGTAAAAGAGAAGTCCAACAAGACTAAAGTCATGTATAATACTGAAACTTCATTAGTCGATATCAAAGACTGTGCGCATGAAGATCATTTTGAACAATTACATGAACTATGAATACGTAGAAGACTTTGTTTCTTTTTCTAGAAATACACCGCCACTTTTCCTGGATGTTCTGTTTTTCTTGGTGGGACTAATCAACCTCAATCTTCAATTAATATCCACTGTTAATATTCAAACTTCATTAACTTTCTTGTTTTAATCAATCAGTGATAGCCTCCATTTTATGCTCGAATATCTGTATTCGTATTCGTATAGCAGGAACCGGGCTTATTAATTCAGAAACGGTAAGTCAGCAGTTTGTTTTAATGATAGGTAAAGTCTCGGTTATGCTTTAATACTTGATCTCGGAAGACTGGTTCTTTTCTGTTAGTAGATTTTAATGGGTGTTTTATTGATCTAATCTGTTATATCTTTAGATTTTTGAAATGTGGTGGCCTGATGATGCAAAAACTTAGCTAATGGCAGTCGTTATGTTTAAGTTGAACTTTGGATTCATCTCTGATGACTTGTTCACTTGACAAATGGAAGTCTTAACGATTTTGAAGGTGTTCAGAGTGTTTGTAGCTTGATTTGTCAACTGGTTTTCCAAGAACAAGATGAGGCTGCCTTTGATACTCAGTTTTGTTTCCACCCTTTGCCTAGTGACAACTGCTGCTCTAGCTCTATCCTTGGCGAAGCCTGGATGTCAAGAAACTTGTGGTAGTGTCACCATTCCTTATCCTTTTGGAATTGGTTCTCAATGTTATGCAAATTCGTCATTTGCAGTGATCTGTGACAATTCAACCAATCCAGCAAGGCTGTACTTGAGCAGCATCCAGTTGGAAATACTAAATATTTCCCTGGTTGACGGTATAGTAAGAGTTGTGCAGCCTGTTTCCCCTTTGAATTGCTCTGCTGAAATGAGAAGCCAATCGTTGGGGAAAGCACTTCTTGGAAGTCCTTTACCATCTCAGCAGTTCACAATTCAGTGATTGTGTTAGGCTGCAGAAACACAATCTGGTTGCTAGCCAATGGGATGACAATAGTTGGTGGATGCACGGCTATTTGTAGTAAGAATTTAACAAACACAAGATGCAATGGTGTGAACTGCTGCCAGATTACAATCCCACGAGGCCTTCAAGAACTTCAATTTACTTATCGAAGTAATGAATTTAGCAACAATTCGACATACTGTGGATATGCTTTCCCTGCTGAGCAGAAATGGTTCCTAGAAGATTACAGAAGATATAATGGCCTTTGGGGCAATTTTTCAGATCCATTAAATGCAAGTATGGCACTCGAGTGGGAACTCAAAACGTGGAGCTTTCCCTTCATAGTAGTTGTGAATATCGTGGTACTACCAGTCCATCTTCACGTGATGATTTTGATTCATTAACCAGACTGTGCTACTGTGACAATGGGTTTGAAGGAAATCCCTATCTAGCTGAAGGATGCCAAGACATTGATGAGTGTAACAGCAATTTGACACAGAATCTCTGTCCTTACGGGATTAATTGTGTCAACAGAATAGGGTTTTACGAGTGTCAGGAGCAGAAATCTCAGATGAAACTAGCATTTATCATTATTGGTTGTGGCATTGGTGGACTAGTTTTGCTCCTGGGGGCATGGAGGTCCACCAAAGCTATTAGAAATAGAATCAACACTCATCGAAAACGCAAGTTTTTTAAGCGAAACGGAGGTTTATTATTGGAACAGCAGTTGTCTTCAACTGATATTAATGGCATAGAGAAAACCAAGTTGTTTACTTCCAAAGAGCTGGCACAAGCTACCGATCATTATAACGAGGACCGTATAGTTGGGCGTGGCGGCCAAGGTACTGTTTACAAAGGCATGTTAGCAGATGGAAGAATTGTGGCAGTCAAGAAGTCCAAAAGGGTAGATGAAGATGATCTTGAAGTGTTCATTAACGAGGTTGTTATTCTATCACAGATAAACCATAGAAATATCGTAAAGTTACTTGGATGTTGTCTGGAGACTGAAGTTCCTCTTCTAGTCTACGAGTTCATCCCAAATGGCACACTTTTCCATCACATCCATGAACCAAATGAGGACTTCCTATTGTCTTGGGAAATGCGTGTGCAAATTGCCAGAGAAGTAGCTGGAGCACTTTCTTACTTGCACTCTGCTTCATCCACACCGATTTATCACCGGGATATCAAGTCAACCAACATACTCTTGGACGATAAATATCGTGCCAAAGTTTCAGACTTCGGGACATCACGGTCAGTTGCCATCGATCAAACTCACTTGACCACAAGAGTATTAGGCACATTTGGATACTTGGACCCAGAGTACTTCCAGTCGAGCCAGTTCACAGAAAAGAGTGACGTCTACAGTTTTGGCGTCGTTATGGTTGAGCTTTTGACTGGGGAGAAAGCAATTTCATCAGTTAGAGCTGAAGCGGGGAAGAGTTTGGCCACACATTTCTTGCATTCAATGGAGGAAGATCATTTATTCAATATTCTTGATCCGAGCATCCTCAAAGAGGGCAGGAGGGAAGAAATTGTGGCTATTGCTGAACTTGCCAGGAGATGTCTGCATTTGAATGGCAAGAGAAGGCCAACAATGAAGGAAGTTGCAGTGGAGTTGGAAGGAACTCAACTGCCGAAAGAAGGCTCAGTTGTTGTGCAGAATCATGATGATAAGAAAGAACATTATTCAATTGAGTTTGCTGAGTCTTGTGACTTCTCTTCCATCTCAGAAAGCATGCAGTTTGACACAAATACTGCTCGCTCCGCTGACGTCTGTCCTCTGTTGTTTGATGAATCCTGAAGAATATTGTATTATTTCCATCTGTCATCCATCTCATGTGTTTTTTCTCTTTCAATCTTATATATATATGTTGTACTAAGAATGTTTGTACTGATCCTCAAAGCATAAGACTATTTGTCTCAGTTTACATGTAGCTAAGGCGACATTTCCTGACGAAAAAATGTAAGAGAATGAAATGGATCATAGTAGGAGGAGCCCTTCCATAAATTTTACTCTCGCAGTTAGCTTATCAGGTTAATAATGTGGAAAGCTAAATTTGTTGGAAAAATTAGAGTCCGGTATCTAAAGGGGCACATTGCAATTTATCCCCTATATTAGCTAAAAATGGCAAAACACCCCATATAAAAAACAAATTAGCGATTTGCCCTCCTCAATATATATATATAAAGCAAATACCCTCTTAAGTCATGCAGTGTGCAACTGCGCTGCATCCGCGTTTTTGCTTTTTTTTTTCCTTAAAAAATGACTTTTATGTCCCAGATATGAATCGTTAGGTCTTATTTTATATATTTATCAATTGTTGAGATTTGATAATCAAATCAATGGTTATATCTTTTCTAATTTAGATCAACAGTTATATTTATGTACAAATAAATGCTCAAATCTATTTGAATTAGATCAATAATTCAGGTTTATACGAGATATAAAATAAAATTTATGAACTATAAAAAAATTTTATAATAAATAAATTGTAAGTATATATAACATACACATGCATATATAATTAGTCAAAAAATTTAGAAATATATAAAAAAAAATCTAAGTTGCTGACCACCGATTTGGAGGCACAGACAAAGCAGGTGGCAACGAGGAGGGAACAGCGGGAGGAAGGGGAGGGGAAGCAACAGTGATCGAGGAAGGGGGCAGGCGGCCGGCGCCGGTGATGGGGGCGGCCGACTGGTTGGAGAAGGAGAGAGAAATCTATCTAGATATGTTATATATATAATATATATATATATATGCATATATAAATATATATCTATATAAATTTTATATAAATATATACAATATATTTACTTTTTAATATAATTGTATATGTAAAATTCAATTTTGACCATTTATTTATAAAGATAAGATCTAATGGTTTGATAATAAAAATGCAAATAAAAAAATAAAAAAAAGAATATAGTGCGGGTATTACACCACTTGCATGTGTGTGTAGGAGCGGGGTATTTTGCTCCCTTTTATATTTGAGGAGTTAAATTGCTAATTTATTTTTTACATGGGGTTTTTAACAAATACAAGAGGATAAATTGCAATTCGACGCCAAAAAAATAAGGAAAGAATGTGAGAACCTCATAAATACAATCCTCGTTGAACAAAAAAAAAAAAAAACACCGAATTTAAGGAACTTGTAAGTATTTTGCTAACCATTGTTCTAAAAAGTATTAGTAATGGTTACAATTTTACTAACAGATAAGATGTGGAACGATATTGTGAAAAATGTCGCAAGTTAAATATATAAATTTGTGAGGAAGTGTTGATTTTGTCACAATAATAATTTTTAAGTGTTTAACGTTGACAAGAATCGTGTATGATTAGCTGCTGCAGCGCGGCCCAGCCAAGGACAGAAAGGCCAAATATAACAGTTTAATCTAGGCATCAAAGAAACTTAGAATTGTGATTTGTTCCTTCTGATACCACCACCTATCTATGTACATATTCTGAGTCAACTTAGAGTTGATTGTAAATATACTGGGACAGTTGATAGTGTATATCATCATCAAATCAGCGTGATAGAGGTCCAAATAACGAAACTCTTACGAATAATCTGCTGCATTCTTTGTACTTATGTGGAAAGCATTTTCTGCATGCTCACACGGCTCAAGAAAAGAATAAGAGGATATCCACACGGCTGAGGTGTTTAAAATGAAACTTCTTGAGTTGATATAAGAAACTATATGCATAATGATAATTTTAAAGTCAATCAAGACCGCGTTTTAATCTGAATCAAACTCTATGGGATCCTTGTCATTTGACTTGAAAAACTTTGTCTCTATTGTAGAATTACGCTGCTGCATTTCCTGGATGCTTTTTTGGTAGCAAATATATGGAAGGTAGACGGAAGTTTACCGCAGAATCAATTTTACGGTTAGTATCTTGTATAAATGTTCCAACTTCATTTGCTATCATGTTTCAATCAATCAGCAAGTACCCCCTTTCAGTTTTCTACCCCACATATCTGTAATCTAACTCAGTGGAGCAGGAATAAGGCGTTGAAGCATGCTCTAGATCGTCTTAAATCAGCTAGAAGTCTATCAAAAAGCGTAAGTTAACAATATTATTTTGATCAGAAATACTGATTATGCTTTAATACTTGATCTCTAAATAGTGATTTTTGTTGATGAGTAGTACATAATGGCTAGCTTATTTGTCTACTCTGTTGTATCTTGAGATTCTTGAAATGTGGTTGCATAATGAAACAACTCGCCCGGCTAATAATGACAGGTTTTTCATTGTCATGTTTGTTTGAAATTAAACAGCTATACTATGTTTTTATTTTTCTTAGAATCCATCAGGGATAGTTTGTTCGTTTACAAATAATTTTGCAGGATCGATCACAGTTTCATAGGTTGCTCTGTCAAGAAAGAGATGAGGCAGGCCTTAACTTACCTTCTTGTTTCCTGCTTTTGCCTAGCAATAACTGATGTTTTAGTGTTACCTTTGGCAAAGCGTGGATGTCAAGACACTTGTGGAAATGTCACCATTCCTTATCCTTTTGGAATTGGTTCTCTATGTTACGCAAACTCATCATTTGCAGTTATCTGCGAAAATTCCACCAGTCCAGCAAGGCTATTCTTAAGCAGCATCCATTTGGAAATACTGAATATTTCGTTGTATGGTACAGTTAGAGTTGTGCAGCCTGTTTCCCCTTTGAAGTGCTCTGATGAACTGAAAACAGAATCTATGGGTAAAGCACTTGATGGAAGTCCTTTCATGATCTCTGCAGTTTACAATGCATTGACTGTTTTGGGCTGCAGAAATACAGTCTGGTTGCTTGCCGACGAGTCGACAACAATTGGTGGATGCACGCCCATTTGTAGTGAAAATTCAACAGATACAAGTTGCAATGGTGTAAACTGCTGCCAGATAACAATCCCACAAGGGCTTAAAGAACTTCAATTTACTTATCGAAGCATTGGATTCAGCAACAATTCTCTTTTCTGTGGATATGCATTCTTGCTGACAAACAATGGTTCCAAGAAGATTACAGGAGATATAATGGCCTCCTTGGCGATTTTCTGGATCCATTTGACCAAGAATTTGGAAATGCAAGTATGGTACTTGAGGGAACTCGACAACCTGGAGCTTTCCCCTCATAGTTGGTGTATATATCGAGGTATAAACTTTTCATTTGTACCTGAAGATCTGGGATCATTAACCAGAGTATGTGAATGTGGTCATGGTTTTGAAGGAAATCCTTATCTATCTGAAGGATGCCGAGATATTGACGAGTGTAGCAATTCTGCAACTAATTTCTGTCCTAATGGGATTACTTGTATCAACAGAATAGGATATTACGAGTGTCAGGAGCAGAAATCTCGGCTGAAGATGGTGCTTATCATTATTGGTTGTTGCCTCGGTGCACTAGTTTTGCTCCTGGGAGCATGGAGGTCCACCAAGGCCGTTAGAAAGAGAATGAAGACTAACAGAAAACGCAAGTTTTTTAAACGAAATGGAGGCTTATTATTGGAACAGCAGTTCTCTTCAACTGATAATGGCCTAGAGAAAACCAGGCTGTTTACCTCCAAAGAGTTGGCACAGGCTACCGACCATTATAATGAGAATCGTATACTTGGTCTTGGCGGCCAAGGTACCGTCTACAAGGGAATGTTGGCAGATGGAAGAATTGTGGCAGTCAAGAAGTCCAGAAGGGTTGATGAAGATGATCTTGAAGTCTTCATCAACGAGGTTGTTATTTTATCACAGATAAAACCATAGAAACGTGGTAAAGTTACTCGATGTTGTCTGGAGACCAAAGTTCCTCTTCTTGTCTACGAGTTCATCCCTAATGGCACACTTTTCCAACACATCCATGAATCAAACGAGGACTTCCTATTATCTTGGGAAGTGCGTGTGCGAATTGCTAGAGATGTAGCTGGAGCACTTTCTTACTTGCACTCAGCTGCATCTGCACCAATTTATCATAGGGATATCAAGTCAACAAACATACTATTGGATGACAAGTATCGCGCCAAAGTTTCAGATTTCGGGACATCAAGGTCAGTTGCCATTGATCAAACTCACTTGACCACAAGAGTATTAGGCACCTTCGGATACTTGGATCCAGAGTACTTCCAGTCGAGCCAGTTCACAGAAAAGAGCGATGTCTACAGTTTCGGGGTCGTTATGGTTGAGCTCATAACCGGCAAGAAAGCAGTTTCATCAGTTAGAGCTGAACCGGGAAAGAGTTTGGCCACACATTTCTTGCAATCAATGGAGGAAGATCATTTGTTCGATATTCTTGATCCGAGCATTCTCAAAGAGGGCAGGAGGGAAGAAGTCGTGGCTATTGCTGAACTTGCTAGAAGATGTCTGCATTTGGATGGCAAGAAAAGGCCAACAATGAAAGAAGTTGCGGTGGAGTTGGAAGGAATTCAACTGCTGAAAGAAGGTTCAGTAGTTGTGCAGAATCATGATGACATCAGAGAATTCCATTCCATTGAGTTTGCTGAGCCTTGTAGCTTCTCTTCCATCTCAGGAAGCATGCATTTGGACACCATTACTGCGTGCTCAGCCGACGACATCGAACATTAATTGCTTGACGAGCCGGGAAGAACATTGCATTTCTTTGGTCTACACGCATTATCTTCCTGGAATATGATATACGCATTTTCCAATGGGATATGTAATGTCAAATACGTATTTGAAATAAATAACAAGTGAAAGTTTACATACAAAATTAATTAAAAATATTTAAAAGACGTGTATATTTCATAATAAAAAAGCACGCAAAATAATCTTAATTAATGTAAGAAAATTTAACCTCGCAATGAAAAAGTTAAGAATAAGTTACTTTAAATTTAATAATGTCATGAGATTCTTAATTTTTTATTGAAATTGGTAAAATAATTTAAAAAGTTAAACTAGCAATTAATATGGATCAAATATATAATAATAAGTTAAATATTCTCATTAATTTGTTATTTGTAAAATTTAATTGCTGGAAAATATCTTGCATTAATTTGACTTAATGATAAAAATACGTGCTTAGTATTATATATGTATATATATATATATATATATATAGTATTCGTTTAGTAGGAACATTATTAGAAAAGGTGTAGGAAATATTGATTAAATTGAACAAATACTTATACACAACTCTGTACAATTGGATTTATTTAAAGAATAATATGAATAAATATGAAAAAGTAGTAACTTTAAGGGCATGTTTATTTTTTATGAATAAGATTGTGCATAGGTTAGAAAACTCTTGTTCTGAATTACATTATAATAAGAAAAATTTATTGCAATAGTACATTCAAAGATTAAAAGTACAAAATTTGAAAACAAAGTAAGGTGATTTTGAAATCATATTATAACAATATAATGGTATCACAAGTTAAAATATTATAATTATCAATTATATAAACGATATAAAATATTAGAAGAATATACATGATATAATATAATATAATATAAATATAAATTATTACTTGATTAATTAGTATAATACTTGTTACTATATATTGTCTTAATTATTAATATTAATTTGTATATTATCAAACTTTTATAGAATTTATAAAAGACTGTAGCATATTATTGTAGTTGTTGCTACAATAATAATAATATAATACGATCGAACACGATTCATGCAATCTACTAAACATAAAATCAAACCCAATTAGAATTAGTCCAAAATCAATTCAATTCATCTTAACTTGCTAACTATGATACAATTTGAGTTGGGGACGGACCAACAATTTTGTTGAATAGCCCTCAATATAAGGCTATTAGTCTCGGTTTACATGTAGCCAAGGGCGACATTTGTCGATGAGAAATGAAAGACGATGAAATGGATGGAAGAGGTAGGAGGAGTTAGGGACAATGATATAAACCAGCAAGCCTAGCACGTAAATGCCTGTAGTTAGTAAGGGGGCAAAGACGATATGCATAAAGATCATTTTCAGTCGATGGAGACCACATTTAAGGATGACAACTCACTCTACGGATCCTTGTCAGTTGACTTGAAAGACTTTGCTTCTATTGGTAGATCTGCAGCGCAGGGCTGCTTTTCCTTGATCATTTCACCTACTTATTTCATGTTTCAATCAATCAGCTCTTAGCTCTTTTCAATTTTCTGCTCCAAATATCTGTATTTGTTTATGGTAGAGCAGGAACAAGGAATTCAAGCACACTCCAGATCACCAGAAATAAGCTAGAAGAATATCGAAAACCGTAAGTTAACAATGTTATTATGATCCAAATGTCGATAATGCTTGATCCTCTAAAGAATGAATTTTCTTGGTCAGTTGAATTTAATGCCTAGTTTCTGTTAAATATTGAGTGAAATGTGGCAGCATAATGAAACACCTCGGTAATAATGTCGAGTTTTTCATCCTCATGCTTAAATTAATTAAACTCTGTACTATGTTTTTGTTTTTCTTAGAGTCCATCTGTGGTATGTATTTCCTTGACTTATAAGTTTGTAGGATCGATCACAAGTTTATCGGTTGCTTTGTCAAGAACAAGATGAGGTTGTCCGTAATACACCTTTTCGTTTCCACCCTTTGCCTAATGACGTCTGCTGCTCTAGCGTTATCTTTGGCAAAGCCTGGATGTCAAGAAACTTGTGGAAATGTCACCATTCCTTATCCTTTTGGAATTGGTTCTAAATGTTATCTAAAATCGTCGTTCGCAGTAATCTGCGAAAATTCCACCAATCCAGCCAGGTTGTTCTTGAGCAGCATGCGGTTGGAAATACTAAATATGTCGTTGTACGGTACAGTTAGAGTAGTGCAGCCTGTTTTGGCTTTGAATTGCTCTGATGAACTGAAAACACAATATTTGGGGAAATCACTTGTTGGAAGTCCTTTTACCATCTCAGCGCTTCAAAATTCATTGACTGTTTTGGGCTGCAGAAATTCAGTCTGGTTGCGTGCCAACAGGACTACAACAAATGGTGGATGCATGGCTATTTGTGATGACAACTCTACGGACACAAGCTGCAATGGTATAAACTGCTGCAAGATAACAATTCCTAAGGGGCTTAAAGAACTTCAATTTACTTACCAAAGCATTAGAAAAGGCAGAAATAAAAGTTTCTGTGGATATGCCTTCCTTGCTGACAAGAAATGGTTTAGGGAAGATTACCGGAAATATAATGGCCTCCGCAGTGATTTACAAGATCCATTTGACCAAGAATTCGGAAATGCAAGTATGGTGCTTGAGTGGGAATACGACGACGCACTGGAGTACGTCTCCGATGGTACTAACTGTGTGTATCCCAACGAGAGAAGCTTTTCATATTCATCTCTTTATTTTGAATTATCAAGTAGAGTATGCTACTGTCTGGATGGGTTTGAAGGAAATCCCTATCTGCCTGAAGGATGCCAAGATATTGATGAGTGTGGCAATTCGACAATATGTCCTCATGGATTTACTTGTACCAACACAATGGGAAGTTACTACTGTCAGAAGCAGAAATCTCGGCAGAATATAGTATTTATCGTTATTGGTTGTGCGCTTGGTGCACTGGGTTTGCTCCTGGGAGCATGGGCATCCACCAAGGCTATTAGAAAGCGAATCAAGGCCCATAAAAAACGCAAGTTCTTTAGGCGAAACGGAGGCCTATTATTGGAACAGCAATTGTCTTCAACTGATAATGGCCTAGAAAAAACCAAGTTGTTTACTTCCAAAGAGTTGGCACATGCTACCGACCAATATAATGAGAATCGTATACTTGGTTGTGGCGGCCAAGGTACTGTCTACAAAGGCATGTTGGCAGATGGAAGAATTGTGGCAGTCAAGAAGTCCAAAAGGGTAGATGAAGATGATCTTGAAGTCTTCATTAATGAGGTTGTTATTCTATCACAGATAAACCATAGAAATGTAGTAAGGTTACTCGGATGTTGTCTGGAGACTGAAGTTCCTCTTCTTGTCTACGAGTTCATCCCTAATGGCACACTTTTCCAACACATCCATGAACCAAACGAGGACTTCCCATCGTCTTGGCAAATGCGTATGCGGATTGCTAGAGATGTGGCTGGAGCACTTTCTTACTTGCACTTTGCTGCATCTAAACCAATTTATCATAGGGATATCAAGTCAACTAACATACTATTGGATGAAAAGTATCGTGCCAAAGTTTCAGACTTCGGGACGTCAAGGTCAGTTGCCATTGATCAAACTCACCTGACCACAAGAGTATTAGGCACCTTCGGATACTTGGATCCAGAGTACTTCCAGTCGAGCCAGTTCACAGAAAAGAGCGACGTCTACAGTTTTGGCGTTGTTATGGTTGAGCTTTTAACTGGGGAGAAAGCAATTTCATCAGTTAGAGCTGATGTGGGAAAGAGTTTGGCCACACATTTCTTGCATTCGATGGAAGAAGATCATTTATTCGATATTCTTGATCTGAGGGTCCTCAAAGAGCAGGAGGGAACAAGTTGCTGCCATTGCTGAACTTGCTAGAAGATGTCTGCATTTGAATGGCAAGAATAGGCCAACAATGAAGGAAGTTGCAGTGGAGTTGGAAGGAATTCAACAGCTGAAAGAAGGGTCGGTGGTTGTGCAAAATCATGATAATAACAGACAATGCCATTCAGTTCATGAGTTTGCTGAGTCTTATGACTTCTCTTGCATCTCAGGAAGCATGCATTTGGACACCATTACTGCATGCTCGGCCGAAATGGAGCATCCGTTGCTTGATGAGCCGTGAACAATACTGCAATACTTCTTTGGTCTACATCCATTATGTGTTTTCCCTTTTGATCATTGTATTTGTAATAGTTATATATCTTTGTATGCTTCTTTTAATGTATACAAGTCAGAGAAGCAACTGTGTTGTATTATTTCAATAAAATTGTTACGTTATAATAATAAAATAAATTTATACATAAAATTATATTAATTAAAATTTAATTGATATTTTATCGAAGCAATGGATTCAGCAACAATTCTCTTTTCTGTGGATATGCGTTTCTTGCTGACAAACAATGGATCCAATAAGATTACAAGAGATATGATGGCTTCCTTGGTGATGTTTTGGATCCATTAGACCAAGAGTTTGGAAATGCAAGTATGGTACTTGAGTGGGAACTCGACAACTGGAGCTTGAGAAGGAAATCCCGATCTATCTGAAGGATGCCGAGATATTGATGAGTGTAGCAAAGGTGGTATCAGAGAATACCATTCAATTGAGTTTGCTGAGCCTTGTGACTTCTCTTCCATGTCAGACAGCATGCATTTGGACACCGTTACTGCATGCTCAGCCAACGACGACAGTCGAACGTTAGTTGCTTGATGAGCCGGGAAGAAGATTGCATTTCTTAGTCTACTTCCATTATATTGCTGGAATATTATGATTCGCGCATTTTCGCACTGATCTTTGTACTATGTTGTAATAGGTTTCTCTGCATGTTTGTATAAAGTATATATGAGACTATTTGCTTCAGTTTACATATTTTGAGGACTCCATTCTTGATGAGAATCAAAGTAATTACATGAAAATGTATTGAAGGGACAATGACACAAATTGGAACAACTTAGAATTATATGGCTGTTTGAACTAACATGCTTTGTTAGTTTGGAAAAGGGTTTATGCAAGTTATCCCCTTATAAAAAAAATAGCAATTTATTCTGTGTGTTTTTTTTAGAGTGAATCAATTTACCTTCCTGTTTAAGGAGATAAATTACTTTATTTTAGCTTATAACCTGCTAATGATTGGAAAAGTTAAATTTGACGCCAAATTAGAAATCAGTGAGTTAAGTGAGAAAGAAAAAGGAAATTATAATAAGAAAAAATGATGGCAATAGTATATATAAATGTAAAAGGTACAAAATTTGAAAACAAACTAAGGTGATTTTGAACCATATTATAACAATGTGATGATATCACAAGTTAAAAATCTTACATTTTTCAATTATATAAAAATTTATAAAATATTAAAAGAATCTATATAATATAAATATAATTATAAATTATTATGTAATTAATATATATTATATTGTCTTTAATATTAATTTGTGTATATCAAACTTTTATAAAATTTATAAAAATTTGTAGCATATAATTATCTTGTTGCTGTAATAATAATAACAACAATAATAATAATAATAATAATAATAATACAATCAACACTAAATATACAATGAAACTCAATTCCAAATACGATTTTTTTAAAAACTACTGCAAGACCAAACCAACTCAATCCAACTTTCTGAGATCGCCATCTACGTATATTTTGAGTCGATGGAAAGCATAAGTTGACTTTTGTTGTACATATATTGAAAGAGTTTGGGGAAATAATTTAAATAATGTAGAAAAAAAGAAAAATTACAGAAATAGGTGAATTGAAATTTCATTAAAGAAATAGGCAAAACCGCGTTTTTAAAACGCGGTTTGCCTATTTATGGGATTAAAAAAAAAATTGTTGAAGAACCGCGATGCCAAATCGTGGTTCTATCAATATTTAAAAAAAAAAATAGGAAGCAGTAGCCTGTTGGTGCAGGCTGCTTTAAGTGTCAAAGCCGCGTTCAGTGAACGCGGCTCTGACAGAAATGAAAAAAAAATTAAAGCAGCCTGCTTTTCAGCAGGCTGCTTTAGTCAAGCCTGCAAGTGTCAGAGCCGCGTTGACTGAACGCGGCTCTGACACAAATACAAAAAAATTTTAAAGCAGCCTGCGCAAAGCAGGCTGCTTTAGTCATGCTTTCCTGCAGTGTTTTTAATAAAACCGTGATAATATATCACGGTTTTTTTGTGTATAAATTTTTCCCGGTGTTCCATTTTCATTATTTTCTGTACTCAGTAACGTTTTTGTTCTGCAGCAACAAAAATTTTCTCTCTTGTGATATTGTAACCGTGTGGAAGATTTACGATTAAAAAACCAAGTAAGTTTTTTGTATTCAATTTTCTTGTTATTTATGCATTTTAATTTTATTATATATATAGTGTTAAAAATATAATTTTTGATATGTATTTTATTTTATTGTGAAGCTATGGCGGAGCAGAACACTGTTGATATTGTTTATATATTTTGGAGGTCAATGGATTATTTCGAATGATTCTGTAGGTTATGATCGTCCTCCGATAGGATTTATAAACATATCTCGTACTACCACATTTGATGAGCTAGAATTAATGTTGTATGAAGAACTTGGATTTAGTAGGAATGATTTTAAGTTACAAATACATTTTAAATACATAACATTGAATTTTGGTCAAAAGAAGGAAGCGGTGATGCCAATTAAGAATGATCGAGATTTGCAATATTTTTTCAATCCGATGACAGGATATGTGTCGATTGATATTTTTGTCCAAGCTGAGAAAATTCGTGAAATGGTTGTACTAGATGACCCGGCTGTTAGTGAATGGGGTACATATATGTCTATGTTAACCCAAGAATTGTCGAGTGTGCTAGTAGTAACACAATCAATGGGTAGGTTTGGAATTAATGACGATTATCCAGGTCCATCTTCATATGCAAGTCCATCAGATTATGCAGGTCCATCTTCATTTGCAGGTCCATCAGATTATGCAGGTCCATCTTCATTTGCAGGACCATCAGATTATGCAGGTACATCTTCACCTGCAGGTCCATCTGTGAGCAGTGAACAAGATGACGAGCCTGAAGCAGACAGTATGTTAAATAATGAGCATGTGGACTCAGAACCAGATGAGGTCAGTTCGCTATTTTCTGGAGCGCACAACACGTTGTCACCGCATGCTAAATGCTAATCAAGAGTGGGCTGATTTTGCTTTTAGAATATTCGAGGCCCGACAAGCAGAAGTACATCACATTGTTCAAAAATTTGATTATAATCAACAATCTGCATCCATTCTAACATTGAGCTTGACTGGTCAGGGTTCGCATACTTATGTAGTTAAGTTGAAGCATAAGACGTGTTCCTGTGGCAAGTGGGGAACACATGGAATTCCGTGTTCACATGCCATTCAAGTAAGCCGATATTTTGGGGTAAATGCTTCAAATTTTATTCCTCAATATTATAGTATTCGAGCATATAGAAAGACATATCAAGGGAGGTTTGAGCCATTGTATGGGGAAGAGTATTGGGATCCCGTTGACATTGAACTTGTGCATAATAAGGCGGTCCGAGTTCGCCGAGGACCAGGCAGATATGTTTCGATGCGGATACCAAATGAAATGGATCGACCACAAGCACGTGCTCGCCAACAATATCAATCTCGTCAAGTTTAGAATCAATGTAATAACTGTTTGATTGTAATAGTAGTTAATATGCAATAAATGAAAAGCTTTTGCACAAATCACATGTTCAATACATAACAATATTCTACTAAACTAGTAATGTCCCCCAGTGCCACAACGTGGACGTCGTCTGTTCCGACGGGGATGAATATCCTGCGGCTCTTCTATGGGCGTGTTTATATCCGAGCCATCAAATGGCACTGAAATCCCAAGATGTCTTCGTGTCTCTGGATGGATGTTATGTGCAAAGTCTCCAGAGGAAAATGGCATATTCGAAATGTAAGCATATGATGGACCAGTGGGAGTAAAGAAATTAGATGGACTAGCCTCATTGTACACATTTGATGGACCCGCCTCATTGTACACATTTGATGGACCAGCCTCATTGTACACATTTGATGGACCCGCCTCATTGTATACATTTGATGGACCACTCGGAGTGTAGACATTTGATGGACCAGCGTCATCACCTGCGGGACCGCGCCGCACACTCGGATATCTTGCACTCGAAAAAGTCATTATGTCACGTCCAATTGCACGATTTCTAGCCCGCGTTTCTCTGAGTGACTGGATATCGTCTCCAGAATTATCACAATCTAGCACAAGTTGCTCCATCCTGTTGTACTGTCAACAAAATATTATTTGGTGATACCAGTTCATATAATCAGGAACGGTACCTCGACCATTCACAATTTCGGGACGAACCACCAACATTGATTGCACGTCATTCCATTTTACAATATAGTCTCTATGAAATGATGCCCAATCCTCCCCGTGACGTCCCCGCCTATCGATTGTGTGTAAACGTCTTTCACTGATCAGTGGGTTAGGGGGATATCTTGGACCATGCCAAATTGTCGAAAAACTCATTCCGGATGATGCATCTCCACAATCGCATAATGAATTAACGGGCATCGTATATTCCATGGTGTACGAGTGGCAAAAAGTGGTAGTGAATGTATATCGAGTGCGTCACCATTATATGGGGTCCAAATAAACTACAATATTAAACATACCTCATTAATACAACTGTTTTCACATAAAAAAATAGTCTCTATAAAAAAATATTAGAATCACGTACCTCATTTTCTTGCATACGGTCTAACGTATTTCTTATAATACGTATGGCATTTTGGGCAGTATGCGTTCGAGATATATGGTACGACCACCTAAAAGCAAAAATTTATATAAATACATATGAAAATAAAATTATTACTATAAATACAAATATACATACCGTGCAGCATATGGAGGAATGGGTAGGATGTTTTCAACGTCAATCACTGTTGGCATCAGATCGGCTGCATTATTCGAGGGGAATCGGGGCAAGTGTTATTATGCGTGACCATGCCCATATTTGTAATAACTGCATAGCACCGCCAATATTAGTTTTTCCACGTTGTGATGCCATACAGAGCTCCCGATATAAATATGCCAACACTGCTGTACCCCAGTTTGAGGGACGTTCCTCATCAATAATTTCCATATACCGCAGATACAACAATGACACGGTGTTACCTGTAGCATCGGGACACAATATCCACCAATAATGCACATAACACAAACGCGTGCCTCTTGTAATACAGCATCGAATGGGCTCTCATCGTCACATGTGTTGTTGAGCAACCAGTCGAGTAATGCTGAAAGTTTTATTCTGGAGAGTTTAAAAGCATTCTCATTTGGACGGAACCCCAACCATTGATGACAATAATTTTGCCACTGTTGAATCGTCCATTTTATATCAACTCCAGTAATAAGGTTACCTTCAATCGGAAGGGCCCAGATGATGGAGATGTCTTGTAGCGTTATAGTCGCTTCTCCAACTGAAAAATGGAAAGTATGCGTCTCGGGGCGCCATCTCTCGACTAATGCAGTAATTAAGTGTGTGTCAATTTCAATGTGACCACACTAAGATTCCTAAAAAACCCATATTCTGCAACACTTGTAGAACACGAATGTGACGTGGAACAAGTTGCAGGACACGAAAAAAAGATATATCACCACGACGTACAGTTAAAGTAGTATCCGAATCTCCAAGCACATCTTCAGATCGATGATTTGCTTGTCCGTATAATACACTAGTATCAATTGGACCAAAATTTGCCATAATTTCACTACTAAATTTTTTTTACTTCACAACAGAAATTTTTTTTTTCACAACACAAATTTTTCCTCACTGCTCTACAAATTTTCCCTCACTGCATGTTGAAGTTGTAAGCTATCCACCCCTTTAAATAAGGGGTGAATGTGTTCGGCTGATGGGTGGGGGTAAGTAATTACACACAAAATTATTTGATTTGACCCATGCATGCATGCATGGGTCAAATCAAATAATTTTGTGTGTAATTACTTACCCCCACCCATCAGCCTGCATGGGTCAAATCAATAATTTTTTCTGAAATCGAGGTCAGAGCCGCGTTTAGTCAACGCGGCTCTGACCCCGACATGACTGCAGCCTGCGCAAGCAGGCTGCTGTCGCATAAAGCTGACAGAGCCGCGTCTACTGAACGCGGCTCTGTCAGCAACGTTTTTTTTTTTTTTTTTTAATTATAGAACCGCGATTTCAAATCGCAGTTCTATAATTTAAATATTTTTTAATACTCAAAATATTTTAACCGCGTTTTCGGAGCGCGGTTTTGTTAACAAAAATTTTTTTTTAAAAAAAAATTGGCAAACCGCGTTTTTAGAACGCGGTTTAGCCTATTTCTTTAATGAAATTTCAATTCACCTATTTCTGTAATTTTTCTTTTTTTTACATTTTTTTTAATTATTTCCCCAAAGAGTTTGTAGTATATATACCCATGACATCATTGTATCTTTAGACTTTTTTTTTTTTTTTTTCATAAATAAAAGAGATGAATTATTATTACAATTATTAATATCAAATATCAATATCTAATAAATACCAATAATAATAACAATCATATACTATTTATCAATATCGAATAATTATAAGTAATCAATACCTACTAATAAAGTATAAACATCCCACATATCGGTGGGATTCGAACTCACGATCTTAAAATCTCAGTTTTGCCAATTAAAAAAAGTAACAAAAATTAAAAAAGATTTGTTGCTGGCGTAGAATGATAGATGGATGCATTTGGATAGGCAGAAGTCGAAGGCGTAATACCTTGTTGCTTGGCCTGACAATAGAATTTTAAATGGTCATAACTTTTTATTCGAGAGAATTTACGAGACGATCTACCTACGTTTCGATCGTGTTTCAGATGACAATCAAAATCTTATCATTATTGAAGTAAGGGGCCCCCGTTCATTTTGAAAGTCGGTCAGTTCGACCATGGTTCGGATATTTCTTTAGATTTTTCTATTCTTTAATCAACTTTAGTTATTTGTCTTATTTTTTTGTAATTATTTTTGGCTAGATATTTTTCCAAATTATTGCTAGGGAATTAAGTTATTTTTGGATGGAATTTTTTGTGGGCTTATGAAATAATCCAAAATTTAATCTATTTTAGTTCTAACTAGAACTTAGCTGCTAACTCTATTAAAAGATTCATCGAACAATAAAATATTCTAGTTTCAATTTCGAGTTCTCAAGAATGTTGGATTTCGTTATTCTTTAATTTCTATGGCTTCTGTTCCACCTGCATTCTTGTACTTATATAGAAAACATTTTCAGCATACTCACACGGTACAACACAGGAGAAGTATAAGAGAATTTCCAGGTGTTGAAATTGAAAATTCTTTAGTCGATATCAAAGACTACATGCAGAAAGATCATTTTCAGTCAATGGAGACTTTTAGATACAAAGATGAACCAACTCTATGGATCCTTGTCAGTTGACTCGAAAGACTTTGCTTCTATTGGTAGAACTGCAGTGCAGTGCTGCTTTTCCTTGATCCAAATGTGCTGAAAGACTTTGAAAGACTTTGCTTCTATTGGTAGAACTGCAGTGCAGTGCTGCTTTTCCTTAATTCATGTTTCAATCAACCAGCTCTTAGCCCTTTTCAAATTTCTGGTATTCGTATTTGGTAGAGCAGGAATAAGGAATTCAAGTCAAGCACACTCCAGATCACCTGAAATAAGCTAGAAGAATATCGAAAACCGTAAGTTAACAGTGTTATTATGATCCAAATGCTGATCATGCTTCAATTCTTGATCCTCTAAAGAATGATATTTCTTGGTTAGTAGAATTTAATGGCTAGTTCGTTGATCTGTTTTGTTTAATATTGAGTGAGATGTCGCAGCATAATGAAACAACTCGATCGCCTCATAAGATCGAGTTTTACATTCTCATGCTTAAATTAATTAAACTCTATATGTATTCCCTTGACTTTTATAGGATTGATCACAAGTTTACTGCTTGCTTTGTCAAGAACAAGATGAGGCCGTCCGTGATATACCTTTTCGTTTCCACCCTTTGCCTAATGACATCTGCTGCTCTAGCTTTTTCTTTAGCAAAGCGTGGATGTCAAGACACTTGTGGAAATGTCACCATTCCTTATCCTTTTGGAATTGGTTCTCAGTGTTATGCAAATTCATCATTCGGAGTAATCTGTGAAAATTCCACCAGTCCACCAAGGCTATTCTTGAGCAGCATGCTGTTGCAAATACTAAATATTTCGTTGTATGGTACAGTTAGAGTTGTGCAGCCTGTTTCGGCTATGAACTGCTCTGGTGAACTGAAAACACAATCTTTGGGGAAATCACTTGTTGGAAGTCCTTTTACCATCTCAGCGCTTCAAAATTCATTGACTGTTTTGGGCTGCAGAAATTCAGTCTGGTTGCGTGCCAACAGGACTACAATAAATGGTGGATGCATGGCTATTTGTGATGACAACTCTACGGACACAAGCTGCAATGGTATAAACTGCTGCAAGATAACAATTCCTAAGGGGCTTAAAGAACTTCAATTTACTTACCAAAGCATTGCAAATGGCAGAAATAAAAGTTTCTGTGGATATGCCTTCCTTGCTGACAAGAAATGGTTTAGGGAAGATTACCGGAAATATAATGGCCTCCGCAGTGATTTATTAGATCCATTTGACCAAGAATTTGGAAATGCAAGTATGGTGCTTGAGTGGGAATACCACGCCAACCGATTTGAGTTTTCCCGTTATACTATCTGTGAGTATCCTGGTGACAGCAGCTTTTCATACCCATATCTTTATCTTGAATCATTAAGTAGAGTATGTCGCTGTGGCTTCGGGTTTGAAGGAAATCCCTATCTACCGGAAGGATGCCAAGATATTGATGAGTGTGGCAATTCGACAACTAATTTCTGTTCTGATCTAGATACTTGTGTCAACAGAATAGGATATTACGACTGTCAGAAGCCTAAATCTCGGCTGAAAATAGCATTTATTGTTATTGGTTCTGTGCTTGGTGCAATAATTTTGCTCCTAGGAGCATGGAGGTCCACCAAGCTTATTAGAAAGAGAATCAAGGCTAATCGAAAACGTAAGTTTTTTAAGCGAAATGGAGGCCTATTATTGGAACAGCAATTGTCTTCAACTGATAATGGCCTAGAGAAAACCAAGTTGTTTACTTCCAAAGAGTTGGCACATGCTACCGACCATTATAATGATAATCGTATAATTGGTCCTGGCGGCCAAGGTACCGTCTACAAGGGCATGTTGGTAGATGGAAAAATCGTGGCAGTCAAGAAGTCCAAAAGGGTAGATGAAGATGATCTTGAAATCTTCATTAATGAGGTTGTTATTCTATCACAGATAAAACCATAGAAATGTAGTAAAGTTACTAGGATGTTGTCTGGAGACCGAAGTTCCTCTTCTCGTCTACGAGTTCATCCCAAATGGCACACTTTTCCAACACATCCATGAACCAAATGAGGACTTCCCATTATCTTGGGAAATGCGTATGCGAATAGCTAGAGACGTAGCTGGAGCACTTTCTTACTTGCACTCTGCTGCGTCTGCACCAATCTATCATAGGGATATCAAGTCAACTAACATACTATTGGATGATAAGTATCGTGCCAAAGTTTCAGACTTCGGGACGTCAAGGTCAGTTGCCATTGATCAAACTCACCTGACCACAAGAGTATTAGGCACCTTCGGATACTTGGATCCAGAGTACTTCCAGTCGAGCCAGTTCACAGAAAAGCGACGTCTACAGTTTCGGAGTCGTTATGGTTGAGCTTTTAACTGGAGAGAAAGCAATTTCATCAGTTAGAGCTGAAGTAGGAAAGAGTTTGGCCACGCATTTCTTGCATTCAATGGAGGAAGATCATTTATTCGATATTCTCGACCCGAGGGTCCTCAAAGAGGGCAGGAGGGAAGAAGTTGTGGCTATTGCTGAACTTGCTAGAAGATGTCTGGATTTGAATGGCAAGAAAAGGCCAACAATGAAGGAAGTAGCAGGGGAGTTGGAAGGAATTCAACAGCTGAAAGAAGGGTCGGTGGTTGTGCAAAATCATGATAATAACAGACAATACCATTCAGTTCATGAGTTTGCTGAGTCTTATAACTTCTCTTCCATCTCAGGAAGCATGCATTTGGACACCGTTACTGCGTGCTCGGCCGAAATGGAGCGTCCGTTGCTTGATGAGCCGTGAACAATACTGCACTACTTCTTTGGTCTACATCCTTTATGTGTTTTTCCTTTTGATCATTGTAATTTGTATGTAGTGATAGTTATGTCTTTGTATGTTTCTTTAAAGTATATACACTAGTTAGAGAAGCAGTTGTGTTGTATTAATTCAATAAAATTATTACGTCATAATAATAAAATAGATTTATACATAAAAATTATATTAATTGAGACTTAACAGGTATTTTTAAATACAAAATATTATTTTTATAAGGTAAAAACTTAAAGTTAAAAACAAAAAAAAAATTCTTCTCTTAATTTATTCTTTATATCATAAAAACTATATATATTTTTACATACAATATTTTAGTATAAATAAATGTAAATTTATATAAGTAAATTTGGTCCAAAATAATTGTGTACAAATATACGAGATATGCGTGTAGAATATACAGCCAAAAAATTATATTGAACTCTTATACTAACTATCAATAAAGTTATTTATAATGTAATTTTTGTAACTATCTCTTTATTTTTTATTATATTTCTCATGTTGGTGGAAAATAGTCTAATTGAGGAATAATATTTTGTGAAATGAATTGAACGAAATAGGCATAAAAATAGTTGAGTAATTTGTTAAGTTAGAGTCGAACTAAAAATATATATAAATGTACAGGAATTAATTGACTGATTATTAAAATTGACGTACTAAAATTTTACAGACCAAGTAACAAATGATTTCAACATTCCATAAATAATAAAGTATGTGATTGACATCACAAAAAGAGAAACATAAAACAAGGCACGTACTTCACATTTTTATAATTGCAATAAATAATAATAATAATAATAATAATTCCCTAGAGGAGATGCAGATAGAAACTTCCCCTTTTCTCCTTTTCTTTTCCCTTCGTTTTCTCTCAACGCTCTAAATACTTTACCAATACAAACATTTCAGGGTGTCTGGTTCTTGGAGTTGGACTTGTTTTTCGTGGAGTTCCATTGCCAAAGAATATGAGCAGCGGGAGTAGAGGAGATGCAGAAGATCTGTTTGCAGAGGCGTCAAAGGCTGTGGATTTGCTCTACAACATTCGGGACACGTACTTCCCCACGAACCCAGATGAAAAAACCTCCAATCTCCTCATGGAATCAAATCTTGCCCTCCAGCTGCTCGATAAAGTACCCCCAGGTTTTATTGTGCACAGGCCCATTAATGTACTTACACTCTCTGGAATCTAATATTTACATATATGTTCTTTTGATTGTTATGATGCAGAAGAAAGGAAAACGCCTATGCAAAGGGCAACTTATGAATATTTGAGAGGGAAAGTATTGGATGTTTTCCCTGAGTATAAGAAAGAAGCAGAGGATCATCTCTCCAAGGCTGTGAGTAGTGTCTAAAGGAATTAAAGTTGCTTCATTTTTTCTGTCTATTGGGTTTCTTCTTGGTGTTAGGTCTTCTGAGGTGTGCTTTTTTGGTGATTAATTCACTTTTATCTTCTGCTATTTAAGAATCTTGATGCAGTGGGAAAATTTGTTTTCCACTGCTAAAGTTTAAAGAAGTTAACTGTCTTTCCTGGCCCTGGCGAGCTAGGCACACTCTTGCAACGGAGAGCTTCCAATAGTAGGCATATCATTGTAATTAGAGTCTGAATCTATTATCATAAGAAGGAGGGGTAAACATTCTAGTTTTGTGTTCTGACAATATTTTGATTTTGCTAGTAGGCTTTGTTATTACAATGCCGAATTGGAAAGTGGCTTGAGAAACTAAAAGAAGACTTAAATCTTTACTGGAAAACTCATTGCCTATTCATATAGATTATTCTATATGCACAACTTGTTTCAAGCAATGGAAAAAGCCAACTAGAAACAAGTAAAAAAGAACCTGCTATGCACCTCTTTCAATGTATAGGACTTGGGATTCTCAATTGGTTGAAGAAGAATAAAAGAGCTTGCTTTGCCATTGCACAAGAAAGCCTTTTACTCTATGTGTGCATGGGTAATCTTCATTTTTGGTGGGTTGTTTTGTCCTCCTGCGAAATTTGATGCCGTTGGACTTCTTTTCTTGATTATAAATGCGGTAATTTGTATCTCTATGCTCTTATAGTGTATTAATGTTTGTGCTTTTTTTCTTTCTTTTTGCTGATACTTTGAATGCTACTTTTTGTATAGGTGAAACTGAATCCTTCACTTGCAGATGCTTGGTTAAGCTTAGGTAATTGCATTTGGAAGAAAGGTGATTTAGCTTCAGCAAAGAACTGTTTTACACTTGGCTTAAGGAAGGTCATTTTCTTGAATCCTTGTGTTTTTACAAAGAAGTTTCTTCACTCGATTAAGTTGTGTATTTGTCTAATCTTTTATAATAAATCTCAGGGTCCAAATAAAGGGCTTCTTTGTCAATTATCAATGCTTGAAAGAAGAATTGCTCAAGGCAAGATTAGAATGCCTTTCCATTATATTTCTCAAGAATTTGATTGGGCCTCATTTGCCTAACTTATTTACACCTTCCAGGCGCTGAAGACCAGATCAAAATTGTTGATGACAGCATAAAGCATGCAAAAGAAGCCATCGCTCTAGATGTCAAGGATGGAAACTCTTGGTGTAAGTCTTAAGAAAGATCGTATGCATAGCCTTAGAGTTAATGCATGAGCGTTGTTGCTA
Organism: Sesamum angolense; assembly: GCA_034509725.1. NCBI lineage: Eukaryota > Viridiplantae > Streptophyta > Magnoliopsida > Lamiales > Pedaliaceae > Sesamum > Sesamum angolense. Next base: position 4,813,836 of record JACGWL010000001.1, on the reverse strand, counting down.
ATCTTTGCTGTTGAACTTTATGAAAAGTGCTCATTTCATACTTTCTGAAGTTATTTTACATGATATATCTATTTTGTAGAAGTTGAGCATCCTTTTGGTTTCATTGGATTTCCATAATTTTTCTTATCTTGTTCTTATTTACAGATAACCTGGGGAATGCCTGTCTCACATCTTTTTTTGCCACTGGAGCATGGGATCATGGAAAGCTTCTCCAATCTTTAAAAGCCTACCAACATGCTGTGCGTATTATGTAGAAAACTTTGTCTTCATCAATTCTTTGCCGCAGTTTCTGTTACAGGCTTTTGTTAAGCTCATAATGTTTTTTTGTACTTGTCAGGAAAAAGATGAAAGAATGTCATCAAATCCTGATCTCTACTATAACTCTGCTATTGTAAGTTCTATCTTCTGTTTCATTTCTCTTAAAGTGTTTTATCGGTAGAAACACTGTAGGAAGGAGTCTACTGTTTTTTATGGGTATATTTATGTCCACTGTTATGTCATTTATTTTTTCTGTCTGCTTAATCATGATAAACATTGTTTTTACTTTTTAGGTAATATTCTTTGTTCTGTAGTTTCTTTTTTGTGCCCTTCTTTTTGTGCATATATGTTATGCTTCCTACACACCCCGTTCCCTGTACAACAAATCATTATGCATTCACTTTTTCTCGTGAAATGTGAATATAGGTGAACAAAATATCTAGAGAACTATGAGAGAGCCCTGAGTGGATTTGAAGCTGCTGCACTAAGGGATCCTGGTCTGAATGCCATGGAGGAAGTTCATAAGATTGTTCGCCTTCTTGACAAAATAGAGAGTTTGCTACGAGTAAGATGCTTGTCTAGCTAATATAGTAAATTTAGCAACCTTTTTTAACTTCTGGATTATCATGTTGGCCAATTTTATCTCTTGTTCTTGCTAGCATGTGGAATGCAGTAAGTTAAGTTTCTGCCACTATCTGTCCTGGCTGAATGCATTTAGCTGTAAGCTGGTAAACCAGCAAGATTAAGATGGTTGTAAGTAATGTCTTGGATGAAATTATATTTGTAGGTGTGGATCACTTCAGCATCTGTGGGTTTAACTTATTATCCAGCAAGTTTATTAGAATCTCCTATATTGGCCTTGGAGATAATTAATTGTGTTCTTTGTGCGACGTTCAAATATTTTGAACTCTGTCTCTGATATGATTCATAAATAAATTTGACGACTTCTAATAATTTGGATGCTTGCCCGTACCTTCTGCTGTGTAAGTGAAAAGTTAAATCTTTATGATCGTAAACTTTTTTTGTTTAAAAATCAAATCTGTTTAGATTTTTTTTTAATACCATTTATGATGATGCAGCTAATTTTAATGTCTCATTGTTACATAGGGACAGACCAAGGTTAAACGACTAGCTTCTTTGGCGTCATCACTTGCTAGTGTCAACTGTAAGCAATCTGAATACTGCAATATCTTAAATTAGGTGGACTCTATGGTTTGCAATGAGCCTGTGTTTGAGTTGAAATGTTGATCAATTTGTGCCAGTGAATCCTTCATACAGAGGAGAGACAGTTGACCGTTTGTTGGAAGGTCTCACAAAGCAGTTGCAATTGTAGGAAGAGTTATATTCTTTGTCAAACACGAGAATGTGGCGCCATTGTAAGTTTGCTCCTCCTCTGCACAAAATCCTGTTGTCTCCTCGCAGCATCTATTATGGAAATATACCTGTTAATTATATGTATAATATCTCACACTACTCATTCCACTCTCTACAATTTTACAGTTTCTATTTGCTGTGTGATTCGAGTCAGATATGCTATGTTCTCTCTGTGTACGGAATACAGAGTGAGGCTGTAAGTTGGCTGCTTCAACCTTTTTTGCTTATTCTTAATTGAAGAAACCCTTTATTCTATGTACCCTGATGGAACATTTCCGATTTCAAATGGCTTGGGTATGTCAGAAAGATATGCTTTCACATGAATTCACTTGCTATTGGTTCTTTCATTGAATGGTCTTTCAGATTAAAGAAGGAGATCAACTCACTCTTTTGGACCCTTCTTACCATTATGTTGATTTTTCCTGGAAAGGAAAGGTATGCTGCCAATCGTTTCCTAGCTACTGATTAGTCCCCCACCCTTGTTTAGATGTACAAGTACCTTCTTAACAGACTTTGATATGGTCATGTCAACTAGCAGTGCAGTTTTACATGGTACTGTGATGCATACTCATATTTTAATTATTTGTAACTCTCAAGGTGGTTGGATAAATTCAGTTTTCATATTCTTTACAACATATTTATCAATTTTGGTTGACAGTTGTATCAGTTCAGATCCGTCCGCATTGATTTCTTGGAGCAAGTGCTTGTGAATGGGAAAACTTTGTCGCCTCAGCATTCCGTTCAAACATCAATCTATGCTCAAAACAAGACATGAAAAGAACAAGGTACGAAGCGGCTTGGTTCTTGTCTAGGCGGTGTAATACAATGCAAAGAAAATTCCCTGAATTGTAAGAAGAAAGAACTTTGTTTGAAATAGTGCAATTGTTTATAATTCTCCAGAGAAAAAATTATTCATCTTTGTCCATCTAAAGCTGTAAATAGATCTGAGCTATGGGTGAAATATACGGCACAATTTTTTTGATGTCATGATTTATGATGAAAAAGGGTTTGTTGTATGTACTCCAAATTCTAAGTTATTGAAATGCATTCGACTTAGTCAATGTTTCGGAAACTCCTTTTTTACATGTTCATTTTTCCTCAATATTTCCTGCATAGGCCATATTACAATTCTTGCAAGATTGTTATTTCTGTAGAAAACCAGGTACATCACTTTGATTGGTTGTACAGTTTTTTGTAAGAACACAAGCTCTTGAACCCTTTCCATCTCCCCTGTCTTTCTACATTATTTATTCCATTCTTGAACCTGCAGGGAGGGCGCCCGACTGCAGCACCATGGGCTCCTTACCAAATAACTGTAGATTCTCGTGAATATGATTATCCTATATATATATTGCTAGAAGGGGAGTTTTCTTTGACGTATGTTAACATCTCTTTTATTTAACTAGTACCCCGTGCCAAGGCACCAATAAATAAAAAATTATAAATACTTCAAATTTTACAATATAAAATAAGTATTTGATTACTAAACTAAAAATCTAATTTAAAATAAATCAATAGAAAAAGCATTGACGATAATAAAAATCAATTAAATAATGTTACTAATTAATTTATCTCAAAAACATGTAAATTTTAGATAGAAGGTAAATTAAATTATGTCCGTATTTTTCGTTCAAATTCTAACAGAAGAAGGTAAAGTGTAAATCGAAAATTTATGAAGTTAGGAAAAAATGGGTATAAGTATAATTATTCCTAAATTAAAAGGCATTGTCATGATGTACTGTATTATAAACAAATGAGAGCAAAGACGTACAAGGTAGTATTAAATGTAGCCGGGAATCAGTGTATTTTTCATCCTCTGCTCATTCGTTCACATTGATCCAAAAAATAATAATAATTGGGATCAGTCATTTCAAATAGTTGGTACGTGTTGCGGGGGAAATTAGGATGTAATAGACTTCGACATTGTAAACTAATTAAACTTCTTTTATATTTTCTTTAATTTTTTAAAATAATTATTTAAGGATAGCGTAACCATAGCTTGAAAATTTTTAATCCAGAAGAAATTGTAGTCATTAAAGTTACAACCTAGCTAGCTAGTTTGAGGTAGTCTTTGTTGGTACTGGTTTATTTATTTACATATTTCTCAACACTATATAACAATTCAGATTTTCACACTTGGAAACAATTACTGCTTATAATAATAATTAATACATGCATGTGTATCAGCGTATATCACACTTTCTTCTTAAAAAACTTTAGAAATTACACTTGCACGCCCTTGAGAATTCTCCATTTACAACTTTACCATTTTCATTGGGGTTTTTAAATAAAAAATACTGACATCAGTGAAAATAACATAAATTTTTAAGTTTACACTTTATTTAGCATTGTGTTAATATATTATAAGAAATGTTGAACTGAGGATAGAATTTACCGATGCCATGTTGCTTATTTCCTTTAATTTCGGTTGTAAATGGTAATATATAAGTTTCCTGTTGTTCGGAGTTGAAGCTTTTTTCGTATAATTTTCAGCATTGTCGGACTTGTTTCGGTATTTTATTCCTTGGTTTATAAGTAGGTAAGAGATGAGAGGAGGTATAGGACCAATCTGATTGAGATTTATCATTTGATCACACACATATGCAACTACCAGTTAGTTGTTTGTTTTGAATACAGAAGCTATCCTTAGCAGTTACTATTGTGATCAAACTTAATAATTGTACATAAATTGCTGGATGGAGCTAGCTATGATGCATTTGTAGAGTATGCTCTTCGTAATAAACTCGCTGTTCGTCTTTATATATTAGTAGCTAGAGTACGCTGCAGATATACTTACACCTTTCCTCTCATTTATTCCAAAGCCAGTCTTTCCTGCCCCTTATTTTGAGCTTTCCCGGCTTTCGCTAACAAATAACTCTATCTATTAATTAAAATTTATTAAATATGTTAATATTAGCCAAAATAATTATTCCACAGTAGCCATATATCTTTTTCGACCAAATCACTCTTATTAATCAGCAAAGATTTGTTTAATATGCAATACGTTAGTAATAAGTAAATTGGGGGTAAATGTAAATTCTCATTTTTTTTAATGCTAATATCAACGAGTTCGATAAATTTTGACAAATGGAAGAGTCTTTGTTAGATATAAACCACACGAAATTTAGGTATAATTACACTAAATTTTAGGGGAGCATGGTGTAATTATCTCTACAATTTAATTAGACTAGAACAATACGACATAAATTTAGGTCAGAATGCTGATCAACTTGTGAGGTCTTTGTGTTTCCACATGATACGTAATTTTACAAACTACGGTATTCTTATTTAAAATAAAGGGATAATTAGACTCCCCTCCCCTAAGGTTTGGTGTAATTATACGTAGACCTTCTGTGGTTTGGAAAATTACATCTAGCACCTATGAGGTTTGCTTCCGTCTAACAAATAAGTCCCTCCGTTAATAAAAAATTATCAAATTTGTGGATATTAACAAAAAATTTAATAAAAATTGATATTTACCATCGATTGACTTATTGCTGGTCAAATACTTTTTTTTTTTACTAAACTACCCTTATAACAATGAAGATATACCTCCTAACATGCATTAACACGTGAACACATATGAGGGTAATTTGATCATAAAAATATTTATTTGTCCTACAATAAATCAATAATAAGTCAATTGGAGGTAAATATAATTTTGAATTTCTAACTTTTTTGTTAATATCTATAAAATCGGTGAAATTTTGACTAATGGAGGGACTTATTTGTTAGGCAAAAGCGAACATCATGGGTGCTAGATATAATTTCTCAAACTACAGAAAATTATGTGTAATTACACCAACTTCAGGAAAGAGGAGTGTAATTATCTCTAAAATAAATTAATAGTACCTATGAGCTTCCATGTGAGACTGCATTTCATGCAACCTTATACTATTCTTTTCTGGTCGTAGGTGGTTTTCTATTTTCACAACAATGAAGGCATCATAATCATGTGTACAAACAAAAGGAGATCATGGTCGAGCAATCAATGTTTTGTTTCAGCCTCTCGATCCGTTCACATTGATCAATGAACATTTAAGTAGGATACTTTACAATTTCATCTAACAAAAGAAAACTATTGTTTTTATGATGAAATTTCCGACGACAGACGTCGTGTTTTTATGTTTCCGACCAACTTTGCGTCGAGTTTCTAGGGGAACAGTGTCCGTCCAGAAAACGTTAAGTCAGAAAACAATTTCTGACAACATTCTGATGAAACAGGCGTCTGATGGAAAATCGCCCTACTAACCAATAATTTCTTAAAATTCTTGAGATTATTCTTAGGTCCATTAAAATAATTGATTACATGATTTTAAAAAAGTGATTATCACGTTTGAATTTATAATTTAATAATTCATTATACAAGTACAGATGTAAATTAATATTTCCCACACTAATCTTATTCTTGAGATTAATTGAAGAAATTTAAAAACAAAATAATAATCAATATAATGGTTTATTAACTTGATGAAAAATAATTATGATGGGATTAAAATATATAAATTGCATATAAATTTTATTAAAATATAATTTTGATAGAACTTAATAAAAAGAAGAGTAATTATTAAGAATAATCGAACAACGTAACAAAGATTGTGTTTGGAAAGAAAGTCATAAACTTCTCAACATTAAAAAACATTAATTATTTTAGTAGGGACTTCAATATTGTAAACTGGAACTTTTTCTAATTGCATTTACTACCATATATATTAGGGATGGCGGTAAAACAAGACCACAAATATAAGTGTAGCAGAAATTATGCCACGTAAGCTCTTACATGGAAACAAATGAAATTACATAAATTAATTTTGAATTCTGCAATTAAATAATAATAATAATACTAATAATTTTGAGGTATTTTTTGCCACCATTATATTAGATTCCTTATTTTGCCACCCCAAATATACGGACAATAATATAATTAAGTCCAACTTGAAAAATATTAAGGTAGTATGTAGAGTCGTAGACGTAGGTATGTAAGATACACTCAGAGTTGTATTTGAACAACTGAAATAACGATTGTTGCTTAAAATAACTACATGCAGATGCCAGTATAAATAGTTATCCTAATTATAGTACATCAATCAAAAGGGGAACATAGAAATAATTGTCATAGATATAGCAGAGTGTTCATAAATACAAGCAATTTGAGAGTACTACCGGCCGGAAAAGATGACTTGCAAGAACGGCAACGCAGATACCGCTGCGAACGAGGCTTTCCCAAGGCGGACTGATCTACCTCTCTATCCCATGAATCCTGGAGATGGGCCTCATAGCTATGTCCAAAACTCCTCCTACCAGGTACAAATTAATATTGTCTGTTTTGCATCATGTATTACATTAAATGAACTGATCAACCACATTCATCATGGCTATGTCAGAAGTTTAGTTACCTGTTATGATTGGTGTATTGTTTTCTTCAGGGAGGTGTGGTAGATATTGCAAAGCCAATCATAGAAGATGAAATTGCCAGAAAACTAGACATCAAGAACCTTTCTTCGACCAGCCCAAATTGCTTTTGGGTTGCAGACTTTGGCTGCTCAACTGGCCACAACTCTTTTCCAGCCATGCAATTCGTCACTCAAGCTATCTACCAAAAACATGCTTCCTCAGGACTCATCACTCCCAAAGTCCCGGAACTTTTCGTGGTCTTTAATGATGTTCTCACCAATGATTTCAACACCCTTTTTAGTTCCCTTCCACTCTATAGGAATTACAATGCAATCGGAGTTCCTGGGGACTTCCACTGCCGACTCCTGCCGGAGTCGTCCACTTTGCTTACTCTTCTTGGGCACTCCACTGGCTTACGGGGGTGCCAAAGGCGGTGGCGGAAAGTGGTTCTCCGGCTTGGAACAAAGGGGAAATTCTGTACACAAGAGCAGAAAGGAAGTCTGTGCTGCCTACTTGAATCAGTATGCTAAGGATACAGAGGCATTCCTGGAAGCTAGAGCAGTGGAGATGGTGAGTGGAGGGCTAATGGCCCTTCTAATTCCTGCAGTTCCTGCCTCTTGGAACCTGAGACAGAATACACTCTCCCTTCTGATGTCAGCCTTTTGGGATCTTGCCTCATGGACATGGCCAAGAAGGTAACTATTCCCAACAATAATTTCATGATTTTTAAACCGTGGTCTTTATAGTGAAAGGAATAATGAACAAATTGCCTATAGTTAGTCCTGTAATTTAGGGGCTGACATTTTTTATATTGCAAGAATTGATTTTTGCAATTTAATTTTGTAATTTTAAAATTTTAGCAATTTTAGATATTTTTTTTATCAAGTTGGTCAAAAAATTGCACGTGACTCGCACATAACTCAATTAATTTGCGATTTTAAATCAATTCATGCAGAAAAAAAAATATGACCTTAAATTACAGGACTAAAATTATATTTTCTGAATGAATAATTAATTTTTATTTGGTAGTGAAAACAACTTATTGAATAAAAGATTTCTTGATTCAGGGATTAATACGTACGTGTTGGTGCCTAGGCTGGATATGATGTTATGGGACTGCCTTTATTCAACCCTCTTCCAATTTTATGTCCCATGCACATTGAAAAAAGAATAAAATGCTGCACTAGAGCCCACACCGAATCATTCTGCTACGGGAAATTCTTGTTCAGATTAAGTTCAATCAAACCTGAATCAATTATACGACAAATGGGAAATACTTGCTTTGTGATTGAAATCATGTCTACGCAAGAATTTTCGTCATCTATATCAGCCACAACAATAATTTATAAACAACAATGACATCTAGAACTTGGCTCATATCTGCATTATTTTCGCTCACCGAATCCATGTAAAACTGTAAACAGAAAGCATAACTACGGACCCGACAAGTGTACATATATATATTTTCCGAATACTGTGAATGTTGTTGCAGGGAAGATTCAGTGAAGCCAAAGTGGACTCCTTCAACCTCCCTTTCTACTTTACCACCCGAAAAGAGTTGAAGGCCATATTAGAGAGGAGCCACAGTTTCAGCCTTGAAAGATTGGAGATACTAAACAACCCTGGAAAGCACACCTTGCCCACTGTGGAGGCACGTGCAGCATGCTTCAGGGCTGTCCATGAAGGACTGCTGACAAATCATTTTGGGAGTGAAATCATCGATGAATTGTTCCACATGTATGCAGAAAAACTTGCGGCCTCACCCGTTTTCTCCAACCCGAATAATGATAAATCCATAGTGATTCTTGCTGTTCTCAAACGATCCCACTAACCTATGTAATAAAGAATTAAAATTTTCTTATAGAAAAAAATGCAATTTACCCTCTTACCTCCTTTGTATTTTAAAATGCAGCAATTACCCACCCCCCTCTTTGTGTTTTTTATAGAAGTAAATTACTTTATTTAAAAAGTATAAAGGGATAAATTCCTATTTTTTTCATAGAGAATAATTTGCACATTTGTAATATCACAGGGGATTAATTAAAACCCATTTTTTATATTTATTTTTGTAATATCACCCAACTACTTAATAAGAGTATTCACTTTTAAAACAATTCTAACATGTATTCCAACTCATATCCAAAGTAACATAGAATTAAAATCCCCCAAAAATGTCCAACTCAACTAGCATGTCATTTCTTTCCGGCCAAAAATTAAAATTTCGATAAACGGAGGATTATTTTTCATCATTTTTATAACTTGCAGAACTAAATAAACAAAAAGCATACTTATAAGATTAAAACTAATATATAGGAGGTAAAATTAAAGGACGAAAAAAATAATTGTCCCTTTTTTTTTTAATACAACCCACGTTAAAATCAAATTAAATATTTTAAACTCCACCCAATCCAAAATTAGGTGAATGGTTTCCATTGGTATTTCACCTCCTAATTAATCATAACTTCAATGATTGAGCTTACGACTATAAATGATTTGAGTTAGGTCGAATCAAACATATTATTGTTCGAGATATTATGCATTAATCGACTAAATTATTTTTACACTAATTGAATCGAATTAAAAACAAGCTTCCAAGTTTACAAACAAAAGATTTGTTCAAATAATTTATTAAGTTTTAATAAATCAAATTTAAATAAATTTTCATCAATCAATTTCAATCAAATATTAAATAATTTGATTTATTTTTTAGCTTTACTTGGACACGACGTAGTCCAAGCACTGGCAGATCTATTTTTGAGGTATTTTCTCGATCTACGGTAGGTTGGCTGTACATTTCATCGTAATAATACTCAATATAAACAATGCTTTCTTCAGCTCCGATGAGATCCAGACGTGGGTTTTCTTTAACTATTTTAAAACCTATTAAGCCATTGTCATTACTCATCATGTGACATACAAGCTAGCTAGCATTATAGTATGGTAGGAAACAAAGGACAAGAAAAAGTAAAGAGAAACAGAGTATAGACGACGATTCACTTATAAGGATACAATTAATTTTCTGAAGGATGTGGATAGCAATTTCCAATACTTTATTTAAAGAAATAGATAGAAAATTAAATTTATGTGAACACAAACTATTTAAGCAATAAATTATGTCGGTGTACATGTATTTTTAGTCTTGTAGTCGTAGTTTAAGTTATGTGCATCATACTTGACCTTTCAAAATTGGGGTTGATGTTCCTATTTGCTCATTTTTGTCATAATGTTTGACCTTTTACTTTTTAGAATAAAATTTTGGTCCTACGTATTTTTAATTTTTGTTATTTTGGTTTTTTTTTTTTAAGTTTATTTCTACCAGCGAGAAGGGTGAACTTCAGTCAAAAAGACAGCTACAATTGTGTCGAGGACTCGACTTTCTTTATTTTTAATCTTCTCATGAGTTCGTCCACGAAACATCTAGAAATGAAAAAATTGACACTTACGAACTGAATCATGTGTTAGCAAATGCCGCAGTGATGTGTATGTATAGATGTTTGTGAATTATGGTAATTAAGGCAATATGCACATGATCCAGGCGCACACGATATGATTACGGAGATATTCAAGATGGCTCAGCTAAATGGTATGAGACGGTGCTGGCAGTCTCAGGAGTTCTGTATGATCCCCTCAATGCCGAGCTGCCAGTCTGGTGATGGAATCCTTCATAGGCCAATATTAGGCCTCCACACCATGGTTGGTGGAGAAGGCCCTCTTAGTTATGCTCAGAACTCTTCCTATCAGGTACCTATCATTTTCACTTGAATTTTCTCCCATATGTTGTAAAGAACACTTTCTTCTGTTGAAGTTTGAGTCATCTGATTGTATCCAGAGAGGAGCGGTAGATGTCGCAGAACCAATCATTGAAGAAGAGATAATGAAAAACCTAGATATCGCACGACTTTCTTCAAATTCCTTTTGGATTGCTGATTTTGGCTGCTCAACAGGTCGTAACTCATTTCTAGCCATGCAAATTATCACAGAAGCCATTCAGCGCAAGTTTCATTCAGAAAGATTGATTTCTCAAATCCCAGACTTTTACGTGTTCTTCAACGATCAAGTCACGAATGATTTCAACACAGTTTTCCGTTCACTTCCACTCGAAAGACATTACCAGGCGGTCGGATTGCCTGGTAACTATCGCACACGCCTCTTGCCAAAGGCTTCCCTTCATTTTGCCTTTTCGTCTTGGGCTCTTCACTGGCTGTCGCAAGTACCAAAGGCAGTGGCAGACCCTACTTCTCCAGCATGGAATAAAGGGAAAGTTGACTATGTGGGAGCTAGACAAGAAGTTTATGATGCTTATTCCACTCAATATGCCAAGGATATTCAGACATTCCTGGAAGCTAGGGCAGAGGAGCTGGTGAGTGGAGGGCTGATGACGCTTCTTGTTCCTGCAGTCCCTACCAAACCTGAGAACTCCGACACATCCTACAAGAGCTCAACAGACCTGCCTCTCATAGGTTCTTGCCTCAGAGACATGGCCGAGGAGGTAAACTTGATCAATAAAAGTAAGAGTTGTAAAGTCCTAGCTGACGATACATATCCTCATTGCAGGGAAGAATTAGCGAAGCAAAGATAGAGTCCTTCAATTTTCCAATGTATTTCACCTTCCCAGAAGAACTGAAGGCAATAATAGAGAGGAATAGTAGGTACAATATTGAAAGAATGGAAATACTGGAGGATCCAGGAAAGTATGCAATGACCAGCGCCAATGCCCGCGCCTCAATTTACAGGGCCGGATTGGAGGGATTACTCACACATCACTTCGGATATGAAATCATCGAAGAATTGTTTGACAGGTACAGGGAGAAACTTGAAGCATCTCCAGCGCTCCTACTTCCTGATAATAACACATCAATCTTGATATTTGTCCTCCTCAAACGCAAAATGGAATAGTATCACATATTATATATCTAATACTCCGCGATCTTAGCTTAGCTTAATTAGTACTATTCTCTACCACTTATCAACTTCAATAATACCAAGCTTCACTGGAGAATATATTTCACAGTGTTTATTGGGAATGGAAACTTACAATTTTAATCCTATAATTTAAGAGTTGGGTAAATTATAACAATATCTCCTAAGGTTTGGCACAATTACAAATACCCTTTCGTTGTCTGAAAAATACAAATACCCCCTCCCCCCGATGTTTGTTGAAATTATATAATTCTTGGATTGAAATATGAAATCATCAACTTTGTCCTTCCAATATTTTATATTTAAAAAAAAATATAAGTTACAAAAAAATTATCCATTCAATCCATAACAAAATAAAAAAATTAAATTACAAATAAAATTATAATTTTTAATCCACAAGAGTAATTTTGTCAATTCACACAAAAATGAATTAAAACCTAACGAATTGAGTTAATTGTTAGACGGCCGTTAAAATCAAGGGGGTATTGATAATTTTTCAAACAACGAGGAGTATTCATAATTATGTCAAATCTCAAGGGATGTAGTTGTAATTTACCCTTAAGAGTTTGAGAATTTTGGTATTGTCTGAATTAACTTCAAAATTTTGGTAGTTTTAGTGTGTTTTTTCCCACCAATTTGACCAGAAAATTATATATATAACTTGAACGTACATAACTAAATTAAATTATAATTTTAATCCTATATTAATCAATTTGTGCGGGACTAAAAATATCAATCCCTTAAGTTACAGGACTAAAAATATCAACTTTTCCTATATTAAACGACTAAAATTATAATTTAATTTGATCTTATGCAAATCAAATGTAATTTTCTAATAAATTTAGTTGGGAAAGAATCAAAATTATCAAAATTTTAAAATTACAGAAATAAATTAAAAAAATTAGTTGATGCGGAACAAAAAAGGCCACCATTCACAAATTACAAAATTAAAATTATATTTTCCCTTCTAAGGAATCATAAGAATTTCAACTATGTTATAGAATCACACGAGGATTTTGTAACCAAGAGTCAAGAACTTCCCATAGGTCCTTCCGTAGCTAGGTTGTCTCGTCAACCACTCGTCTTTAACGTTATCTATCACCTAGATTAATATTGGGCTCATTATTAATATTTAAATAAACATTTACTTCAATTAGTCTTATTTGATATTTGGTTAAACCAAATATTAACTTAACAACCTTTACCAAATCCCTTCACATTAAATTTGAATTTATAAATTAGTAACTAATTTTTATTAATATATATTAATTAAATAATTTTATATTTGAATTATTAAGAGGTGTAAATTTATATACAAATTCAGTAAAAAAAAATTAATAAAATAATTTAAATTAAAATTAAAAATTAGTATATATAGTAATAAAAAATAGTTGTGGTCATATTATTCATCCCCATAAATATTAGTTTGGCACCCTTTCTACCTTTTGGTAATTACAAGACAACAGGGCATTTCTATCATTACAAAATTAACTTAAAATTTGACCAAGTCAACAAGGATATTTTGGGATTTTAGTGATTTTTTGTAACTTTTTAAAAAGTGGGAATGATTTATGTAAAATAACAATAAGTAAGGAGCATAAATATAATTATTCCCAATAATAATTAGCTTGCAGAGAAGCTAATTTACTATACCCATTTATAAAATCGGTGGGAATTTATGAATTTTTGTTTATTTGAGACATGTCGACATGATCAGACTCCAGTTGCAATTCAAGATTAATGCCTCTAAATTCTTATCATGAATTCTCAGCACATGTCAAAAATATAATCCACATATCCTGAATTCTTATCTTTGTAGGTGATTCCGATGTGAAATGAATTACAATCAATCATATTTAGACCACGATTTTATTTCTGGATATTTATGATGGCGACAATCACACGTTCCTCCTCCTAAAATTGGTGCGATTACACATAAATTTTATATAATTTAAAAAATTATATTCATTATCCCTAACACTTGTTTACATTTAATAGATAGATCTATCTAATAGTAAATTTATAATATTTGTTGAAATAAACAAAAATATTGAATAGAAATTTATATTTACCTATAGTTGACTTACAAACTATCGAACAATGTTTTTTTTTTTTTTTTATCAAATTATCCTTACAAAGTGAAGATGTACACATCTCATACATTAGCATATGAAGATATATAAAAATAGTTTGGTTAGAAAATATCTTTTTAATTTACAATAAATCAGTAATAAGTCAGTCGAGAATAAATAAATTTTCATTCAATTTTATTATATATCAACAAATTTCATGAATTTTTGCTTAACGGATCCATTTATTAAATTGGAACAAATAGATGTAATTTTTTAAATTATAAAATATTTATGTATAATTATATCAATATTATATGTTCACAGTGTAATTAATATACAAACAAGATGTTGCAGGAGATCATGTTTCCCATACCATGTGAATTGAATATCCATGTCCTGATGAAGGACAAAGGTCAGTCTCTATGTACCAACTTAATTCAACGTTTTTTTTTTTTTTATTCGGAATTATACAACGTTTTTACCTCAAAAGAAAGAATTTATAGAAAAAAAAACATGCACTCGATTTTTTTTGTTTGTGTGCACAGGCGTGCCCAATATTTATTCAAAAGAAAAGAAAGAAAAACTAAAAATCTTGACATTATTTCTGAATGAAATATTCTGAATAATTTCAAATAATTGGAGTTTTGGAAGACTTTAATCATAAAATTCTGGACATATAAAAAATTAAATAAATAATGGCGTTCTGTCTTTGATACATATAATTTAGTAGAGACTTTATCATTGTAAATTGAAATTGTTTTTATTTTTTTCTTCTTTTAAAATATTTTTTTAATATAATCATAGAAACTTGACTTTCAGAAATTTAGGACAGCAGATGCAGTCATGAAAGATAGAAACTAGCTTGTCTTGATCTGAGAGAGTCACATCGGTTATTAGAATACGTGAATCAATTGCTCTTTAAACAAGTACGTACATAAAAGTAGCTCACTAGTTACGTCATTCACACAATTTTGAGTTTGCAAAAAATAATTATAAGAAAAATCACGGACAAATAAAAATTTATAAATTTAATAAAGTAGTTATAATTTCTGAGAATGGATATTTTGTTCCTAATTCTTCTCTTCAAATTGGGATCTAATTAATGGTTGGAAGCTTGTTCTTGAATGAAAAAAATGCAATCTCCTTTGAATTTTATGGAAAAAAAATCATGAGCTACCTTATAATATTAGTATCAAGATTTTGAATATTTGATGTCAAGAAAGGAAGACATAGAATCTTAGATGTTCCAAAATTTTACCATAATTGAAGTTTTGGACTTGAGTAACGATTTATTGTGTGTGTGGTGGTCCTGGTGGAGACCATTTATTATATACATGAGTAGGACTTAATTAGTTTGTGCTCACTTCTATTTGGTTTGAACACTATGTATCTTGATATGGATCCGTCTCATAACGGGCCCTAATTGAATATGCCTTGATCAATTCATAAAAATGCATAAAACCCAAATTTAATGTGGGCGTATTGCCAATTTATTAACATTTGTAAATTAAACACAAATTTATTGTAAACTTAATTAATAATGAATTTATTTGGAATTTTAATTTAATCGCAAAACATTTTGATATCCACAGCAATGCATTATAATAACAATAATATATAGCAGAGTCGTCATACAACAATTAGCAGGCACAGGGCAGGGCACCTAATGGAAAAAATGGCTAGCAAGAAGGGCAAGCTGGAAATCATGGGGAACGGGCTTCTGGCAAGACGAACGCTAGATCTCTATGCTATGAGTGCTGGAGATGGACCTCGTAGCTATGTCCAAAACTCCTCCTACCAGGTATAAAATTGATAATTTGTATTTATGTCTGTGTTATACATACATTATCTCAATTTTTATTTGATCATGTTTATTTTGAATGTTCTATTATTATAGATTCTTGAAATAGCTTTTGTAAATAATTAAATTTGTAGAAACTTCGTACTTCCTCAACTCTTGTGCATATATCAGAAAATAGACTGAACTATGCTATATGCGATGAACATTTTATGGAAGTCTCTAACCTATTATGATTGGTGTGTTCTTTTTCAGAGAGGAGTGGTAGATATTGCAAAGCCAATCATAGAAGAAGAAATTGCCAGAAAACTAGACATCAAACACCCGTCTCCGACCAGCCCGAATGGCTTTCGGGTTGCTGATTTTGGCTGCTCAACTGGCCACAACTCTTTTCCAGCCATGCAAATTATCACTCAGGCCATCTATAGAAAACATGCTTCCTCAGGACTCATCACTTCCCAAATTCCAGAATTTTTTGTGTTCTTCAACGACGTTATCACCAACGATTTCAACACCCTTTTTACTTCCCTTCCACCCCGTAGGCACTACACTGCAATCCGAGTGCCTGGTGACTTCCACAGCCGCCTCCTGCCGGAATCGTCCCTCCACTTTGCTTACTCTTCTTGGCACTCCAGTGGCTCACGCAGGTGCCAAAGGAGATGGTGGAAAGAGATTCTCCGGCTTGGAACAGCAGGGCAATTCTATACACAAGAGATAGAAAGGAAGTCTGTGATGCCTACTTGAATCAGTATGCTAAGGATATAGAGGCATTCTTGGAAGCTAGAGCAGTGGAGATGGTGAGTGGAGGGCTAATGGCCCTTCTGGTTCCTGCAGTTCCTGCCTTTTGGAATCCTGAGACAGAATACACCATCCCTTGTGATCTCAACCTTTTGGGATCTTGCCTCGTGGACATGGCCAAGAAGGTAACTACTCCAACTACAATTCCATGTGTCAAAAGCACTAAAGAAATATGACATTTTACGATTGTTAATTATCATGATAAAAAAGTAAAAACTGTAGGGATTAACCTCTCCACAACGAGTTCATTGTCAAAAAGCATTTCACTAAATAAAAAATGATTTCAGATGCACAGAGTATTCTGTTGTTACCTAGGTTGGATAAGATGTCATTGGACTCATTCAACCAAGATCCTTGTTAAAAAAATTTGAATATATATTGGACAAGATTCAATATCAGCCGCGTCAATCATTTATAAACTACCAATATCTAGATCCTGGCTTATATATGTGAATTCTATTCGCCCACTCGAATCCATGTAAACAGAAATCATGACAAGAATCAACAAATTATATTGTATAATTTCCAAATGCTGTCAATGTTCTTGCAGGGAAGGTTCAGTGAAGCAAAAGTAGACTCATTCAACCTCCCTTTCTACTTTACCACCCCAGAACAGTTGAAGGCCATATTAGAGAGGAGCCATAGTTTCAATATTGAAAGATTGGAGATACTAAACAACCCCGGAAAGCACACCTTGCCCAGTGTCAAAGCCCGTGCAGCATTCTACAGGGCTGTCCTTGAAGGACTGCTGACAGATCACTTTGGAAGTGATATCATCGATGAATTATTCGCCCTGTATATGGAGAAACTTGCAGCTTCACCGGTGTTCCTGAACCCTGAAAATGACAAATCTATAGTGATTCTTGCTGTCCTTAAGCGAAGATCCAACTAATTTTACAATACTGTGGACTCAGAAGAGATCTCCATGTTACAATAAGCATTGTATGTTGCAGTAATTCATGGTGTTGCTTGTTTCCTTTCGGTTGTATCAGTTTCCTCTTTTTTAGAAATTGAAGCTTTTTCATACTTTGGTTTTCAGCATATAAACTGTTGGCGCGCTTTTGACATTTATTTTCCGGTTGATTCGATCAGTACTTTGTTATCAGTTGCTAAAAATTTTAGAAGTCTGGCAAATTATATACATATAGGAATATGCTGTTAGGCTTGGAAATGATTAAAACATGCTGTTTGTTCCACACTTGTTGAAGTATTACGGTGTCTGTGATCAGATGATTCATAGGTTAACCTTACCACTGCCATTTGTGGACTTTTTGTCGTTTAATAATCAAATTAATTAGACTCTTTTCAGACTTTTTTGGACGACCATTGATATATGAGACAGCTAATTGTAATGTATTGTACATAGGGACAGCCAAACGACTGGCTTTATTTGTATCATCACTTGATCTTGTAACTCCCTTCTTACCATTATTTTATTTTTCCTGGAAAGGAAAGGCATGCTGCCTGTTGCTAGCTACTAATTAATCTGTTTCACACCCTTGTCTGAAACTACGTGCCTTCATAACAAAGTTCGATGTGGATACAATGACTAGCAAGTAGCAACGCAATTCTTACATGGTACGAACGATAATCACTTAATGTGGATCAATTCATATCGGGGGGATATTCTAGTCCGAACTCGACTTGGTCAAATCTAAAAAATCATATGACAAGTGGAATCCGGAAAAATGACCAATTCACATAACAAGTGTATTTGTGTGTGGTTTGGATCGGCCAAACTTAATCCAGGCAAAATTTTCATTCAGATCAGCACGGGTTGATTTCTTGTATTCAAACATATTACATATTATTTATGTATGCTCAAATCAAAAAGGGAAAAAACTGTCAGATGTATTGCACCAGTCAAATGGAATCTTCTACCATAGTCTATTATAGGAGTATTTGCAAATATTTTTATTTTTGAAGAAGTGATTTTTATAAAAAAAAAAAATTGAAATTTATAGTAGATACAAGAGTGGACAGTGATTGTAACAAAAAATAAAGTCTTTATCTTGGGTTCCCAACCACATGTCAAAAATATATTCCAGATCCTGAATTCTTTTCTTTTTATGTGATTCATATGGGAAGACGAATTACAATCAATCATATTTTAGACCACGTGATTCATATTACTGCATTTAAATCGAAACCAACAACAAGAATTTGTCGGGCAATATTTTCATACGGCCACGAGAAAAACAATTATTATTTGCCTATATTTAATAGTTATAGGCGAAAAGCTATGGCAGTGACTATCATATAGCAACTATAATTAAATAAGATTAATTTAAAATTTTTATTTATTTGTCGTGGTAAAAATATTTTATGTGCCTTTTAATTATAACAAATATTTTTGCCATGATATTTAACTATTGCTAAATGCTATTACTTACTACAAAGGATTGTGTGGTCGGGTTAATAACTAATTACTATGTTTTTATATTTTTAATCATAATAATTATCACTAAATATAGATGTTTTTACTATGTTTCAACTAATATTTTGTTATTAAACTCACATATTTCAAGGTCATGGGTAAGAGTACATGTAATCTAAATTAAAAGATATATATATATATATATATATATATATATAATATGTAGTATTCCAAAATCCACGAAAAAATATTCCAGTTAAAACGAAATGGGAGGGTTTGCAAAATATTTTAACAAAAAATGTGGCGTCCTCCCTAAAATGGATAGGTTATGTATTTATCACTAAACTATTATTTATATACAATTATGTATACTTTTTCAAAAAAAATTAATAATAGTTTTTTCTTGCTTGATAAGAAAAGAATTTTAACTCCACCAACTGTAATTTCACCTCTTAAAATTAAGGGATAATTACACTTTCTTTTCCTGAGATTTAGTGTAATTATATCCCTAAAATTTTAGAAAATTACATATAATACCCCTAAAATTTGTATTCATCTAACAAAGAAGTCCCCAAATTTGTCAAAAATTATTGAATTTGCTGATATTAATAAAAAAAAAAAAAACTGAATGAAAATTTATATTTATCCTCGATTGACTTATTATTGATTTATTGCAAGTCAAGTAATTCTTTTCGAACTAAACTACCCTTATAATAGTAAAGATACACTTTCTTACATGCATTAATATGTGAAGATGTATGAGGATAATTTGATCATAAAAAATTTATTTGGCCTACTATAAGTCAGTAATAAGTCATCGTGGGTAAACATAGATTTTTTCTATTTTTTTTTTTTTTTTTTTGTTAAAATCAACAAATTTGGTGAATTTTGAGTAATGTAGTGACTTATTAATTTATTAGACAAAAGCAAACCTCAATAATACTAAATATAATTTTTCAAACCACAGAAAATTTATGTGTAATGCACCAAACTTCATAAGAGGAAAGTGTAATTATTCCTAAATTTAATTGGTAATGTTACATTGATAGTTTAATTAATTATTATATTTTATGATACAAAAAATAATAATCTACCTATATTATTTTATGTTTTATAAAAACTTATGACGTGGGCCGGGTAATCTCTTTAAATTTGTATCAAGACTTATACCCCTAACTCATTTCAAACAATGTACAACTTTGAACGATCGATTAAATCCTCCCCCATTGATGTCGGAACGCTTCGATCTGACTCCAGTCTGATCAAAATATCAATCAATCATTTTCAAATTAGTGGTTTACCTAAAATCATGTAGAGAAAATCTTATCAAGTTCGAACCAAACTAAAACAAAACAAGTATAATATACTTGTTATATAATTTATTATTATTTTTAAATTATACACCAATTATATTGCATTTGTCATACAATTTATTAAGATTTAGCCAAACTCCATTGTTAGAATGTGTAAATAGTTGTCCTCCATGTTTTAAGTACTATTTTTGCTACCCTAGTATTTCTTAGAATATTAGACGTTTTTTTTTTACGACTTAAACATTAAAAAACTATAATCAAAACCTTCTCGATATGAAGTGAGAATTTTCAACTTTGTAGTTCATTTCGGAGCATAATCGGTATTTACAACAAGATCAGTAAAATCCAAACTAAAATTAATAACTCGGTATTATTTTTTTAATATTTTAGAGTACGGACACGATTCTTGCCGGAGTATAATGCAATTTAAAAATGATAAAAGTCAAAGCTGGCAGGTGATATTGGGATCAGAGCACCAGAACCGATCGAATATATAAAATAAATTTGCAAGTAGTTGTTGGGCATGACATATATTATATCCAGCGTAGATGAATTGAACTGTAGTTTTCGGAACTAGGGTGGGTGGGCTGTCTATTTTTAGGGTTGGCAATTTCAATCCAAACCTGAAAAACACGCCTCCGACTTGTCTCGTATGGGGCGGGTCTGGGATGCCATTTTTTGGGTTTGGGGCGGGCCTGGGGCAGCTAAAACCTGCCCCGGTCGGGTCTAGGGCGGGGTACGGGTCCTGTCTTGAACCCGCCCCATTGGACCCAGCCCCAACCCCGGTCCAATCCCGCCTCTTTTTTATTGTATATTATTAATATATATAATGTATTATAAATAAAAAATTATCTTATTATATATATATATGAATCCTAAATAATTTTTGTATTTACCCAACTATATATAAAAATATCAAAAATAAAAATTAGTTGATAAGAAATTTAATAATTTAGATGAACGTATTTTTTGTCTAATCCAATTCATTTTAGATTGAAATTTATATTAAAATATTTAAATCTAAACTAATATTATTTATTAAAAAAATATTAATTTAATGTATTTTTTGTATAAATTAATTAGGTCGGGACGGGGTGAAATTTTAGCATGGCGAGGTGAGGCGGGGGCAGGGGCGGGGGCAGGTTATGGGCTGGCAAAAATTAAATGAGTCGGGTTTGGTAGGGTCCAGGCGGGGTGGGGGCGGGTTATGGGACTGGAAAATTAAATTGGACGGGTCTGGTATGGGTCCAGACAGGCGGGGGGGGTTATGGGTCTGACAAAAATTAAATAGGACGGGTCTTGAATCCGGGCAGACCCGTACCAAACCCGCCCCATTGCCATCACTATCTATTTTATTGTATTAGTAGTGAATGAAAACAATGATCACTTTCAGCTCCGACTCAGTCCAGAATGTGGGTTTTGCCTTATTTCCGCATGTAAGGTGGGCATTGTCATCATTGTATAAATAAATAAAATAGATAGAATTCAGACGTACAAGCTAGCATTAATTATGATATTCAAGAAACCAAAATAGAAAGAGCAAATTGCCAGAGTGCTATATATATATATATATATATATATATATGTATGATGAATAGACACACAATAAGATGGCCCAGTTATATGGCATGACCGGTGGAGAAGGTCCTCTTAGCTATGTTCACAACTCTTCCTACCAGGTATTTTAGGCTAAATTGTATTTACAATCCTGTATATTTGGGGGAGTGGCGATTTAATTAGTTGCCGTAATCTTTTTTTGCTATGTACAGAGAGCAGTAATGGATGTTGTAAAACCAATCATCGAAGAAGAGATAACAAAGAAACTAGACATCACACGACTTTCTTCAAATGGCTTGATAGATTCCTTCTGGATTGCAGATTTCGGTTGCTCAACAGGCTTGAACTCATTTCTTGCCATGCATGTCATCACAGAAGCCATTCAGAATAAATTTCAATCACAAAGATCTATAATTAATGCTGAAAGCCCGGAATTCTACGTGTTCTTTAACGACCACGTCAAGAATGATTTCAATACACTTTTCCGCTCGCTTCCACCTGAAAGGCATTACCAGGCTGCTGGATTGCCTGGCAGCTTTCACAAACGCCTCTTGCCAAAGGCCTCCCTTCATTTTGCTTATTCGTCTTGGGCCCTTCACTGGCTTTCGCAAGTGCCAAATGCAGTGACAGACCCTACTTCTCAAGCATGGAATAAAGGGAATATTTACTATGGGGGAGCTAGACAAGAAGTTTGTGATGCTTATTCAAGTCAATATGCCAAGGATATTGAGTCATTCCTGAAAGCTAGGGCAAATGAGCTGGTGAGTGGAGGATTAATGGCCCTTCTTGTTCCTGGCTTCCCTATAAAGTTTGACTACTCAGGCCCATTCTACAAGGGCCAAATGGTCATGGATCACATAGCTTCTATCCTCATTGACATGGCCAAGAAGGTAATTAAAGTTCAATATATATCAAGGAACTAGAAATCAATAGCAGATCGATAAAATTGATCTAAGTATGGTGAAATTCCATCAACTATCCAGTACTGATGCGGATAAAAATAGAAATTTGTAAAGTCCTAACGCTATTCTCATTGCAGGGAAGGATCAGTGAAGAAAAGATAGACTCCTTCAACTTCCCAACGTATTATACGTTCCCTGAAGAACTGAAGGCAATAATAGAGAGGAATGGTAGTTACAGTATTGAAAGAATGGAAATATTCGACAATCCAGGAAAGTATGCCATCACTACCGCCCATGCGCATGCTTCGGTATACAGAGCCGTGTTTGAGGACTTGATGACAAATCACTTCGGAAGTGAAATCGTTGACGAAGTATTCGACTCATACAGACAGAAACTGGAAGCATCTTCAGCTCTCCTACTTCCTGAAAAGGATAAATCAATCATCATATTTGTCCTTCTCAAGCGCAAACTTGAGTGATATTATAACAATGTTTCACTCGAATAAGAATAATATAAAAGAATATTTATCATACACCTTTTATATGTTGCATTAGTCGTGCTAAAGACCACGTACTATCAATGGCACTCGGACGCGCGGATTTCTCAATTGGACTGAAATTTTCGTACCTCACCATTAGTTTGTCTCCAACAGATGAGTTTACCCAAAACTGTCGCCTAAAGCTAAAAACAAACTCCAAAAAAATGGTTTGCATAATAAAATGGATAGAACAGACGTGCACGCTAGCCTTGTAGTTGATGTGAAATTCTTGTCCGGACCAGGTTCGACCAAACCTGAAGCAATTACATGACAAGTGCAATATACTTGCTATGTGATTGGTATATTGGTTCGGCCGAACTAGGTCCAGGTAAGAATTTTTCGTAGTTGATAATCACTTTGCCAATTCTTTCAAAAATAAAAGAAGTTTGGGAATGTGTATTTGTGGGTCGGATGATTTTAAAAATAGATGGAACCAATTGTGGGAGGGATGGGGTCTTTTGCACTATTTTGAAAAATAAAAGAAGTTTGGATTTATTTAAAACAAGGGGGCTTTCTTCTTATCAATCCAGTAGGCGCACTTAATGTGATGGAAAGAGGAGCTAACACAGGAGGGGCACTTAATAAAAACAGCCAACACAGGAGGGGCGCTAATGTTTTAATTGTAGAAATATAAATCATGAACTTAATATTTTTAATAGCTAATAAGTGATATATATTCAATTCTAAATATATTTCTACAAGTATAATATGCACCTATATATATATATATATATATACGATCTAACACAATAAAAAATTGAAATAAAAAATTCAATCACGAAAGCCAACTACATGAATTAAAATGTCATCTTTCCAGCTTTCTTGCTTCAGATTAAAAAGTCAACTTGCCAGAGTTTCTTGCTTCAGCGTGACATGTAGTCCAAATATTGACAAATCTTTTTGAACTGTATTTTGCCGATCCACCGCGGATTAACTGAAGATTTTATTCTGATAGTGCTTAATAAACTATGCCTTTCATCTTCCATGCTGTCCAGATGTGAGTTCTCTTTATTTTCGTACCACATCACGTGTATAAAAAAATAGGTAGAATATAGACATGCAAGAAAATGGTCGAGAGAGAGATGTGTGTGTGTGTGTGTGTATATGACTAGATTGGTAAGGCAACATACACATCCAGGCACACACAAGACACACAATCGTGGAGAAACGATGGCTCAGTTGCATGGGATGACAGGTGGAGAAGGTCCTCTTAGCTATGCTCAGAACTCTTCATACCAGGTATTTTGTTAGATTGGATTTTCTATTTTAAATCATATTGCACGGAAGTTAATTTAAGTCAAATTGAGATATTCGAAGAAAACACTTGAGGGCTGTAACCATGAGTTCCCGTATCTTGTTTTGTGCTATATGCAGAGAGCAGTAGTGGATGTTATAAAACCAGTCATTGAAGAAGAGATAGCATTGAAACTAGACATCAAACAGCTTTCTCCAAATAGGCCGATGGATTCCTTCTGGATTGCAGATTTCGGCTGCTCAACCGGCCATAATTCATTTCTTGCCATGCAGGTTATCACAAAAGCCATTCAGAATAAGTTTCAATCAGATACATCAATAATTAACTCCAAAAACCCAGAATTTTATGTAGTCTTTAACGATCACGCCAAGAACGATTTCAACACACTTTTCCATTCACTTCCACCTGAAAGGCATTACCAGGCTGTAGGATTGCCTGGTAGCTTTCATGAATGCCTCTTGCCGAAGGCCTTCGTCCATTTTGCTTTTTCGCCTTGGGCCCTTCACTGGCTTTCCAAGTGCCAAAGGCAGTGGCAGACCCTAATTCCCCAGCGTGGAACAAAGGGGCAGTTTTCTATGTGGGAGCTAAACAAGAAGTTTATGATGCTTATTCAAGTCAATATGCCAAGGATATTGAGTCATTCCTGGAAGCTAGGGCACAGGAGCTGGTGAGTGGAGGGCTAATGGCCCTTCTTCTTCCTGCAATGCCTATAAAGGTTGACTGCTCGAACCCATCCTACAAGACGAAAACAGACCTGGGTCTCATAGGTTCTAGCCTAATTGACATAGCCAAGAAGGTAAAGCTCAATTTCCAGTTCCAGTATTCCGGTCAAAGTAGAAAGGCGTAATGTCCTAACGCTAGATATATCTTCTCATTGCAGGGAAGACTTAGCGAAGCAAAGATAGACTCCTTCAACTTTCCACTATATTATACGTTCCCAGAAGAACTGAAGGCAATAATAGAGAAGAATGGGAATTACAGTATTGAAAGAATGGAAATATTCGACAATCCAGGCAAGTATGCCATCACTACCGCCCATGCCCGTGCCTCATTATATAGAGCCGTATTTGGGGAGTTGCTGACAAATCACTTCGGAGGTGAAATCATTGACGAAGTATTCGATACATACAGACAGAAACTTGAAGCTTCTCCAGCTATCCTACTTCTTGAAAATGACAAATCGATCATGATATTTGTCCTCCTCAAGCGCAGAGTTGAGTGATATTATAACATACATACATACAATGTCGTCCCTGATTTTTGGATCGAGCAGCTAAAGTTCTTCTCTTGGGTTATCAACTTCAATAATGTCAAGGTTTACTGCATCGAAAATATATTTCTAAACAATATTTCATTGGGAAATGAATAATGTTGAAGAGCATCATATACTTTTATGCTGCAATGATTATATTTACGCCACTTGATCTACGATATGTTTATACAAATCACCTCTATCTTTTAAATAATTATACATACATCTATCAAAATATCATTAATACTTACACAAACCCCCCTTACTTTTTGAAAAATTACACACACACACCCTATAAATATTAGCATTAGTACACAAACTACCCCTATTTTTTGGTTGTCAGGGATAATTTCTATAATTATACAAAAAATAGGAATAATTTGTATAAATAGACCATATGTTGGGGGTAAATGTAATTATCCCTTAATCATTCTAAGACTACTATTATGAGGGATGTTGTGTGAATGTTATCCTTAAAGAGTGAAATACACCTTGTTTTCCTTATCTATGAACTTATAAAACACATCACTGGTACAATCATAATGATGAGATATTATAACTTTACAATACTTAAACAAGTATATAAGCACGAGGAAACTCATAAAATATAGCAAAAATTGTACATACTGTAGAAAGCAACTATTTAATAATATTTTCTAATTATATGATTTCACCTACACCATAATACTAAAGTCATGCATTAGTCACAATGAGTCCAAATATATTAGATATATGATACATTGGAGCCTAGTGGCAAAAACTTTGAATAAAATAAAGTGGATCTAACACTTATTTAAATATTATAAATATTATCTGGGAAAATTTTGACACGACTTTAAAAAAATATACCCCACGTCAATTTCTCAAGTGGATATACATGGAAAACTTCATACCGCACCATTCATTTGTCCGGACGAGAATTTACCCGAAGTCTGTCAACAAAAGCTGAAAATTAACTCAGAATTTGTATGTGCATAATTCCATTAATTTTAAGATCAGGAGAACTATAGAGAGATTAAAGCAGGCAACCACATTATTCAGGATGAATAATTCTGTACAAAAGTGTTTGAACTATATTCAGGAAAAAATGAAGACGACATCTGAGTCAAGTGTACCAGACCGGATAAAAAGTCAAAAAACAAAAATCAAACAATAGTGAACTATTCAACAAAAGGAGGAAAAATCGCTTTACCTCCCATAAGTTAGCTTGTCTTACATGCAATTTTAGTCCCATTATTTTCAACTCATCAGGTACGAAATTATACTTTTAGTCCCATAAGATAGGTGGTTCAGCAATTTTATCCCCTAATTTACGAAATTTTCAAAATGATCCCAAATTTAAAAAAATAGGACACATTTAGTCCTATACTTTACAAAATTTTCGAAATACGAAAATTGAAAAAACTCGACAGTTTTAGTCCCATAAATATCCATAAAATAAAGGATTAAATGTCTCTTAGTTTTCTCATTTTGGAACCATTGAGTATTAAATTTGTCGAATTTTCTCAATTTTAAGACCATTTTGAAAATTCGTATAGCATAGGACTAAATGCATTGAATCCAATATCTTATGAGACTAAAAGTGTCATTCATCCACTCACCACTTTGCATTTCATAAATCTTAATTTCCTTAAAGTTCTAACAAAACAACCTTAATTCACCTAAAGACTTAATGGAGCGCCTGCCATGAACGTGCTAATTCACCTCAAAACTTGATAGAGTTCCTCACAGGCACATGTTTCTATCAGAAACTTAACGCAATGAATGCTGGAGACGAACCTCACAAGCTATCACTACCCAGCGGGATCTGTCATGCACATGTATTTTGCCGTCAACTTTAGCGTTTAGGACCAAATAAAAACCGCATTCTGAGATTAAAGGGACTACGTACCTCCATCTATTTTGAAAGTTGAGCGATCGAATCTGTCCCAAAACTGGTTTTATAAGACTAAGAAAAGCATTAAACCCAATTGCTGACGAATCACTTTGGAATTGAAATCATCAATGAATTGTTCGATCTGTATATGAAGAAGCTTGCAGCTTCACCAGTTTTGCTGAACCCTGACGATGATGAATCCATAGTGACTCTTGCTGTCGTCCATGACGGTTCTCCATGTCATGGAAAAATGTCTGTAGCACTATTCCATGTCGTTGCTAGTTTCCTTTCAGTTGTACGAATGGGATTTCCTGTGTCAGTTTTATCTTGTTTTGAAGTTGAAGCTTTTTGGTATTTTAATTCTCAGCACATAAATTGTTGAAGTTTTTTTGACATTTTATTTGTAGTCGATTCAACACTTCGTTGATAACAAGTAGCTAATATTTTAGAAGTCTGACAACTGAAAGGTGTAAGACCTAGGCATGTTGAGCTGACCATGATCAGTTGAGAACTCTGATTGAGGTTTATACTTGATCACACGGCTGCCAATGTTTCTATGAAGATTGTTTAAGCAGTTTTATTGCAACAGCAGCAATATACTTTGCAGTACGCTCCATAAATATCTGGATCCAATATATTGAAGTGGGAGGATAGCACTCTGTATATTATTGCTTGACATGAGCCGCAAGTTGCATCATTACCAAATGATAGCTAGATCTAGAATCTAACTATACAACAGACATTCCACAGAGACGAGAAGAAGAATAAGTGACTCATTAAACAAAAACATATCATTGTCTGTAGTAGCCGCTCTGGTGGGGAGGTGGATAAGGAGATGGAACAGTGTAAGGAGAGGGAGGCATCGATCCAGTTTGCTGAGGAGGTGCATTATAGTATGGCCCCTGCCAGCCGGGATATGCTGGTTGCCCATATTCATGGCTCACTGCAGGATGTTGGTTTTGGGGAGGAGTGTATGGAGGACTTGAAATGGGAGCATGATAGGGTGGCGGCGGATGTTGAGAGGAACCATAAGGACTTTGAGTGTAGGCAGGCACTGTTGGCTGCTGAGGCGGCTGGTAAATGGGGGTTTGAGGATGAGATGTATTTAATGGCATGTTCCCTGGATCTGATTGAGAATTGGATCTCTGAGTCTGATGAACATGCCCGGCCGAAGGATAAGAGTAGCCACCGCTGGTTTTGCCATCCTGAAAACTAAGACCTGCTATTTGCCTCTGGACATCATCAATCATCTCTCGGCACTGGATACTTCGAGTCATCACAAAGTCGCTGCATTGTTGCTTCACAATTGTTATAGCATCCTGTTTCACATAAAACATAAATACAGAAGAACTCAATCTTCAGGGAAAAATAGAAAACTTGAAGAGAACAAATGAAATGATCTTGTGAGCAAAACAGGATTGACTAAAATGATAGCAGGGTTTCCATACCTGAAGGGTAACATAAAACTTCAGTCCTTCATTGATGTTCTCCTTAATTTCCCTGAATTTAGCTATGGCAGCTTCAATCTGTTTGTAACTTTTCTCACGAGATGCTGAAGGATTGAAAGCAAGGAAATATCAACACAGGGAAGGATTACATAAAAACATGATAAAGGAATAAATGTTCCAAGTGACGCAAATTGTTCAATATGTTTCAGATAATAAAGGGATTGGGTCTCAAGTACATCAGGACTTAGCTACTTATATGCTTATTAGATACTGTCTTCTTGAACAGATCATGATAATATCCCTATAACCATAGGAAGTGTGCAGAGAAGAAAAGAATCAACCCGACATACATGAGAATTTTTTTCAGGAAGGAGAAAGAATAACATGCAGAAGAAAATAAATATTTCATCATTGTGCGGACAAATCTTGTCCAAGTTGCCGCTTCACCAAATATAGCTACTAAGAGAATACAGGCACATAGTAAGATGACATACTTGAAAATATATCATCAGACATGAGGAAAAAACATATAGAGATCTAGTGGAGGGCGAAACCAAGAAACAGTAAATCCATTTAAAAAACAAAAACTAAAATTCACCAAACACCAAAATCTAAATGAGACATATTACAGAAAGGAATGTTAAAATCTGGCCTACCAGCTTTCTGGTATGACCAGCAGACATGTAGAACAGAATTCCACAAGTTATACACAGCAAGCTTACCTTTGTAATCTTCAAGGTTAAAGATAGCAGCAAACTCATCATTCTGGGCCTGTACAAGATACATAAGATCATGTTAAAGGAAAATTTCTTTAGTGACATGTCAGCTTTGAATTAATTCCCAAATTGAAACCATTCATAAAGAAGTACCAATGGTAGAAAAGAATGAATCAAATAGTTAATGCCTAAATATTCTCTAAATTAAAACCATCAGTACTAAAAGCTTTTCAGACCCCAGAATATCAAGTTTTCTCTACTTTTAGAACCCATGAATACAAGTTGCACGAGTGTAAGGAATGCATTAGAGAGTGCATGTAATTATTTAAATATAAATGGCACAATAAAAATATGAACTACAACTTGCACAAAACTTGACCATTATATAGGGAGGGCTGGGAGGGCTGATAAGTAATGCAGCCAAAGATTCAAATTGAACTTTTTGATTGTGTACAACATACCATTCGTGATTGTGTGTGAATATGAGCACATGTAAACAAAAGTGTGTGTTTGGGAGAAGAGAGAGAGGTCAAAGCCTAACAGGGTTCCTACAGCCCATGCTTGATCCACAGTGCACTGGAAAATATAACTTCAAAAGAAATACACATCAGGATACAACAATATCACCTTAGATAAAGCTTAATAGGCAGAAAGTGATGCTAGTCCTCAAGAATTGGGGAAAATGTGAAGGTAAAGGTTATTAACATAATGAACTAAATTGAGACCTGAATATGCATCAACAGTTGTTCTTGAGCTTCAAGGTTTTTGGCAATTTCTTCACAGACGTGATCGTACTTTGATATCTCCTTCCTAAAGAGATCCTCGTGGGAACCTGTGGAGCTCATCAGCTTGGGTAGTATATCATCCTGATACACATACAAAAAGCACACTAAGCAAAAAATTTGAATATGAGCAAGATAAAAGATCAAGAAGCTAAGAAGGTAATCCAAGAGAATTAAAAGGTAAGACAAAAGAGATTATGTTAGGTACATCAGTTAACTCCAATTATACATCTTAATTGAATTGCTAGATAGATATAGTTAAATAAAGCATTCTTAGCTAGAACAAAAATATAGCCTCATAACTTGTGTTTGGTGTCGACTTCACGGTTCTATATCACCCTTGACTCATAGTTGCAAAATAGATTCCATCTTCCCCACACTCTGTCCAACTTTCAATAAAGAAGAAAACAGGAATTGCACCAAAATATTAGCATGATTTAAGGAAATTTGGGAGAGCTAAACTAATGGCTGCTAGATGAACCTAATGCTAATTTTTTAACCGAATCTGTGGTTAAGTAGTAAAGTAAGGTACACAATCAGATCGCATCCAGGCAAATAAAAACATTAGCTGCTGACAACTGGAATAAACCATTGATAACCAGACTGTTTGTATATAGAAAGAATTAACAGTTAGGGCAAAGAGCTAAATTTCATAACTCAAAGAGGACCTGATCTCAAAGTTGAACAATAAAGGACAAGTCAGATCATTAATATTGCATGTTAGATATATTTTCTTAGGAATTCTGCATATTAACATAAGTTGATCAACAGCACAGCAGGGCAGAATCAGGTGCATTATACTGAAGATACAGAATAACAGGATTAGAGTACGCAGTGCAATTGGCCAAAGAAAGAATGCTACAACTAACAAAAACATAATGGCCAGACGACCAAGGCCACCTTACCTTCCTCTTCATTTCTTTCAGCATGTCCTCAAGGCCTGCCCTCTGAGCACCAAGAGTCTCCAATTGCCTCTGCAAACATAAACAATTAATCATAAGCATATTGCCACCACGTCCAAAGTAAACTGACATTAAAGGAGAAAGGTTTCAGCACATTTGCTTGCATCACGATTTCGCGGCTGGTTAATGAACTTTTTCCAGAGTCAAGAAATTTCTTTTTGCAAATCGTCATCATCATTCGCAGCAAATAAAATTTTCAATTGATAATACCATCTACATTCTTTCACCACTAGTTATTAACCAATGTTCCAAGTCGCATCCTAATTGCAAGACACCAGTGTACTAAGATTTGCTCCAAAGTTCTCTACATTAAACCAAGACTGTTAAGCTGTTGTGTGCACACCTCAATTTCCAACACCTACATTCACTGCTACGTGACGTGGGGAAGCAGGAAGGATCTCAGGAGTGTATATCAAATTCGGACCATGTTTGTTCCCATTAGCTTGATGGAAGGATTGCTTCCATAGTAATGCTTCTTAATGTGTTCTAAGTCGACTGTTCTACTGACTCAAGGGATTTGGAATATATCTTTGGACTCCACCTCTCTCCAATGCATTTGAACTACTCAATCCTTGGTAAGAAGTATTATATTAAACCACAAAAATTCAGTTGTATTTCACCCAAAGAAAAAGAGACATCAAGTTCAAATCATTTCAGAGATGGGTAGCTTTAAAATTATTCAGAATTCAGAAATGACTAATATGTGACTTATGGTGACCCACCTAAAAAAGAGTGTGATATTATGATCAATATGTTTTTACAATCAACTAAAAATAATGCTCATATTACAGGACCTCTATTTAGTGGAAAATGGTTTGTAAATCCTGGAAAAGGATATGATCAAGTAACTAAGAAGAAAGAAAGAGAAGAACGCCACAAATTATGTTGAATATATACTGTTGATGGATCAAACGTGCTTTAAATCATAGCCTAAGCAAGATGAACTTACCAAGCTCTGCTTCAGGCCTCCCACTATAGCATCTTCACTGGCATCCAGAGACATTATTGGCCTTGCAAGACTTGGCAGTGCAGATTCAATCTAACAAAAAGCCACAAATAAAAGGATTAATTATACGAGCCCCTGTGTTACTTGGGTGCCAAAAAAGACTCACAAAAAATGAAGGCTTGTAGTGGTCTCGAGGTAGTGATCAATTAGACAATAAATCGTACAAACTAGCATGAAACATGCCAAACATTTAACATAACTAGTTGACAAAGACCACATTATAAAATGTACGAAGAAAATCAAAAGAGCAGATGAGGTGATTTCTCCATGAACAAATACATTAACAAAGCATGACAGTTAAGACACTACTCTTCAGGATGACTCCAAGATGAAATTTGTCAAATGAAGTTCAAAAAGCTTACTGGACGGCAGTCAAGGATGGATAAAAGTGAAGAATGTTCTCTGATAGATCTCTCAATCCGAGCATCGCTTTCTGCAGCTTGCTTCAAATTTGCAGCAAACCTATTTAATCTGTCCAGCAAGTTCTTTGTTAAGGTACTGGATTGTGGCCTTGTCCATCGGGTTCCAAATTGGTTTCTGAACTGTGCATCCTCTGTTGCTTCTTTCTGCAACTGCTCCTCCGTTTGCACCAACAACTCATGGTTTACCCTCCTTAAATCTTTAAGTTGCTGTAGCTCACCTTCTAAACCAGCTGGGCCTCCACAGATCTGTACTGCCTCAACATCTTCTTTTAAAGCTGTTGGCAGAGTAAAATTCCCTTCCAATGCAAGAATGGAATCAGGCAAATCCATTTCCTTCAGTCTTACTCGAGCTAGTTCACTTCCCTGTTGCAGTTTCTCGGCCTGTGTTCTAATGATGTCATCAACCATTTCAGTATACCTAGAAAGGGATTTTGCACTACTATCAGGAACAAGACCGGCAAACATCTTCTCCCTGCTGGCATCCAAGATCTCATTCATTGGCATAGGTTTAACCATGGAAAAAGTGGGAAGTGGTGGTAAAGAACTGGCAGGAGGAACCCTCATCAGGTAGACCCTGTCATTCTCCTTCACGGCCCTCTCCAGGTTACGATTTAAATTAGTTTCTAGTTTATTAATTGCATCCAGTAGCTGCTGAGCGGCTCCTTTGGGTGACGTTTTCTTTGCCTCCAACAAGGCATTAACCCCACTTTTCAAACGTGCAATTTCTTCAGCAATCTCTTCCTTCTCATGCAGCTCTAAGCTATATCTGTAGCAGGCCTCTGCATAAAATAAAGCTGCCTTAAGTTGCACATGCGCAATCCAAGCTTTGTCTAAGTGCTGGTTCAAAGGGGCAACATGTAATGCTGCCAGAGCTTCCTCATAGAATAGCCCAACCTGCAACCAAGGTCATTTGAAGTTAAGTGTCCTTTTGTCACTTTCAGAAGGGAGGCCCCCAAACCAAAAGAATTCAAAATCATTATTGGCATTAAGAAGCAAATCCATTTTTAAACAACAGATGTTAAAAGTCACTTCCACCTACAACCAGTGGAATTTGACCAGAATAACTTTTTCTGAGTCTTTCAATATAATCAAAGAGCAGCAGAATTTTCACACAAGCTTACAGCGTCATTGTTCAATTTAAGAAGATTGGAAGGTTCAATGAAATTTGAAGAAGTAGATTATTCCTAATAACTTCAAAAAAGAAAAACTAACAAACAGAGAAAGTGGAAATATGTTCAGTTTCCGACACCTGTCTTGAAATCTTTGCACAGACTCCAGGACTGCTCCCCTTAGCTATAGTATTCTCATATACACATTCCTGTGCCTGAGCTAACATCAGCCGCTCCAACATCCCCACACACTCCACCGAAAGATCAGGGGTGGTTGAGCTTCCCATTAATGCCTTCATGGCCACATTATCCCTCAAAAATGCAAATGACCCAGCCGCTGCTATAAATGAATGTGAAGCCTGTCTCCTTCCCTCTACCGCAGATCGATCGGAACTTAGTCCAATTTGGCTGTGCACTGCCCCCAAATTAAACAACACTGCGGCTTTTTCTACACAAATTTAAGTATTTTGGGTAAGGTTACATAAACAGGAATTGAATGCTGAAGATATAATTTGGCAGGTAGCAAAATAAAAAATTGGAATGCCACGCATGAGCAAACAACTAGTATCAAGAGATTTGTGCCATAAAAAAGGGTATCTTCAATCACCGTAAATTAATTGTAATGGCTCCTCTTTGCTCTTTATGATTTCAATTACTTTGGGTGAATGTGCTATTCCCATGGTTTTAGTGTTTCCTAGTACTTATTCAAGCTACATAATGCTACCTCCAAATTTCTTAGAGGAGAATGTAACATTATTGACTGTAATTCTGGATTAAAACTAGAGCACGGAACTAAAAACCGAAAGTCCTACTAAACGAAATCAATGCAAAAATCAAAAATTGATGCTTGATTATCATTTTAATTATGAAGCAGGTTCAGCATCAGCACACTTTATCACGTGCTTCAGCAGCTCACTTTGCCATACAATACCCAAATCCCGAATGGAAATACCACGCCTTCACACAAGAGATGGTAAATATTCAGCAAGCCACATACCATTTCTTTCCCTCGAGCTAATGATATAAAATTGTAGAAAGCAAAGCCACTATATAATCAAACTCCATCAAGTACCCACCTAAATGAATATTCTGCTGCGAAGCCTTCTGCTTAGTCTTAAAAGCATCAAACCACGTAAATGTCACCGTATTGACGTGATCCTTGTCCGGCGAGATCGGGAACCTGGACTCCACCGCGCAAAGGGCTTTATAGTAATTCTGGAGAAGGTCACGGCGAGCCGGGGGCGAATCCGCTGTGCCACCACGCTCGACGTCGGACCGTAGCTGCTTCAGCGTCTGGAGATCGTCCTCCAAATTCTGAGCCTCACGCTCAGAATAATTGATCACTATAAAGTTGCGCAGAGGCCTATAGAGGTCGAGAGAGCTGGTCTTCTTCTCGACGATCGCAAGCATGATGTTCGTGGTGGTGGTGGTGGTGGTGGTGGACGACGGGGCCGCCATAGCTAGTACTGGTAGTACAGTGGCGGAGGATCGGAAGAAGAGTACTGATCAGAAGTAACTGAAACCGAACCAAAATTTCTGAGTAATTAATTTGGTATGAGGAGTTGATGAGATTTCTGGTCAATGGAAGGCGGAATTTTCTTGCTTATCTGAAAAGGAAGACGATGGAGAGAGGGGTGTATTGTTAGATTAGATGCAGTTCTGGGGCTATTCTGAAATTAAAGAAAACTGTTCTGCTTTAATATTCAATTAAAATTAAAATAATAAGAAATAAATAAAAGGGGTGTCGTTGCCGTGCAAAACCCGCTTTGCCAATTTACGTTGAATTCAAATTCCGCAAAAACGCGTCTCCTACCAATTATAAATACGCAGTTCGCAGCGGCTAATCGAACCCTCTGGAGAAAAGGGCAGCTCACAAAATAGTCAATAACACCTCCTCCAACTTCTAAAGCCCACCCTCAAATACAAGAAGCGTTAGATCTGGTCGCCAGGTAAAAAATTTTGGAATTCTATTCTACTGCATTTTTGCGTTGATTCATGATTATGTGTGATTTGTAGTTGGTTTTCTTGGATCAGTTCGTCGTGGTTCAATTGAATTTTCACGAATAAGATGGTTTCTTGTTTCCTCGGGTTTTTGTACTTTTTTGCCATCTGTTTTCTTCGATCTGTAGGTTTTCGACCAAGGAGCGGTGAATAAGGTTTTGAGATAGGGATGTGAATTTTCTTGCGTTTGACAAGATTCGATTTTTAGGGTTTTTGTTCCTTGTTGGGGTAACCATGGTAGTATTTTATGTGATCTTGACGCCCCCCCCCAACCCCCACACGCACAATTAAATATGTTAGTGGGGCTGTGTAGTTTTTGTTTTTTGAATTGACGAAAATCTCGGGGGGGGATATTCTGCTTATTGGTTTTGTAGAGCGAAGTGGTCCTTGAGCTGTGTGCTTTCTATTGGGCTGTTGTGCATATCTGTTCTTGTCATAAGGTAAGAAAACCCGATTCTGATTTTTATTGCATTGTTGTCTTAGATCTCTCTTGTTGATTGAGTTATTGATTCATGCGGAATTTCTTTTGCTACTGTTCTTGGTGTGGTTTAGGTGGTTAAATTTGCATCTCTAATTTCTGAACCTCTTTGCAAGTTATCTGTGCACAAAGTGTCGGAATATGGACACTGCAATTTATATAAATGTGATTTAGGGTTTTGGTGGTTGTGGAGTTGCTTGGAAATTGTAATGGGAATAGTTTTACCTTTTTACACATCTGAATGAAATGGGATTGAGGGCTGCTTGGTGCATATTGCAGCTCATGTAGATTTTTCTTCTTTCTCTCTCTTAAACTGGAGTTGCATGTCTCTTTTAGCTTATACTAAATTTTTTGTTATGTTTAGTAGTTTCTTTCCGATGATGGAAGAACTAACATTGTTTCCTTCTCTCTTTGAGATGTACTTCCGGTCATCATCATACCAAATGCAGGTGGGATTGTGTTTATGGATGCCAAGAAATTTATGCAGTTGGTCGAGGAGAAGAAAAAGAGAGTTTTGGCAAAGAAAGAAGCACCGCTGAAATGGGAACAGAAACTCGAGGCAGCTGCAAAGGCAAAAGCTGATGCTGAAGCCAAGGAGAGGAAGGCAAAAGCAGCTAGGCATAAGAGAAGGTCCGAGTCTGTGACTGATACAGATAGCGGAAGTGATAGCCATGACGAGGGTAGAAAGAGAACTAAAAGGTCGCACAAGCGAAGAAAGCCCAGTCATTCCGACTATGGTGACCATGAAAAGAGGAAGGATAGGAAATCCAAGCAAAAGCCAAAGAGACGATTTTCTGGTTCTGATGGCAGCAGTGATGAATATGACACTGACTTGGAAGAAAGAAGAGGAAGAAGCGTAGCCATAAGAAACGCAGGCATGCTTCAAACTCTGATTCAAGTGCTTCAGACTCTTCCAGTGACGAGAATGATGATGCAATCAGAAGAAGGAACCACGCAAGGCATCACAAACATCACAGACGATCTCATTCTAGCCATTCAGATTCTTCTGGTGATGAATATGATGATAAGAAAAAAAGCCGCCCAAAACACCGGAAGCATCACAAAAGATCGGACTCCAGCTCTTCAGAATCTTCAAGTGATGAGGAGGCTGTCAGAAAGAAGCATCATTCCAAGCACCGTAAACATAATAAACGAGCCCATAGTCATGATACTTCCGTTTCTGATGGATACAGGCATCACCAGAGGAGCAGATCTACAGAGAGGCCATCCGATGATGATGATCAGGGTAGAGTAGGGAACAGAAAGAACCACCATCGACATGATCATCACCACCATCATCAGAGAAATGAGCACCCACGTTTGCTTGAAGACCAACGTAGCAAAGATCAAGTTGCACAACCTGCAAATCCTGATGATAAAGCGTCACAGCCTGCAAATCCCAATGGCGAACACATTGAAAATGGTTCTCAAGAAGCAAATCTGAACAGCCATGCCAAGGCGCATGATCAAAATGTCTAGATTTTTGCAAGGCCAGTAACCGACTGTTTTAGACAGTTGCTTCTGTTGTTGATTGCTATGTTGTTGCTCATTTAGTGAATGTATTGTTTTGTGTTCAACATGAATTGTGGTTTGAGACTGTATTATGAATCTCCGGCCTTTGTGCCTGCTGAAAGATCAGTGGAATTGTTTCTTTATTGCAAGCTTAAGCCTGAACAGACAAAATCCATCATCAGTGGGATGCTTATCTTTGGTGATTATGATTTTTTCTGTCTTTGTGGTGGGCTTCAATCTGGGTACGTTGTACGGGTGTTATCTTCCCTGGAACGCAAAGTGCCTCAATGCAATGTTATCTAGCTTTGTGGCGTGACTGCGGATGCAGCAAATAACCAGCTGAAAGTGCTGAAACCAAGCAGGACTAAGTTGACAGATAATAAAAGCTGCTGTCGACAGCAGAAGCACAACTGTAAGTATCCATGATTTACATGCAACAGTATACGTAAAAGCAAATTGGGAAACTCTCCCCTCTGCGAGATGTATTTCTAAGTTAAGATATACAGGACCAATAGCCAGTTACTTGACATGTGACCCTCGAAAAATATGTATAATGAAATACTAAACTCGAGTGCAGTGGTTAAGCCTCTAAACAGGATGCCTGCTTGCATTGGTAAGGACTAATGCAGTCTTTACTCACTGCTGAAAAACTGAACTTGAGTGTGATGCCTAGCCCTCTAAGCAGGATGCCTGTTTGCTGCGGATGTATGCTCATATCCTGACAGGATGGTTTTATTCTGTAATTTAAGCTGATCCTCAATACAAAGCACAGGATGTAGAAAAAAATTGATACATGGCTAAACGTTCCAAACATATGGTTCTTAAAAATTCTTCAAAATCTTCTCGCTTGACACTCCATCTGATACAAGAACAGAAGTGACCTCCTGCAAGAAGCACATGTAATAATCAGTATGCTGCAAGCATCATCCAAACAAAAATTTGACTCATGTGACATAGAAAGTCGTTCTGAATCTCTAATTCTTGTCATAGAAGAATAGTATCGTAACGCTATCTTCACATTCTAAACCAAAAGCATTTTTGAAACTTTATTGTTCCAGTATCCCAGTACATGTGCACCTCGTTATCTCATTAAATCTAGATCAGCTCCCACTCTGGGTTCACCATTAATGATGGTTCCTTATTCTCTTTGTGCACTATTTAACCTTCATCCAATAAGCCACAACCATATAAACAAGCTCTTAGCAAAGCTTGATGAACAGTGGTGTGTTGATCAAACCCTTCTGGCTCTCTGTCCCTGTTTTAGTACAAGTCAACCCCAACAGTTCCATCTAGTTCCAATTTCTCATTCAAGTCTGAGAATATGCAAATCACAGAAGACTTACAGTTGTAACATGTACGGATAAATTCCTCCTCATCAGGGATCCTGTTCAAAGCAAAGACAGCGTCCGCCGCCCCCCCACACACCAAATCCAACTCCATAAAACAGACATAATCCAACCCGATCTCTGCCTCAATCTACACTAAACCCCTAGTCTCGCCCCCACTGTGTGCCTGGTCGAGAACGTCTCCAGTTAATGGTATGTGAGTATGTATGAGTGTTTAGCATATGTGTCCTACGCATACGCATGTCCTGATGCTTTAATCTTAATTGCGTTTTTGGCAAGGAGACTGATTCAATGGAGTCAGACTTGATGGGTCAAGGACTCAAGAACGAGTCATATTCCCTTGTGCAGAAATACATTGAATCGTAAACCCCTCTCAACTGACAGCAGGGACTTAAAATCATATGTACAGAGAAGTGGAAATTAACATAACACCATAATTTCCCAAAAGCAATCTCAAATGATAATTAACACGGGTGGTTCAGAAATTAAAAAGAAACAAAAAAAAAAAGATGGAAAAAACGAGCCTATTAGTGTGATAGGTCTATTTTGATTGCATATTTTAGTCACTAACTCACTATCACACAGTAATCTAAAACAGGAAATGTATCTGCAAACTATCCAAAAGATCACTCAAAAGAATAGCTGATTTTATTCAAACATTGCTGGAAAAAGCTACAAACCTCAGCCATCTGCTTATGGCCACAGAGCAATGCACCAGTAGACCGAGGGCTGAAGGTTCTTTTCACTCTAGCAAATGCAGTCTGCAGAAGCAATAGTATGAATTAACAAACAAAAGAGACATCAAATACATGCCCTCAAAGGCAAGTGTTTTAACAACCTGTACATAACCTCGCTCTCCTTTCCAACTATCATCTGGCTGAGACAGCACTGGCACAATATTCACTCCAGAAGATTCCCATTCTTTAAATCTCTCCTACAAGAATTTTACACTATATAAATAAAACTTGAATCAAAAGACAGTTAATTCGACATTATTTATTAACCCTTTGCACAAATGCACACAAGTCCTCAAAATAAGCAAGACAGTAGTACCTGATATGCCATTCTATGAAGGTTTCTGGCACCATAATAGAGTCTGACATCAGATCTCCGATCAGCACCGAAGCCTGCCTCAATCAAAGATCGTATTGGGCTACATAGAAAGACAGAAACACATGAATAAAAAAGATCGAGGAAAGAATGCAATGCAACTTTTAGGAAATATGGTCAAAAGTAAGGTGACTTCCTAATTAGATAAGGTGGGGGAGATTCGTGAATGTTGAAACTGGTACTACAACCATACAAGTGTAAGGCAAAATCAATTTTCACATAATCCATGTTTA
This sequence comes from Sesamum angolense, assembly GCA_034509725.1. Classification (NCBI taxonomy): domain Eukaryota; kingdom Viridiplantae; phylum Streptophyta; class Magnoliopsida; order Lamiales; family Pedaliaceae; genus Sesamum; species Sesamum angolense. The sequence goes on along the minus strand of JACGWL010000001.1, from coordinate 4,773,026 downwards.
ATAATCAGCAAAATTGATCTTAATCATATGCACAGTTCTCCATTACAACTCAAACAAAACCAGGTGACTAATTGAGACAGAGTATGCACAAAACATATTGTATTGCTCTCCTTTATGAAGGACGCGGAACATGGAAAATAATATCACTGAACTGAAATCTATAAGACAATTGGGTCCACCGAAAAGAAATCTATGGCAAGCCTAATCACCAACCATCATCTAATGGCCGTTCAAGACAAATCCGTTCATGACTGATCTTTTGAAAACTGAAACAAGAAGACACTCTTGAATCCTATAAGACATTTCTTGATGAATACTCACCTCCAGGGAGCATTTAATAATGGTTAAAAACATGAATCTAGCCATGTTTAGATCATGTTTCTACATTGAAACTCTCTTCTTCAGTTAAACTGGGGCTCACAGAATGGAATTGACTTCAATTTGAACTGAAAGATTAGTTTGTCATAAATGCACATTAGACCTGAGAAAATCACCAAGAACCAACTATCGAGAGGTCCAAGGGACTAGAACATACAATCTCAAATGGATCAATGCACGAGTTTTGACATCAGAAGTCGAGGTCAAAATATAAATATCGCAACCGCATAGAGAAGTCAAACTAAAAGAACAAACGAAAAACATTTAATCTTTAACATCCACAAAGAAAGGGAAAGAAAGTTAATTTGGCAAATATACCAAAATTCTAACAAATTTGGATAAGTAATTACCTGATTCCGGATCCCGTGGCGAAAATGAGAACCGTATGATAATTCTCCGGCGGGGAAATCCGATCGATATCGAAACCTTTTCCCATGGCCGGACTTAATTCCACAACATCACCTTTCTGTAGCCGGCAAAGGAGCTCGGCTGTGGAGCCCGGGATCGACTTCACCAAAAACTCGAAAACGCCTTCCGAGGCTGTAATTGACGGAGGCGACGCGATGGCGAAGAACGCCGGTCTGGTGCGGGGATCCTGGAGGCGAAGCTGTAAATATTGGCCGGCTTTAGTATAAGAAGTGGCGAGCTCGGGGGAATCGGATATGTCGACACTGATATGGAATAACGACTCAGCAGCAGGAGAGACCTTCACCACCGGGGTTTGAGCCCAGTGGGTGGTGTCTTGGCGGACGGCGGCGGCGGTTACAGCAAGGCTGCGGCGGTGAAGGTGGTGCGAGAGGCGGCGGAGCGGTTTGAGTCTGGAGAGGGTCATGGGTAGGTGGCGGAGAGATAGGGTGGAGAACGGAGCATGGGAGCTGAGTGGGGGAAACGGAATTTGGGCAAATAGAGATATCCTGGGATAGTTTCTGATTTTGTACAGTTTGAGTTTGTCGTAAAGGCGGCCAAAAAGCGCCCCCCGCGGGCGGCGGAGTGAAGCAGTAGGAAGGTTCGCGTGTGAGCTGGTCCGCTGTAGCTACTGTGCAATTTCTACGTGGCACATCTTGATCTAGTCATTCCATTTGTTGAGTTGAGGTGATTTTTTCATTTAGGGTAAAAAACACTCTGTGTCCCTAAACTATTATTGTTGCAACATTTACTCTCTAAATTAATAAATATTATACTTATTTTTCATAATTAAAATTCTATACAATCTTGTCTTTATATTATATATGTAGTTCAAAAAATATATTTTTTAATAATTTTGTATTTCAAATTTAATTAAAAATATTAATTGAGAAAAATATCTTTTAATTATAATGGAGTAAGAAAATTAGTGAATTAAATAATTTGAATTTTATTATATTTTACAAACTCAAAGTTAAGTAATGAATGAATAAAAGAATACACAAAAAATCATATTTCTTTATTAATTTGATAATAAGATTAAGTTATTAACTACTTATTATTTTAAATAAAAATGAGTGATTAAATAATTTTTTTGAATATATTTTTCCTGAACTGTAATAGGTAGTTTGTATAAATAAATTTATGGGAGTAATTGTTACATCAAGAATAGTTTAGGGGGCAAAGTAAAAATTTTATTAATGTTGATTAATAAAATTATAATTAGCACAGATTTAAGTTAATTGAAATAATAAACTTTGGATAACAATACATTTCTAAAGATTATTATATTTACACCTCTTTATTTATAGTTTATCTATATAAATTATCTTTATTTTTTAAGTAATTACAAAAATTACTTATGACGGCGAGAAAGTAAGAATAATTTGTATGATGATATAAATATTCTTTTAGAAGTATATATGTAAGTTTTAAAAAGACATAAGTTGTTCGTGTAAATAAAATTAATTTTTCTAATAGGGGTATGTAATTTTTTGAAAGATGATGATAGTTTGTATAAATGAATCATAGGTTCAGGAATGAAAATATAATGATCCCAATTTCTAAATTCTAATTTGACACTTACATCAAGTATTTTGTCTATCATTATGGTAAATTTTAAATCCACTCAATATTAAGAACACAGCCTAAATTTTTTCATATGTCGAGCAAAGTTACTTTGTACTTGAATAACTCCATGACAGAAGTGAAGTGGAATCTATCAATCTTATTTCAGCAGGCGATTTTATGATGAGAATCGCCACTATTACACTATAACATACCCATGAATACAAGTATGTAAATATGTAAGCAAAAACCTGGGAGCTTGAATGAAAAAATAACTCGCGTTCAATTTCATTTATTACCGGACACTGGAACACTTAAATTCACAATAGTTATAAGTACCACTCAGGGGGCATCAAATTTGGCAGTACAAATCAACCCAGGAAACTGAACCACACTCCTGAAATTGATCCAAGAATAAGCCTCTTTGAACAGAGAAGTGAATAAAGTTTCAGAGCGCATCCAATATTCAGAAGATAAATTCAAGCAAAAATATACAAGTCCGCCATCTCACCCCCCCTTATTGTGTCACACGACAAGACAAATGGGGGCTTGGCAGGGGAGGCCCTCTTGGCTCCAGAATTGTATCATTTACCGCACCACATATAAAACAGGAAGATAACATTTGGAAAATTTCGGTCCCAACAAAATAGAACTCCTGATGCTGGCATTGCCAAGAACTAAATTATTTTCGCAATTATCAGTAGAACGGGACAAGATGAAGTGTCTTTAAAAAACTTTGGTCTATATCTAAGCAGCAGATTCCTTGGCAATCTTCTCGGCCTTGGCAATCACCTCATCGATTCCTCCAACCATGTAAAATGACTGTTCTGGAAGGTCATCATATTTTCCATCCAACACTCCCTGTTGCAGAACAATGACGGAATGCATCAGGGTATGACAACAGATGACAGTTTGGAACATCACATGTGCAAATCCAACTACCAGGATACCTATCCACAATCAGAAAACAAAATTTATCATGTCTAGAAACAAAGTATTAGAGAAAAGGGGACATGAAAAGATAAGTCTTAGCTTGACTTGAGCCAAACAAGTTCACAATTCTGTACGTATGTGTCAGCTACAAGAGCTTAAACTCTACAAGAAAGATTAACAAATTCACAGAATGAGCCATTTTCTTCAGAAGTATATCCAATAAGAAAATAGTGTCAAAATTTATCAGCTTCAACTGAAAACATGAAGATGGCATAAAATAAAAAATAAATAAAAAGAGCAAATAATCTTGCATGAGATTCAAATATATAATATTTACCTGGAAGCTGTTAACACTCTCCTTCAACTCAACATACTTGCCAGGGGCACCCGTGAAAACTTCTGCAACATGGAAGGCTGGCTCAAAAATCGCTGAATTTTACGAGCACGAGCAACAGTCAATTTGTCATCTTCGCTGAGCTCATCCATTCCCAGAATTGCAATAATATCTTGAAGATTCTTGTAGTTCTGAAGAACTTTTTGTACACCACGGGCTGTGTTGTAGTGATCCTCTCCCAAGATGTGAGGTGAAAGCATGCGAGAAGTTGAGTCAAGAGGATCGACAGCAGGATAAATACCCAGCTCAGAAATCTGTAAACAAACAACACCACCAACAATCAAAATCATTGCTGGAAACATGTTTCCTGCAGCAACTTACAGAAAATCTGTGTACCTGCCGAGATAACACAGTTGTGGCATCCAAGTGAGCGAAAGTGGTTGCAGGGGCAGGATCTGTCAAGTCATCAGCTGGCACGTAGATGGCTTGGACAGATGTAATGGAACCTTTCTTAGTTGTAGTGATACGCTCTTGAAGGCCTCCAAGATCTGTAGCCAAAGTAGGTTGATAACCGACAGCAGAAGGGATACGCCCAAGCAAAGCAGACACTTCTGAGTTAGCCTGTGAAGTTCAGACCAAAATGTAATATTAACATGGGGAACAAACATAGAATACTTATTGGACAGCCATTAAAAAATGCAAGCCTACTTGGGTAAAACGGAAAATGTTATCAATGAAGAGAAGCACATCCTGCCCTTCTGCATCACGGAAGTGTTCAGCCACAGTCAATCCAGTAAGTCCAACACGGGCACGAGCACCTGGGGGCTCATTCATTTGACCATAGACTAGAGCACATTTGCTCTCAGCCTGATAAAAGATAAAACAATGATATGTAAGGCGAAAGGTAATAGGTTTTGATTTTAAAAACATATACAAAAATTGAGGGATGCCTACCTGCTTATCACCTAGCTTAATGACACCACTTTCAATCATTTCTCTATACAAGTCATTACCCTCACGAGTACGTTCTCCTACACCAGCAAAGACAGAGAACCCACCTGGCAAGGAAGATAGGCAACAGTAAGATCAGAGCATCAAGCACACTAAGGCTCTAACATCCCAAAAAAGGACCAACCATGAGCTTTGGCAACATTATTGATCAGTTCCATGATAAGTACAGTCTTTCCTACACCAGCACCACCAAACAGTCCAATCTTTCCTCCTCTTTGGTACGGGGCAAGAAGGTCAACGACCTAGCATTATTTTAGAAAAGAAAAGAAAAAATGAATATTAGCATCCAACAAGGAACCAAACAAATATATGTTCAACATTGTAAAAGTGAGTCAGTGTGAGCAGGAGTCATCAAACGAATTATCAAGTACCTTGATACCAGTGACAAGAATTTGTTGCTCCGTAGCTTGCTCCACAAAGGCTGGAGCTTCACGGTGAATGGGCAAAAAGTGTTCAGTTTCTGCATCATCACTCATTTGTTAGTAAAGCTGCACCCTCCCTCAATCATAAAAAAGATTGTTTTTATTGAAAAATTACACTATCACTTACTAATGTCGCCTTTCTCGTCAATAGGCTCTCCAATGACATTAATTATACGTCCCAGAGTGGCTCTACCGACAGGAACCTACAATTACGAGCAAATGTGCAAAATCATTATCGAATAGAAATTAACTCTCCCATGTGACGTGAAGCACTACAAAATCCATAGTACATACAAGAATCTCCTAAGAAATTAGAAGCAATCACAACCCACGAATAAGCAAGACCAAGGGCACAAAAAGCAAGTATCATTACACAGAAAACCCATTCAAACTCAAAGTAACATACTTGTACAAACAATTATGAGTGATCTCACTACTAGAATTCAAGTATTCTGGAAATGCAGAAACCATTTGATAAAAGAACAATCCCATTGTTTAAATAACGAAATTTAATCTCAATACACAAGTAAATGAAAGTGACAAATCCCTGTTTCAGTGGAATAAATGGATCCATAAGATTTAACCAAGACATGATAGCCATAAAACTCCAAATCAAAATTCAAAATATGAATTAATTCTTTATTCCCGAAATAAAAAATGCCATTTTACAATCAATTGCATTAAATTAACAGAAAAATCCAGAGATCCAGGCACCAAACAACCAGAAAACAAAAATGCCAAAAATAGAGAAGAAGAAGAAGAAGAAAATTAATCCAGCCCAAATCGAGATCCAATCTAGAAATCGAGAAACCATTTCCAAACAATTCAGTCAAGTGTCACTAAAAACAGAAATTGTCAACAAAAATCTAAGTTGAAATGATATCAAAAAAGAAAGCTGAAGTCTTCCAAACTCACAGTAATGGGGGAACCAGTGTTGAGCACCCGCTGGCCTCTAACCAACCCTTCAGTACCATCCATAGCAATACACCTCACCACATTCTCACCCAAGTGCTGAGCCACCTCCAAAACAAGCCTGATCTGATTATCCAAAACCTCCAGCGCCGTCAAAATGGGGGGCAAACCCTCGTCAAACCTCACATCGACGACGGCACCAATGACCTGGCACACCTTCCCGATCGCACCTTGACCAGTAAACTCATCCGTGATTTTGCCTCCAGGCCCACCGCTAGGAGCCGGCTTGGAGGACGGAGGCGCTGGGGCAGCTGCAGAGGTGGCGTAGTGGGCGGCGAAGCGGTGGAGAAAGTGTCCAGCAGGGGAGGGGCGATGACCGGGCTTCGGAGCAGAGGGGAAGGGGGATCTGGGGCGACGGGCGGCGGAGGATCGAAGAAGCGAGGCTATGAGCCTCCGGGAAGCCATGCCGGAGGAGTTGATGATTGGGGTTTGGGTTCGTAGAGACGGAGAAGTGGTGGAGTAAAGGGAAAAGACTGAGGAAAAGAGTAATAGTACTAGGGTTTGTGAGAAAGGGGGTTATAATCTAGAGAGAGAGAGTGGAGGAGTTGGGACTGCGATTTTTATTTTATTTTTTACTGCTTCCTTTTTTTACTGTGGGGGTGGGAATAGGGTCCGGTGCTTGAGAATATGCTGTGGCGTCGGGAGGGTTAGTTTCGGTTTTGACTTTTTACGCATTGAGATAAAAAAGGGTTAAAAATCAACCTCCCACTTGTTCAGTTTTTGACCTTGTGCTCCTTTCTTTTTTCTTTTTCCCTTTACATTGAATTTCTTTTAATAATTTTCTTTATATAGTTGGCATAACACATATATTTTTAATTCTACCTGATTTGAGAAATTAACTTTAATATTCTTAAAATTTATTTTCGTCTAATAAATTAGTCCTTCTGTTAGTCAAAATTTACTGAATTTGCTGATATTAACAAAAAAATTGAAAAAAAAATTTATATTTATCCCCAATTGATTTATTACTAACTTATTCAAGGTCAAATAAATTCTTTTATGATCAAAAATTATCTTCATATGTCCTCACAAGTTAATATATATGATGAGTTATATTTTCATCTTTATAAGGATAGTTTAGTCCAAAAAATTTGTTTGACCTACATTAAGTTAATAACAAGTCAATTGAAGGTATATATCAATTTTAATTTAGGATTTCTGTTAATATCAATAAATTTAATGAATTTTGACTAACATAATGACTAATTTGTTATACAGAAACAAACATCAGAGGTGTTAGATGTAATTTCACAAATCACATAAAGTTTATGTATAATAACACCAAACTTAAGGGGAGATGAATGTAATTATCCCTTATATATATCTATACTATATAATTAATGAAGAGGTCCTCTTTGGTGTCCAAATTATTTGGTTTGTTATTTTTTTAAAATACTAGTTGTTATGACACGCCGTTCTTGCATACAAATAATGAATAATTTTTTCATACTTTAAAATATATTGAAAATAATATTATAAATACATATATATAAATCAATACATTACATTGGAAATAAAAAAAAAAGAAAGAACAGAAAGAAAATAATTAATATAAATTTTGAAAAGTTAAATAAGTTAGTTATTCTATTGGTTGAAGGGTATTTTTTATTTTATAAAAAATTGGTGTCGCGGTGTAAATAACCGTTATTTGTGATTGTAAAAGGAGTTTCTTTTTTATATAGTATAGATTTAAATAAATTAATTATTTTTAATTTCCACCATCAAAATCTTTTTATAACTACCTTTTGGTAGTTTTTTTCCCCTCATATATTTTATCTTTTATAACTACCTTTTGGTATTTTTTTTTACTACCTTTCACATTTCTTTTTCTTCTCTATTTTTTTCCAATAAATTTTCTTAACTTTCTTATAATTTTTAGTATCTTTAATTTAATTAATTAATATATTTTTTTTGAACTAGTCGTTGTGACACGTTGTCCCTGCGTGCATATAATAAATAATTATTCACACTTTAAAATATATTATATAAGAAAAAATATATAAACCAATATATCAAATTTAAAAAAAGAAAGAAAGAAAAGTAAAAAAATAATTTATCAATTAAAATAAAATTTAATAACTTGAATAAGTTAGTTATATTATTATTTCAAGGGCATTTTTTTTATGTAGTTTAGATATAGATATAGAAGATATAGAAACAAATAGATAGAGTAGATAATAAAAAAGACTACTTTTGACATTTCAAAAAAAATAGCGTCGCAATATCACGTAACTTTCATTTGTGAGTGTATAAAGAATTTATTTTTTATATTAATATAGATTATAATATTTTTGTAGAATTTATAGTTTATTATGCACACAAATATGAGTGTGCCATATGTACTAGTATATATAAACGCTCAGTTGTAAATGATTGTCTTTAAAAAGGAATGTAAGTGTGATTTTAGTTTTTTTAAAATGTGTAGTTTCTTACTTTTAAATGAAATTTCAAAATATAATTATTCCTTATGAAATAGCTATATATTCAAGAATTTGGAGCCTTAAAATGAAAGGGTCGATAAAGAATTGTTAGGTTAGTATTTGTTTATTTTAGAAGCCGAAATAAACGACATATTTTGTTACTTTTCCACTTAGATTACCAATATATATGATTGCATTGAACGAGAAAAGTGCAATGCATACATAAGAGAGTAACCAAATTGAGCATGAGTTCTAAATACTTTTAAAAATGAATTAAAAAGTTGTGTCCAGATAAAACATGTATTGAAGTTTTAATATCTAAGAGTAATTTTCAAAGGAATTCCTTGGTGCACCAATAGCCTCATCATTTCCTCAAGTAAGCCTATCATCAAATGGAGACTTCTCCTCAAATAACCTCTCCCTTGCCTTAGCTGCCTGCGCATTGAAATTCTACCACAATCAACACATTTTCTAAGGGACATAATGGATAGAGACACTGAAACTCTGGAATTAGAGTAAAACTACAGTCAGTCGTGAACTTGAAGAAGAAGAAGAACAAAGATGATGACCTGTTTTTCCCAGTTTGTGCAGCTTGTTATTATCGAAAGCATGATTGTCTGCAAAGTTGCACCAGAGAGTATCCCAATCCATAGGCCTTTTCCTCTGAAGTCCAACCAGAAAGCCAACGTAGCTGCAATTGGAATTCCGAAAAGATAAAATGCTGCAAGATTGATATAGGCCCCAATGTGCTGCCACCCGCAGCCCCTGGCAACGCCTGCAAGAAACGAACGGGAAGATTAAGCAAGTTGATTGATCTTTTCTATGAGAGAGATCTGTATGGTTGAGGATAAAACTCTGGTTAACCTGAAAGGGCCCCTTGGAGACTGTCCACTATAACAGATAGACAAACAAGAGGAGCCATCTTTGTTACATAGTCCACGACTTCTTTCTCATTGCTGAAAATGTATCCAAAAACGTTCCGGCTGGCAAAGACCCCCGTGCTCACGATTATTGCATCTACAGCTGCAATTAGCATTAGGGCGGTGACTGATGTACGAGCTTCCTCTGGTCTCCCAGCTCCTAGCTCATTTGAAATCCTTGTGCTGAACATTAATATTCACACGGCTTAAGAATTGGGTACAGATATTCGTTCATTAGCGCACAAACCAGCATGTAACACAGACACGAGATCATAAGACAGAGAATTGAGCTACATCCTTGAAGTATACCTTGCTGCAGAAGCCAGTCCATATGGTATTGCATAAAGTGTAGATATGGTGTTTAGGCTGTCAAGATGAGGCATAAAGATTCAGACTGTAGCAATGAATAGTTGAATAATGCTTGTAGTAATTACGATATCAACGAAACTTGTGAGAAGCCTACCACACGGACAGCACTGAGGTTTCAAGCTGAGGATTTGGTAAAACCCCCGACAGCAAGATAAGTAGCTCAAATGACCACCATTCAAGACTACATTCATTTTAAAAAAATCAAACTGTTAGGACATTTAGAAGTTCTAGAGAACTCAGAATGTGCTAGTCTGTCGAAAGTTGGAGTAGAGAGAAGAGAAGTGATTTACCAAATCATTACAGCAGAAGGAATTGCAAAGCGGAAAAATTCTTTTATTCCTTCGAATATCTTCATTGAAATTTGATAACGCGTTTTTGCGCATGCCAGGGAGTACTTCATGTATACACTCAGGATTGTCACGTTCAACCACATCGAAAGACTCATGGCAACAGCACCTCCAAGATTCTCTAATCCAGACTTAAAAACGAGTGCCCAACAAACTGGCACATGGAAACAAAGGGTGACACACGAGCTTATCAGCATAGGAAGAATCAAGCTTTGCATTTGATAGTACCGAATAAGTGGTTGAAGAATTGCATAGCCGAAGAGAGCAGGAACAAGCCACATCATGAATTTTCCAGCTTCATGTGAAATCTGAGGATCTTGGCCAACAAATTTTAGTAAGGTTCCCATATATATCCACAAGATGGACAGAGGAATGCAAACAATGATCAGAGAGAAAATGGCAGTGTAAGTTTGAGTTCCAAGTTTTTCGTATTGTTGAGCACCAAAAGCCTGTCCGCTGATCGTTTCCAGTGCGCCTGCCATACCTAACTGTTTCACGATAAATCAGAAAGTTCAGAAAATACTGCCATACTCAGTGTAGTGAACAATCAATTTACTTTATTTTGAACTAACATATTTCACCAAATTGCATTCTTGCACAATCAAAACGTTTATTTGAGACACATTAAGGCACATCTGTGGGCACTTCAACTAATGAAATGTTTTTCAATTTAGCAGCTGTCACATAATTTAAGCACCAAGTGTTGTATGGATATTACATGGACATGCAGATTATTAGTCGGATTAGATGACAACCATCAATGTTAAGAAAGTCTTTAAGGATAATGGTTAGAGGGATATGCGACTGAACTGATGATACCAATCGAGTTAGGCATCGAATGCTTGAGAAGACACCTATTCATGAAAAGGCAGTTATCAAGAGAGAATGTATAGAAGTAATACTGGTGAACCTAAAAGACCACAGACGTTGTGGTCCTTTGTTGATTTAATGGCAATCACAACTTAGTAACAACTCACCAACATAGGCACATCATCTGGTGCAGGGTTTTTTGTGGGTGGCCGTCTCAGTCAGTTAAAAAGTAAGTCTTCAAACTTCCCAAGCCAGTCAGTTGTTACTAGGACTCGAGGTTTAAATTTTGCCAACCACTACTTTGCTTTTCAAATTTTCTTCCACATACAGCAATTGAATTGTCATTTTTATGATCTACAAAATATATGAGGCTGGCTAACAACACTATCATCATTATGGTCCTTCTGATTTATCAATGCAACGGGATCCAAGACCAATAAATATTCAAGGTGTGCTGTACAGCAAATAAATTAAACTGCAGGAACTGCACGATGCTTCTTTCCAAGGCAATAGTATATATGACGGCAAACGCAGATAACCCTCGAAGCAATATATAGAAAGAAATGGATGATCGCGGAAATAAGATGAAATCAATAAAGAACCTCTAGCAATAGCACGTGTGGAAGACTCTTTTCACATTTCTTGCTACTGCAGTTCTTGACTAGAAGTAGGAAACAGTTTAAGTTTAAACTTATAAGAAGTAATGTATATGCTGGATGTACTGATTTTCATGATTTAAGTTTCCATATTAGGCAGCATATCAAACAAGATCAATGCTAACAGGTGTGAGTTGCAGATGACATTAGCACCTTAAGTGGGTATTGTTCAAAACATTTCCATAAAGTTTACATCTTGAGGAATCTGGACAGACACTACGTGACAAATATGGCAGACAAGTTGTGATTCCTCAAACCAAAGTGTGAAAGAAATATAGTACACAAAAAAACAGAGAGAAGGGAAGTGTGCTAGAGATACATACAAGGAGGCTAAAACCAGTAACACCAGCAAGAGAGATGGCTATGGCAGTGCTGGAAAGAGAGAGTTCACCTAAATGACCAACCATCATCAATGATATAACTTGCAGCAAATAGTGTGATAAAGTGACAGCTACCATAGGTCCTGCTAAATAACCCAACCTCTTGATCTCCTCCCCTATCTCTCCCCATCTCACTCTCCTTTCTGATACCCTTTCCTTCAACAACAAACCCTCCTCCGCCATCTCTCTCTCTCTCTCAAGAACCTCTATTGCAGGAGTAAAGGGTTGTCTGTTTCATGGTCCTTATTATAGTATATATATGTTGGACTTGGAGGCGACTTTGTTTTTTTCGGCAGGAAAGATAGATATCTTATTACTAGACTAGCATATAAGGGGGAATGAAATGTATGGCATGTAAGGCTAGCAACTTCTGCTACGACTCTTGACTCTACAGTTTACTTTAGATACGTAACATGTAAATTTTTCTTACTTCAGTGGCTTTTCAGAATTCTTACAAGACAAAGGTCCAAGTTTGTATGCTAACTAATTCTAATGTTACTAGAGCAAGTCGATGTGTACAATGATAATTGTGAGATCGAATGTACAAAAATTGGGATAATTATGACTTTAGTTTTCAAACAAAGTCATTTATTCAGTTTTAATTCTCAAAAATTTGAGTTTGCAATTTTGATTCCGAAACTATTAATTTTTTAATCATTATGTTAATAGATTCATTAAAGTTAATGAAAATTGAGAACAAACAGCCATTTTTTCCCCATTTTGCTGCATTTTTCAATTATGAATGCCCTCATTTTCTCCATTTTTCTTCAAATTTTGAAAGAGAAAAATTCAAAAAGATAAATTTAAACAACAATTTTCTATATAACTTTAACAACAAAAGTCCCTCCCAAGGGATCAAAAAGGCTCTTGGAAGTCAATTTTGCTTGGCCATCAAGACACATCAAAGAATTGAGAAGGCAACAAGAGGGTGACTGCGTTGTTGTCTTGATTGTGACCTTGTGAAAGATTAAATAATGCAAACTTTTCCACAAAAACAAGAAGAGAAAAGGTAACTTAAAAATATAATATTTTTGAGGTAATAGAATAATATTCTGATTTGTGGATTACGGAGCAAGTGATTCGTTTATGTTGTTTTCTAAAGCCCAATACATTGGGCCATTAATGTCTGACCCTGAAACTGTAGAGTTCTTCTTTCGATTTTCTGTGTCTTATTATTTCTAAAATACTTTTCAGAGCCAGAGGAAGAACCCTGAAATTAACAATTCCACACAGAGTGAGTGTTTTGGTGTTGCTGAGATGGGGAAAGCAGCGACAGAGCAACTCACCCGAGCTCTAAACGAGCACCTCAACACCATACATGAAACTTTTCAGGTTCTTTCAAGAAATTCCGTTTTTTTTTTTAATTTCTATTGAATGTTGACATTTGTAGTGAGAAATTATGAGTTTTGACCAACAAAGTGTTCTGGGTTCTGTTTTGTTTTGGTGTTGGGTTGTAATTTTGTAATTTGTACTGTGGGTATTATGCAGATGTTGGATCAAACACCAGCCTCATCTCTTGAGAAAGTCGGCTGGAAGGAGGTCATTCAGATGGGCGAACAAGTCTCCAAACAAGCCACTACTGGTCTGTCTGTATATGTATATATATATATTATATATATGTATATTTACATTTCTTCTATGTTTGGGTTTGCAGTTGAAATATTGATTTAGTTCAACTACCTGTGTGTGTGTATGCATGTTTAAAAATATGATCTTTATCGGTTTTGAGTGGTGGGTTTTTCTTAGATCACTTTGTGGAATATGGCAGTGTTGAATTGTTTAACTATAAACTTGACTTTATGGCTTTTTTGTTTCTTAGGATTGATGAAGTATTTTCCAATTCCTATTGTTTTTTTCTGTATAACTTCAGTTTATGTTGTTGCTTTTCGTATCTTCAGAACTAATTTTAGTTTTAATAGCTAAGAAAAGTTGAAAACTGTATGTTTCAAGTATACCGCTTTACCATTCTACAAGTGAAAATGTTTCATAATCAACTCGGACTTTGTGTCTGAGTTTGTGTATTAGTAAAACAAATTGCTAGATAAGTGCTGCCACTTATGATTACATGTCTTTAAATTAGTTGATCGATTGAAGTGAACAAGTAATCATGCAACCATGCAAGTTGAATCTTTGATCATCTTTGACATTCATATCATTGTTTTGCAATTATTGTTTAATACAACTGTTTAATTTTTCCCATTCAATTATGAATTGCCTTTTGACATATAACCAAATGTTATAACAAACTTATGTACAAGTGAGTAACTAACTATCATATCAACACCGTCTTACTTGAACCATTTTCAATGATCATTGGAATGCAATTGAGATAGAACTTGAAACATACTGTTTTTCACTTCTGTTGTTCAACTTTGATCAGAGCAGCTCTTTGAAAATTTCATAACTAGGATGTTCCCCATCATTTCTTTTAACTTCTAAGGTCTTTTCTACTTTCTTATGGTTTATGTTGTATTCTTTTGTGAATTATTGCCTCATCATGTTCGTAATGCAGTTGGAATGCTTTACACTGGAGAGACCCCTGGAGTTAAAGCCCTTGAAGAAAACATGGTTGCATACTTCAATATGCTGCAAGGATTCCTTTTACTCTCCATGGAAGTTCAATGGGTGCAGGACCAACCCTCTCTTCTTGCATTCATAAAACTGTAAAGCAAGTTACTGACAGCAGCTTCATGCTATTACAGGAAAGCAGTCTTCATATGGTACATATGGTACCTTTTGTTTTTTCTCCCACACACGCAGACATCATGTAAGGTTTGGTAATAGGAACAGTAATTAAGTATTAACCTGATAAATGTAAAACTTTACAGAGAGGAAAGAGAGCATGTAACTGTTTAGACTTCAGAATCACAAATAGAACCTGTTCTTTACAAAATCTTTTTTCAGTCTTCCTGTTTAAAACTCTGTTTTTGTCTAACCTTGTTTTATAGGGGATAAAGAGGGTGGTGTAGAAGCAATCAGAATTGTCTTTTAGATAATTTTTACATATTTTGGCGAGCCAGGCTAAATTTCTTGTGTCCTAAATTAACAATAAAATGGAAAGTTTATATTTTGAACAAAAATGACATGTCTATCTTACTAAGTTTATGCTGCAACATGGGGAACTTTGCTTTAGGATAACTTATTCCTCAGGGACTATCTTTTAATCATTTGATGCTTTTGCTGTACTGCAACTTGATTGAGAAGAAACACTGATATTAGAGATCTTTTATTGAATTCTGCCCAGTGGAAACATGTTATATTAAAAATAACGTGATGGAGTTCAAACTTTTCAAGACTGTGGAAGTTGAGGCTACATGATGATTTCTGTTTCTAGTTACTCATATAGCTTATCATTTGTCATCTAATGCGGCTGCTTAACTGGTACATCAATATGTAATTTTATTCTACTATGAATTTGCAGGATCACAAATTAAAGCTCAGAAACTGTCTATCCCACGACTTGTAGGTGCAGTCTGGGATGCTTGTGCTGCCCTGAAGAAGACGCCCACCACAAATGTTACAGCAATTGGTCGAGCAATGACACAAGTTGCTGTTTCCATGAAAGATGTTCTTCGGGAAATGAAGGAACTGAAGCCAGCTTCCTCGGACCCCTCGGATGAATCGTCTGGTGAGGGTTCTACAAAAGCAGTAGACAAATCCAATGACGATGATGATTCATGCGACGGAGATTTGGGCAATGATTTGTCACCTGAAGAGATGAAAATCGTGCAATTAGCTACCGCCATTGTGTCTGAAATACTGGTGGTTGTTAAAGAACTAATTCGATCCATTACTGCATTGCTTCAGCAGGAAAACTCCGATGGTTGTGCTATTTCAGTTGATTCTCTGGAAAAACTTTTGAAACTCTGCCAAGGATTTGGAGTACAGGTTGATGAGCTGGGGGCGTGCCTTTACCCACCACAAGAAATTTCTGCAATTAAAGTATCTCTGGAAAAAATTTCGAGCTTCACTAAGGAAACAGAAACCGAACTACAAAATCTTAAGGGTTTTACAGATGATTTTAGTAAGGCTTGCACTGGTTTGAGGAGTTCGTTGAGGCGGTTGGAATTTGAACTGGGTTGTCCAGACGCCGCTGATCTTGTCCCAGAACTGGAAAATCTTGTTGTAAGCAAATAGAAAGGGGTTTGACTTGTCTAGCTTTTATTGAGCGTGTTAAAGGTGAAGGGAATTTAGTTTCTGTCTTATAGATCATATTCATATAGTAGGAACCAACCAACTTATATTGAACTGCTTATTTGTTGAGACTCCCATATTTCTTCAAGACTGTATACATTTTGTATGACACTTCGAGAACTTGAAATTGAGCTAAAGCTACTTTATACAATAACTGCAACTCATAAACTCAAACAATAATAGGTACAGGATAGTTTCGTATATATTCAACAAAAACACATCGTTTCCCTGGCCACTCGTCTTACTAGCTGTATAGAGATTGTATAGGGGAATCTGAGGAGCAAGTTGTTTCTGTTTTACCGCCGAAAGTTCATCGGCCAAGAACCTTAACAATGCCAGCACCACCCAAATAAAGACCCATAAGGGGGCCTGCCAGGAGCATTTGAGTAAGAGGATCAGTTGATGGTGTGAGTATAGCAGCTGCAACCACTGAACCTACCACCACATATCTCCAAATTGACAGCATTTGATCTGATGAAACCAAACCAAGTTGTCCAAGAAGCAGTTGTATAACTGGAACCTGAAGAAGAAAGGTCGAAAATGTTAGAACACTGGAAATCACTGAAATTAACATATTCCTGTGCTTGGTACAAGAATGTTTGATTTGGAGATCTAATAAATTACTCGAAGAACAACTGTAGCTAAAGCAGACATCTTTCTTTTGTCCACACAGGTTATTCAAACCTTATGTATCTTGTCTCCCTTAAAAAGTCAAACTAGTTTCTAACTGTGGTGGTATAATCAGCACTGAAAACTATTGCACATAAAACTTTACCTGGAAAGACAATCCTGTGCTAAACATGAGCACAAGGACAAACTCAAAATACTGATCGATTGACCAAAGCGACTCAACAACACCTTCCGCATAGGTAACAAAGAATGTCAAGGCTGCTGGAGTAAGAACATAGTAAGAGAAGATGATGCCAGTATAGAAAAGGATTGATGACCCCAGAACAACTGGCCCCAGAAATCTTCTCTCTGCCTTTGTTAAACCTGGAACAACAAAAGCTATGATCTCATAAAGGATTACAGGGCTTCCCAACAGAAGCCCACAGTACCCTGACACCTGCATTAAAAGATTATATTGCTTTTAGTTCACAAATGCGTAGTAACCATTGAATAGACCATAGAATACCTAGTTCATGAGAATAAAGTTTCTTAAACGGGTGATATGCCACACCCTCACCAAAAATGAAAAGGTGAAATCCTGCTCCAAGTTTGCTTAGATTATGTTGAACATAGTTTGAAATGTCTTTAGAAATTAGTGTTCTTGGACGAACAAAAATAATAAAACATTCCACAAGGATAATTAGTTAATCTTCACTCCATAATTTTGACAAACTCCACTAGATTGGGGGGGGGGGGGGGGAATATAGTGTTTGCTAGTGGTATGGAAAGTAAATAATTAACTGAATAAATATATCAAGAAATACTGAAGAAAAATCAGGACAGGACCCACCTTCAGAGATGTGAAGAAAAATTCACCAGGTGCTAATTGTAAAAACCGAACACCTTGTGCTTTAACTGGAGCTTCAAGAAACATAATGAGTTCCTTTGAGAAAGCAAAACAACCAACTATAGCAGCTCCAACAGCCAAAACAGATACAAAGATTCTGTCTCTTAATTCCTCTAAATGGTCATATATACTCATTTCCTTATCATCTGGGAGTAGCTCTTTACTAGGGTAAAGAAAATTGTAAATAGAATTTCCTCCATCATCTACGGTATTGTTCAGGAAAGGATTTTCACTTGACTCGTCGCTGGAATCTGTAATGCCATCAAGAGAAATCTTAGAATCTGAAACAATAATGTCTGTCCAACATTGGAAATGGCTTCAATTCAGAAAATTCAAACTACAAGAAATAGTAATTAAAGAAAGAAAATTGAAAATACCCTGCAACAGCTGCCAATACAATGTGCATAAGCCAAAAGTTATAAGCTTATTGGTAAGATTCATTAAAAGTGTCGTGTGGAAATATGATGGAGAAGTAGCTTCCATGCACAGATCAACAGACTGCACCACAGGTGAGCTGTTAAGCCAGATCGATTATAATGACGTCCCAAGGGAGAACATCTAAGTTTAGTGGTACCTCTTTGGAGATCTTAGTACTTTCTATTTGAAGGACTTTATTTAATATTTACCAAGTCATAAGGGGTGACAAGTCAAAGAATAAAATGTTGAGGACAAAGTACAACAAATTCAGATGTCCATAGATGGGCATTCAACTCCCAATTCTGAGACACCAAATCATTGGCTAGACAGATGTTTGTTGTGAAGTGCTGGTATGATATCTCAATCAAACAGCAAAAATTTCACCTAAAACTTCCCTTAGGGTTTATGTTCTAATGAACCCCAATTAATAGGGAAAAAGATTATGTTCCACGAATTTCACTTATTAACTAGTTGAACTTGATCCAAGAAAGGTCATCCTTACACTCTAAAAAATACTATAGTCAAGAAAGAATTAATTACTCCATGCACAAAACACCATAGTCGATAAAATGAACTTGTCGCAGCAAACAGATAAAAGGCTGAAGCCATTTCGAATATCATCACCTATCTGAAAACCTTGAATAATTATCACAACCAGGCCAAAATACGCTGAAATACAGTAAACTTTAACCAGCCCCATTTCATAAAACCCAAAAATAAAAGCGCCCAATTCAAGTAATCTACAAAAGCATTAAAAAAATTGAAACACAACGGAGATAAAAAAGAAAAGATTTCTACTTTACCAAGCCTTTCCTCAACAGCAGGTCCAGCTCCATTAAGACTGCCACTGCTGATCTCCCGCTGCTTATCAGTAACATCTTCAACAGCAGAGCAAACTATCCTGCTGAATTTCTTGAAATACTTCTTATTTGAGAATCCCAGCAACTTGGGCCTCCTTTGCTTGATGTTCAAAATAGGTTTTGACAAGGCAATTGAGTTCAAGCATTTGAAACACAAGGCGTTATTGTTGAGGTGCGGGTTGAAGATGAGAGCTCCTGTGCTCCCCATGGCTGCTGCCCCTCGCAACGAAAAATGAGGCTCGCAATCACTCGCAATGGAAGAAGATGATTGGCCCCTGTGCGCTTGATGGGCGATATTTTGCGTGCGGGACCTTGCGCATCATAGTGGATATTATGTGGAATTTCTATTGTGCACTGCTATTAGCTTGTGGCCTTGGTGGAATTCACAAAATGGGAATTTTCTTTAAATTACTAGTCACCGTGCCACATTGTTTTCGCATACATATAATAAATATTTTTTTATATTTTAAAATAAATTATAAAAAATAAAATTAATAATTTATCGGTTAATATAAAGAGATAATTACATCTCCTTTTTGGATTTATTGTAATTACAAGTAGATTCTCTATAATTTGAAAAATTATATCTAGCACATATGCAATTTACTTCCGTTTAATAAATAAGTTTCGTTAGTCAAATTCATTGAATTTGTTGATATTAGCAAAAAAAATTGAATAAAAATTGATATTTACTCTTAATTGACTTATTGCTGGTCAAACAATTTTTTTCAAACTAAACTACTCTTATAACAATGAAAATATACTTTTCACATGCATTAACGCGTGAAAACGTATGAGAGTAATTTAGTTATAAAAGGATTTATTTTCTAATTTTTTTTATTAATATCAGTAAATTCAAAAATTTTGACTGATGAATGAACTTATTTGTTATGCGAAAGTAAACCTTAAGGGTGCTAGATGTAATTTTTCAAATCACAAGAAATCTATATGTAATTACATCAAACCTCAGGGGAGGAGGGTGTAATTATCCCTAATATAAATTTTAAAAAATGAATAAATTATTCCTCTTATCAATTGAAGAGTATTTTTTGAAGGTTTGAACTCAGGTCATTGGGCCTCAATTACATCAACTAAGCTAAGCCTAATTGACCGATTAAAGGACATTTTTAGCATCATAAAAAATATTCCGATTATGCCATTAGTCAATATTTGTGAATGTGAGAGATATTTTCTATTTATACGAGGATAGATTAGTGAAAAGAATCATATATAATTAAATATATTCCAAAAATGAGCTTTTCTATTAAAAAATGTAATAAAACACATAAATTGTTCAAAAGTTCAAACTTACTTGGCGTTCTTTGATTTTCTCTTCTCATTTACGTCCCTAAAATTATTATTAATAATTCGAACGCACATTCAATGTGTAAAAATACGATATATATTTATATATTATTTTTTAATAAAATAATAAATTTTAATCATAATACAATAAGAATCACACATAAGAAAAGGTTTTTATACCGAAAGCAAGATTTCAATCATGTTCCAACTATTCAACAAAAGAAAACAAAAACTTGATAACATGAACATAAATTCCCAAAAAAAAAAAAGAATTCTTTTTGTAACAAAATAAGGAATCAGTTATTGTTTTTTTGATAATTAAATAAAAGGAATCAAGTAAAACTGAACAACAGAAGGAAGGCTCTCTTTCTCTCATGCACTTGAAAAACACAGAATCAGCCAAATTCCCAAGTAAAATGCATTGAAATGTCACATCACGCATACTCACTATGTATGTAAGTAGGCTCCAAAATTTGCATAGGAAGGCAGTTTAAAGGGAGTCGGCAGCTATATGCCGTTCTTAGTAAGCCCTTCCACACCATCTCCTACCTGACAATAGCGTTTAGGCTGGCTATATCATCTTAGGACTTGGGCGTTGGCAGTCTAACCCAATCCTACCGCAAGATACTTGTATTTTTTATTTTCCAACTATATGTGTTCACTTACAAAATTTCCAAAATTTAATTTAATATTTATTTTTATATTTCACCTTATATATATATATATATGTATATATTCTTCTTTTTTCTCTTTTTATTAAAGACTCGATTCCACAAATATATGCTTGACCTGGAACTATATACTATATGACAAAAGAGAACATGAAATATAACATAGTTTTATAACTTGATCAATTCTTTTTAATAGGTTTTCATGCAAGATTTCAGTAAAAAAGTAACTCCCAGGAGGCATCCAGACACTAAAGGGAGCCATAAGTTCCATGCAAACCAAAGAACAGAAGCTTGGATTAATTGAAAATGCCAAGCCTAAGTTCTAGGCAAAACATGGGGAGAAACTAGACTTCAGCCAAACTTTTAATAATAAATGACTAATCAGGATATGTCCTATTTAAACGCGTCGATTGCTGCTAAGTGAAATCCCACAAAAGACCATTAATCAACAGACATCAGACATCCTTTGAAATGACCAAATTCAGAACAAAGTTCCATTTTTTGTTCCTCCAGGAGTTTTAGTCCTGTCCGCCACACAGTGACTATATAATCACTACATAACTTCAAGAACTCTTTCACACACTTTCCCTGTTCACAAACTAGGCAAGAATGGCTTCAGTTCCCCATCGGTTGCCTTTCTCTACCCATTTTTCTGGCTGTAAAAGTGGGCAACAATCCAATAAACAGAGACTTTACTGTGTGAAGATCAATGGGACTAATAGTTTTGCCCCGGCAAAGGTGGATTTGTTGAGCCAAGATCATGAAACTGCGGTCACTTCTGTCGATGCTTCTGCAACTGTGCACATGTTTGAGCAGCAGGTTCGACAGAACATCCCGACGAAGAAGCAGTTGGTCGATCCGTATCGCCAGGGGGTGATTGTAGAAGAAGGGGTTGGATACAGACAAACAGTCGTTATAAGGTCCTATGAGGTAGGCCCTGATAAAACCGCGACAATTGAGAGCATTCTCAACTTGCTTCAGGTAATGAAACTAAATTCCAGTTTTTGCATAGTTGAATAAAATTGTTATGTGTTGGCATGCAGAGTCTTGAAGGGAGTCATGGGAGTTTTTATTTTCATGCAGGAAACAGCATTGAATCATGTATGGATGTCGGGGCTGTTAGGCGACGGGTTCGGTGCCACGCATGGAATGATGAGAAACAATCTTATTTGGGTTGTTTCCAGAATGCAAGTTCAGGTTGATCATTATCCAATCTGGTATGCAACTTTCACCATCATTTTCCAGCATCCACCAATATCTACTTTAATATATAGCAAGTGACGCGATGTGTGTGCGTGTGTATGTGTATAAACAGGGGTGAGGTCATGGAAATAGATACATGGGTTGGAGCATCAGGGAAGAATGGGATGAGGAGAGATTGGCTACTGAGAAGTCAAGCCACGGGGCTTGTTTTTGCTCGTGCGACAAGGTACTGAAACATCAACCCTCTTCTCATATGTTCTTTAAGAATAGCAAGTTTTCGTTTTCCATGTATTAACTAAAACTATGGTTTTGTGACAGTACATGGGTGATGATGAACCAGCAGACGAGGCGTCTATCAAAAATGCCAGATGAGGTAAGGGCTGAAATTTCACCATGGTTCATTGAGAAGCAAGCAATCAAAGAAGAAAGCCCTGAAAAAATATACAAACTGGACGATAGTGCGCGCTATGTGCATTCAGATTTGAAGGTTATAAACCTTGTGCGATCAAACTTTTCTAACTTTGCATGTCATATGGAATTCATTCGACTGATACGTCTCAGTTTTGGTCCATTTTGCAGCCGAAGAGAAGTGATCTGGACATGAACCATCATGTAAATAACGTGAAGTACGTTAGATGGATGCTAGAGGTAACTACCAAACTCAAATTTGCTATGATTCTTTTATCCTAATAGCCTGAATCTTGAAAGCTGCAATGACCATTTCAGACAATCCCTGATGAATTCTTGGAGAACCATCAGCTGGCTGATTTAATACTAGAGTACAGAAGAGAATGTGGGATTGCAGACGTGGTGCAATCCCTCTGTGAGCCTCAAGAAGATGGACTGATAAAGACTGGTATTCAGCAGTGTAATCACATTGGTTTGAATGGGCATTCTTCACTGTCTTCAGAAATTCTTGGGGGAAATGGATTGCTGGGGTCCCTAGATCAGGGGCCATTTAGCTACACTCACTTACTGCGGATTAGGGAGAGCCCAAAAATGAAGAAATAGTGAGGGGAAAGACCACATGGAAGACAAAGCTCAATGCTATATCATTTCCTCCGTAGAAAATTATGTCATACTGATGAGTATAAATATGCCAAGAAACAGAATATCCAGCAAGCCTTAAACGAGTGGACCTGGTCGGAGAATGGAATGAGGATGTACAAATAAATGTGTTAATGCTGAGGTTCAAGTTCATTGGAAGCAAGCAGTGAAGCACAGCTGAAAAGTCATGAAGAGTTCTACAAGTAAGATCTCCAGAATAAGGTGTGTGATTCTTGTGCAGTTAGGATCCTAGAAAAATTGTATCCCTGTCGGATTTTCTCATTCAATTATTCAACTAGATGTATGCTTATAAAATAAACAAAGAATTGAGGAAAATGCAGTATAAGTGGGTGGTATCATGCTATCAAGTAGACGACGAGGGGTTTGATAAAAGCAAGGAAAAATTGAAACAAGCAATGCTAAGAATATGGAAAGATGTGACAGAGCATGTTTGTCGCCATTTAAGCCAATTTGATTGAGACCGACTGCCTATGAGTTACATATGAATGATCAGCCATTCTTACCACTATGTTGGTCTTATTGCCATGTTCTTTGGAACATAAATAGGATCCAAGACTAAGGAAAGGTTGTGTTTATTAAAAATACTCATTGAAAAGTTCAATGAAAATGTTTTGCCACAAGCTATGCTCCAGGCTAGTTCTAACTAAAATTGCAATTTTCAAGGGGGTGAAATGACATTTGACCATGCCTAAATTAAAAGAATTGAGGTTGACATAAAAAATTATGAGATCTAACCTAGAAGAGAGCACATTTACAGCTATAAATATGATGGGTATTTACAATAAGGTTAATTACCCAAGAAAAAGAAAAACCTTGAGATCTCAAAGGAAAGTGGAAAACATAGAAAAGATTGAACCCTATTCCCTCTTTATCCTCATTGATCTGTGCAATTGCCATGACCATGCACCCAAAAATATCACGAGCCCTACCCAAACACAACTCCAAAAAATAACCAACCACTTGGGCATGGCGTTAGGAAACAGTCCTGGAAGAGGAAAAGTATTAATAGTGAGTAAAGTACACTCCTAACGACGTGCTAATAACGGAAGCAGAGAGTAGAAAACACACCATGTCCAAACTTGATACAAATGAGGAGTTCCACGATGCAAATAGCAAGAGAAAGCCAACAAAACGCTCCCACCTTTTTCACGGTTTTCCTGATACAACAAATAATAAGAGCAAACAGTAAGAAGAAACCAAAAGATTTTGCACTATAAGAAGCATCGAGAAAAGGAAGTCACCTGTTTTGTAGGTAAGAATTGTACTCACGGATTGTTGGTATTGCGATAAGCCACCACAAAACCAACCTATATATGATGAGGGGGTTTCTAGGAGGAATCCAAAGGCAAAACTTCAGAAAGAACGTATTGAGTTCCACAGTCAAGAAAACAATGCAAAGGCTGAGAACTTGAATAAATCGGAACGGACCAAGAAAAGGGTGCCATTCATCTTTATCCCACCTGGCAGGTGTGAATTGACCCAGTGTTTTTTTACCTGAAAATTTAAGAGGATTCAATAAGTTCCTGCCATTAATTCATAACCAGCAGTTATCAGGGTTGTGGTACTATTAGTAGCTTGTTTCTATAGGAACAGACAAAAGTTTCCCACACCACTGACTTGCAATGCTTTCACAAAATCAGGAAAATAAAACTCCTTACTTGGATCTTGAAACGTATATGAATATGATATTTCCACATAAACAATCTCCAAAATTAAACAAACTAAAACGGCAACACTTAAACGTGGATCAAGTTATGTTCATCCATGGCAATAACTAATAGATGGAAAGCATAAATCTGCTCTATGTCACATAATCATTGGCGTAAAAGAACGTATTTTACTCTAGCCTTATATCCTTAAATTTGGTTAACAAGAAAACTTAATATTTTAATCCTCATACCATATTCTTGATCATGCAAAGCTATATGAAGGAAACGAGGAATGAAATACATGCAAAACCTAAGAGCAAATTAAGAAAAATGAAATAAAATTATACAGAAAATGTTGCAAAACCAACATACTTTGCCCATGATGTTTGGTTGCCTGCTTATACCAACCCACTCATAAGTTTTACCATCAAAATACCGAACAGTACGCATTCCAGCCCAAATACCTGTAAAGCAGAGATTTTAACACATGAAAGTGCAGTTTCATACTAAAATTCAGTAAACAAGATATAAGAGGGTTTTTTGTGTTTTTTTTTGGTTGGGGGGGGTTACAATAACTGTTTTGACAAAGTGGAATCCAGAATGCATACCTAACACCTATAGTTGTTTTACATTCTTCCACCTAATTTTTCGCTTTTTTATTATTAAAAAAAAAATATCTCACATGGAACTTGCGGTAATATTGGAATCACCAACTTTTGTAGTCACCAAATAAATGCCACAGGAATTCCAAATCTGTGCTATTAGAACACTTGCAGACAAGAATCCACCATCCTTTTTCCCTAAAGCTTACTTCACATGTTACACAAGGATATGAAAGAAAATGTCATTCTTTCATGTTTACGAACTATTTAGGCAACAAAAACAAGGATAGTGAGCTCGAGATGATCATCCAACAACCGAAACTATGTATCAGCCTTGGGAACCCCAAGGCTAAAAGGTGATGATCCATGCCAATGAGAGCACATCAATAATAAACAAGTGCTAAAAGAATGCATTGACAGTTAATAATCCATGCATCATGACCATAAAAGGAGGAGCTCAAAATTCCTACCAAACCAGTTGCAGATTAATATATCAAGAATAATGCTGTCCCACCAGCATTCATTGAAATTTGGCAACATGTGGCGAAAAGTGACCTGAAAAGTATAAAATCACCTCAGTGAACAAAACAGATCTATGTATAGCTTGCTTCAAACTGAACAAAGAACAACAAAGAGCAGGCAGGTGATAAAAGTTTACCTCCATTAACTCAAACCCAATTGAAAGTACCCACAAAAGAGGCTGATTGCGGATCATTATGGCTTTCCCCCACCATCCAAGTATATGAGCCAGAACAAACTCATCAAAAAGTGTCTCCTAAAAACAAAAGTAACATTCGGGTCTAGCTCCAGAGGCATCTTTATTTACGACATAACAAGAAACAGAAAATTCAAAGCCATGAGAAAAATAAAGAGTAACATACATAAACATTCTTAAACCTGCTTGCTGGATTTTCAGGCACATAAATCCGGCAATCAGCACCATAGGATCGCTCCGGAAGTTCTGCATCACAGAAATTGCATAGAACTAAGATCTATCACAAAAGTATGCTGATTATATAGTCCATAAGAATAGGGGTGACTGACAACATGTACTACCACTGCCAAAACAAAAAAGTACATTCATTGGAAGAATAAACAGAAGGACCAAACTCGTACCAACACCAAGATCAGGATGCAGAAATTTCATAAATTGCCGAGCATCATCACGCTTCTGAAATAAGAAAAAACGAACAGGTGGGTCAGAACCATAGAAAAAATGACTATGAAACAGCATCACTCGTACACGTTTGAGCACAAAGAAATTAACAGAGTTCATGCCAACTTAGGACCATGTAATAATGCATATATTATAATTCACCAAAAAAATCCTTACATAAAAATTTATATACACCTGACAAAGAGCTTCTTTCTACATAAATTCCAGCTAAAATAGGCAAAGAAGAGTAAGTGCCCACCAAAAAACTAACCTGGAAGAGTAAGAATGTTAATGCAACAAGATAAATAACCGCCATTCCATGGACAAGGCGCCAAATTGCAGGATGCGGTCGGGTAAGTACCCTGTTAATAAGAAAACAAGCAGTCTCAGAAATGGACAACAGAGTTTTCAACAACAAATAAACTGGTTAACATATTAGTTCAAGCATCTACGCCAATATTTGTGAAGGTGCTCCTCTTTAGCATTTTCTTACAGAAGTAGCTTATTAACAAGTGACACGCACCACTCTGAAATATTTTGTGAATTTTGACACGCCATTCATAATCTGATAAAACTAAACTAGGTTGTTAGATAATAGGTCCGATATTTAATACTATGCAATGAAAACTAGTTCTCAGCCACTTCTTCATCCAAGACAACAAAACAGCAATCAAGGGAAAAGAAAATCAAGGATGTATTCGAATATCTAATTAGCTCGAAGCAAGCACAACCAAACTTAACATTTGAATAAATAAAAACAAGTAAAAGAACTTACGTGGAAGGAGCTTGTAACAAACTATAAGCAAGAAATACCGCACTCATTGCCCATACACCCCTAAAAAGGCAGTAATCAATGGTTACAAAGTTTGCAAGAAAGCCATGTAAGACAAGAAGGAAGAATGAAGTAAAACTTTGACAATGCAGTGTGGTAGAGGAGTTTATATAAGAAACCTTTTCACTGAGGTGACAAGATTGTTTTCTGAACTGCGTTCAGGATCAAGAGCTCCACTTGCCCATCTGGGAAGAATTTTTCAAATAGAAGAATTAGGACATCAATGAAACTTTTCACAACTGATGCCACGTCATAGTTATGATCTTATGCTGTTTTTCTCTTGTAAAGTTAACTAAAAACCAACATATCACAAGTCAATAATCAGTCAAAAACCTTATAAAACACAAAACAAACTGAAGCAACGACTTACACAAGAAAGCATGCACCAATGAGTAACAAAGTAATGGTACGGGGCTTGTAAGCCCAGGCAATCCACGGATCAAGCTCATCTTCAATGTTTGATGTGCTCACATCACCATTTTGGTAAGTGACCAGATCCTTCCGCCTAGCTCTTCGATAACCATTCACTTCCATGGCCCAGAAAATTAATTATTCTGAGCACTTACTGCAAATCAAGAGAAAAACCTCAAGAGACAGATAATATTTTGCAAAGATATCATTAGTTGATACAAGACATTAGAAGAGATTGTCCTATAACAAAGAAAATTGATACAAGAAGTATACAATTTGGAACCAAATTTTGCAAGTGAATGACATGCACTCTTAGATACCTGAGATGAGAAAATTGTAAATTATCCATATGACAAGGTTCATAGAAAAGATAACATCTTGACAATATAAGGAAAAGGCCCCAATTAATTCTCCATCAGCCATTACAAGTCAATATCACTCAATCTTTGTTACTCTTCTGCCTCCCACTGAACGTAATCGATAAAACAAACTTCATGATCAGTGACCATGAGAAATGGTTTAAAGAAGACCTCAAGATGGCACCTTTGAACAAGTCAAGTATTAGCAATGCGTCACGCAGCAGGGGCAACCTCTATGGTCAGGTCTGAAACTTCTACGTTTTGCATCCTATCCTAAGCATCAAATTCACACCACAAAATGACTCACACGCACACAAGCTCCAAAGAGTTCACAGTTTTATGCAGCTTTTGCACTGTGTACATTGTGTTTCAATAATAAATCGTGACAATGCAACACTATGTTGAAAATAAATTTTATTTAAATGATACAGGTAGAATTACCAACTAAAATAGGTAGAGAAGCCAAACAGTAACAAGCAATCAAACTAGTTACTGAAAGGCCCAAAAAAGGAGATGTTTCGGATATACAACTAAATCATTCTCTTAATTTACATGGAACGGCAACTTTGCAAACCCTAATTAGCCTTCTCTAACCCGGGAACAGCAAAAGACTCATAAACATTACCAATCTGTTTCAAATTAACCAACTTTTCACCAAGAAGATAAAAAAACAAAAAAAAAGAGGTAAAAGTTGATGTCACTATCAGCCCCTAAATTGAACAATACCCAACAATGATTTGGTAAAGTCATTCATTGCATGCAAATGAAAACACCACTAAAACTTCAAATTAAGAGTTTGAAAGTCTTCTTTCAATTGAAAACTCGATTAATTCATCAAGATAACGAGGCCCCCGTACTAAAAAACCCAGCAAAAATTACGTCCCCTGCATGCGAAAAATTATACAACCCAAAAAAGATTAACAGGAAAGAAAAAAAAAAAAAAAAACATCGCGCGCAGAAGTCTCCATGTATATTGTTATATGTGGAAAGGGTGACACCGTAAATACATGTGCACAGTCCCTATACGTGTAAGCATACACATCCGTAAAAATGTTAGTGGCAGCGATTAATCATGTAAAAATGATTAGTCCAATTTATTTTCTCCTTACTCACGTAGAAAAGGCTGACAAGCGATACCCAGCAGCCCGATTGGAAAAGAAAAGAATCTCAGCCGTCGGATCAGAACCCAGATAGAAAGTTATCGATTTGAGAGCAAAAAAGGAGGAGAAGACAATAATAATGGGTGGGTAGCTTTACTAAAAGATAACTGAGACTTGAAGACACCAACACTAACACTGTTTGCTTCAAGACTGAATAGAAAGAGTAAAGAAATGAGTGCGTCCGTGCAGGAAAAAGTGAGGGAATGCTAACAGTAATTAGCACGGGAGGGGAAAATGAAAGGTGGGAGCTTTAATATTTCAATGGCAGCAGCAAAGCAGGCGGCGAAAAGGCGATGTGTTAAAACGGTACGGTGGTCAAACCATAAACCTTTTTAGAGAGAGAAAGAAGATGTGAGAGAATCAAGATTTTAAAATTTTAACCTTTGTTGTAACTATGTATGTATGTGTGTATGTATGATGTTGGAGAACAAATGAAAAATTAAAACCCATTGGGAGGAGGGACGGGGGGGGGGGGGGGGGGGGGGGGTTGTACCACCCTAGCCTGCGGCGGTGATGGTAAGATACCGATAATTTCAGGGAATAAATTAATTGTCAATTGTCACCCCATTGATGTGTGCTGGCACCTTAGAATGACTATTTTGCCCCATATATTTTGGGGTTGTTTTTTTTTTTTATTTATTTCTCCATATTATTTATTATCTTTGCTTGTTAATGTTTTTTATAAATCAAAATATTTATATTACTTTATTATCTTAATATATTTTTTGGTATTTTTTACTCTACCAAAATTAATAATATAATTTATATGAATATTTTATTTTAATTTATTTTTAAAAATTATGCATATATACTGAATGTGCCACAATTATTAGTCATAATTAAGAGTTTTTAAGACTCTAAAATTTCAAATAATCACTTTATTTTTGCGTGGTGGGATTTATATAAGGTTGTTCCAAAACATAAATCCCAATTTTTTAAAGATTTTTTTGTGTTTATTTAAATTTACACTTACGAAAATATTATGTTTGCAGAGACCACGCACGACTAGTATAATATTATCATAAGATGGATTTGTACATATTGACATATATATATATATATATATATATATATGAAATGTACCACTAATTTATAATAAATAGAATTCAAATAGTTTAAGATTGTGGTTTGAATCGATGAATTTGAATTTGAGGATTTTTTTTTTTTTTTTTGAAAAAAAAGATATCAGATGAGTTCACATTAGGGAAATTTGAAATGCATTAATATTCAATACAATATAGTTCAAATTTAAACTTAAAATTTATAACTTTAATTTCGTTAATTCAAACATAACCGATGAGTACTTAAATTATGTGGTTTGGTGCAGAGAAGGGGGGATTTGGGGTTGGAGTTGGGGTAGGAGTGGGGGTGCATTTGGAAATTTTATTTTATATATATGAAGATTGTGAAAAACAATACAAGCTATTTTTTGGTTTTATAATTGATATAACTTTTACAACTACCAATAATTAATAACAATTATATAATATTTATTAATATCAAATAATTATATTTAATTAATACCTATTATTAAAGTAGAATAACATCCGACATATTAATGAAACTTGAACCTATGATCTTAGAGTCATGGGGCGTCAATTTCATCGATTATATAGGTCTCGTCGCAACAATACATGCTATATTATGTTACTATTGAAATTTCCAGTATATTGCAGAATATTATTCACACTATTTAATATTTTGCAGACCCAATCTATATAAAATTATTTCGAGATTAGATGGTCCTCTTTGCTCTTCCCGTTGGACGCGGCAATGGGAATTACAAATTGTTTGGTACAAGAAAATTGAATCACAGGAAGAAGTTAGAAACGTGGGTAAAGTTGAGATCTCATAACTAAACGATCATGTATTCAAATCCAATAAATATGGGTATATAATTTACTGTTATAGTAACATATTATTTTATTATTTTCTTTGAATATGTTGTTGTTATAAAAATACCGATATATTAAATTAATATTTATATTTAAATATACTAAATAATATAATAATGAGCCGAGTTGTTGGAAAAAAAAAAAAAAAAAAATGAATGAAATGATGTAGCAATGAATGGAGATGGGGTTTTTCCACAATTCTCAAAATTCTAATTCCTCCTTTGTAGAATATTTAGAAAATTGAAGTGCTATATTGTGAATTATGGAATGTGGAAACTAATTTACGTGCCCATAGTTTTGGGCAAATGTTGGGGCGGAGACAACTTGATCTGCAATTCCATGCAATTTTGAGGTGCTCTTTCC
This sequence comes from Sesamum angolense, assembly GCA_034509725.1. Classification (NCBI taxonomy): domain Eukaryota; kingdom Viridiplantae; phylum Streptophyta; class Magnoliopsida; order Lamiales; family Pedaliaceae; genus Sesamum; species Sesamum angolense. Next base: position 4,741,442 of record JACGWL010000001.1, on the reverse strand, counting down.
AAAATTGTCACCCCTCCTCCATCCCCAACATTGATTTCACCATCCTATATATATAGATTTTTTTTTTGTTTAAAAAATTATATTACTTCTGAAGTTTTTTTTTTTTTTAATTTAACAAATAGATCTATCATCCATTAGTCAAAATTTATTAAATTTGTTAATATTAACAAATTTGAAAAATTTTAACTAGCGAAATGACTTATGTATGAGATAAAATCAAATATCAAAGGTACTAAATATAATTTTTTTCAAACCACATAAAAATTTATATATAATCATACAAAATCTCAAAAAAATGAAATATCGATCATTTGAGCAGATGTCAATTCAGAGTCCTAAATATGTGACGATTGTAGATCCCTTCTCCTATTGTTGGAAAATTTGTATTTACCTCCTTTCGAGTTTAGCCGCTTAACACATCGAACCCTCAGACTTTTGATTATTTGCCAAACACACCCCTCCGTTGTTCTCTTACTTTTGCATACATGTCCAAATTTTACTTTGTTGTTCTAAAGCTATGTATAAAAACCAAGACAATTTTCATCCTCACCCTCCAACTCTCATTATTAGCAAATACCTTAGTAATTAATATAATAATCTATTCTATTAAATTCGACGTTCAACTAATGATTGATGGATGTTAGCTAGCTAGTTGACTATGACATGTCTTGATACGATGATCAGAACAATATAAGGTGGATTGAGAGTCTATTTTTCTTTTTGATACATTTATCGTTTTTTTTAAATACTATAAAAAAGTTTATTTTAAAAATCGTTTATCTCAAAATATAATATGTGTAAATATAAAATACGAGACAAGGGATTATTGAAAATAATTTAATTTCAAGATAGGGCCAAAAAAATATTTAAATTTGAAGTATATAAAAAGGAATGTGAAAAAAGGTATCGCAATGACCCAATTTCATGATTTAAGCATAAGACAATTTTTTATTCTAACAATTCATCAAAGTTATTAATGATGAGGAGAGTGGATATATATTTAAACAAGGGACGTACGTAGCTATAATTATGAGAAGCTCGACTCTTTTACCATTTCCCATTGAATGATGGATGCATGGCCAACTTGGTACCCTCCATGCTGCATTTATCTCTATGCTATACTTAATTATGTAAATTCCTTTTCAATATTCCTAACCATAAATATATATAATATATGGGTAAATTATATTTTGCCATCCGAACTATGATCGTTTTTACACTTTGGCATCTAAACTTTTTTTTTTTGTGTCAACTTACCATCTGAACTTTACGAAATTTTACACTTTATCATTTATAACTATTTTTCACCCAGTTTTTTGTTAAAAAAAAATCATATGCAATGCACATGTGATATTTAAAGGTCATTTGATGTGGTATTTTTCAGATGTGCACAGCATGTGATGTTTTTTTGATAAAAAAATCACCAAAAAGACGATCATATATGGTAAAGTGCAAATTTCACAAAGTTGAGATGACAAGTTGACACAAAAAAAAGTTTAGAAGCCAAAGTGTAAAAACGGGCATAGTTCGGATGAAAAAATTTAATTTACCCTATATATATATATATATATATATATATATATATATATATATAAATGCAAGAGGTTGAATTTTGTGGGGTATTATTCAAATGGTAAAGTTTAAGTTAAATTTCATGAACAAAGTAAGTGTGGGTTTTGTATATTTTCTATTTTATTGAATGTATATTTTCATATATGAAATGATTAATATTTTTAATTATTATTTATACTTTAAAAATAAAAGAGGTTGTATTTTTTGTCATATATGTTAGGTTTTTTTTTCGATTTAGTTCTGTTTATTATGGATTTCTCACATTTCATTCTGTAAGTTTAAAATTTTCTCAAATTTAGTACATGCGTGCACTTTGTCTAATAATTAACTAAAAATGTTAAAAAAAAAAAAAGCAGGTGATGAGATTGCTAGTGGTGGTGTTAATAATTGGATGAAAAATGCACGAAAAGATTAGAATTGAGAAAATTTTCAATTTATGTGATGCAATGTGATACAATCATAACAAAATGGAACTAATTGAAAAGAGACCCCAATATATAGGACCAAAAAAATGGTTTTTCCTTTAAAATACAAATATCAAACTATATGGGGTAAATTATATTTTGTTATCCGAACTATGCCCGTATTACTTTTCTCGATCTGTCAAACTTACCATCTCAAATTTGCGAAATTTGCAAGTTATCATATATGACATTTTTTCATTCAATTTGTATGCTAAAAAAAATATCACATGTAATGCATATGTGCATATACGGGAAAAAATTTGCCCTTAATATCATATTTATATTGCATGTGATATTTTTCGACAGAAAATAATAAAAATATATCATATATGATCATTTGTAACTTTGCAAACTGAAATTGTAAGTTAACATAAATATATATAAATAAATGACAGAGTATAAAAACAAATATAATTTAAATAATAAAATATAATTTATCCTAAATTATCTATTTATTATTTTTTTTTATTATTTTTTTTGGGGGGGGGGGGGGGGGGGGGTTGGGGGGTTTGATCCTTTGGACTTAAACATGATCTCTGAGTTTTTGGGCATTATAATGAAGAGGATGAGTAGCTATGATTACGAGTTCGAAGAAAAGAAAAATTAGGCCATGTGAAGTTAGGCATGGAGATGCTTTGACTAAATAAAGTGATGTTTATAAACATAAGTCAATAAAATAATAGTCTTGAAATGATTAATAATTGCATAATGGCAGAAGACATTTTAATTAGGCTAAGAATGGCATCAAATCACATCTTCATCCTCAAACTACTACTTGTCCACATTGTTACTCAAAAGTTGACTAAACTAAACTCGTGTTCAAATAAAAGGACAAAAGAGTTCAATCTAGCACTACCTTAACATTTGCCCTTCCAGCCATCAACAACACAAAATAATCTATCCTCGTACTATTATTTACAATGAAAAACATATAATTAGCTTCATGATGAAATATATATTTTTTATGAGTCGGTAATCGATTACTTTGTACTTCTATTTCAAAATAAATAAATAAAATATGAAAAAATACGGAATACTTACAATATTAATGTTAAAAGGCTCATCATGTCTTTGTTATTTATTGATATTATGATGTGATTGGCACAAATATGATAGCTTTTAAGCTCACAAAAATGTGTCAATCAAGTCATAGCAGAACTCTTATTCAAATTAAATTTGATCAAATCAAACCAAAATCACAGAACAAGTGTCATATACTTATATATCAATCAAATTATAAATATATTATATTTATCATATAATTAATTCAAATTCAACTAAATTTAATTTGAGTTAGAATTTCCCAAAGTCATAAATGGGTAGCAAACAAGAATATGGGCAGTAGAAGGAATTTGATGATCCCATATGAAAAGACCAACAAGCCCATCTAGTCTTCTATTCTCCCCCACATGACAAGATTTTGAAAACCCATATGGTTCTTGAGATTTTGACCAACCTGTCTGTTATTGGAATTATACAAATCTAAGATCCAAGATCAAGTTGTGATGTTAGAATAGTAGTGATGATAAAATAAAAGATGACATGCATGATGTGTTAGGGTTTGGTTTGCCCCCAGCCAAAGATCCACTCATCTCTTTTTCTAACAAGTAAAAAATGGGGGGTCCCCTAAACTTTAGTGTCATTTCAATTGAAAAATGTGACACTAACTTTAAGCAATTGCAAGTGGTGTGATCTGGACATAAATGGTGGCAAACATACCATCCTCAACATGTACAGTTTCATGACAATTTTTGTGTCATCACATTGTTGGATGATGAGGTCAATGGTGTGAGTTAAACCATCCATGACAACCAAAGGCAAGTGATCCAGGGCAGGTCTCCATAAGATTAGAATTTTCTATTTAAATTCTAGTGATGATGATATATTTTAGTGGGAATTGAGGACAGGAAGGAGCATCCCTTCCCAACCTGTCTCGAACTCATGCAGTCAGATTCCATTTCTCTCAACATTATTTACCTAATCAATTACATGATTCCGACAGCCAGATCAATGTCGTATTTCGAGGACAATTTACTCTTTATTTTATTTTTCCAATTTCTTCTAATAATAGTAAACTATACACAAATTACTGTAAGGTGGTCCATAAACTCTGATTGATCTGTCGCAGAACCGAAATTTTAAATATAATAATATTATTTCCAATCGAGAATTGGGGCATTACAGCCCAATGTAAGTTAATTATTAAAATACACAAGGGTAAATAAAGAAATTAAATCCCCGTTCTGCCTATTGATTTCCAAAATATAGATGGACTTTCTGCAGTCCATCAAGAGAGTAGATTGGATTATGGGCCACCTGCAAACGGGCTGACTTAATTTTCCAACCACCATTAAGAAATTGGATGAGTTTTTACTCCAATCGTTAGCATGGCCGGAACATGCCCCTAAAACCATATGTCGCTACCCACCAACTGCCCTTATCGATGGACGAAATCGAAATCAAATACAATCTAGCAATATAAGTTATCAACTTGGGGCGAGATCATCATACAAAGGGATACACAATTGCATCATTTTCAATTCAAATCCAATGTATGTTAGCTGAAACTCAAATCTTCCTGGAATTCCATCCTAGCCAATTGGATGGATTTTTAATATAAATTAAGCATCCATTCTATTAACAATTGGGTGGGTGATGCAACCAAATGCAGTTGAGTCTTCAAAACTAGGAGGAAATTTCCAGAGAACACCACCACTCAGGCCATAAACCATGCATACTCCTCATTATAGACAAAAGGGAGGATCAGTTGGATTAGTAGGGTAGACAGAGTCACCCTTATCCGGTCAAAGTGTTGATTTTCCATCAGTTCTCGGCTTCCCAGGTCAAGAAGCAGCCAAGAAACCCCAAGCAAACATAAGCCAATAATAGTCGGTCCAAAAGCTTGCCAGCATTCTAGCTCAGCACCCACTCAAGGTTTGGTTCCCTTCATAGGCAGAGATAGGAGAAGTATGGGAAGATATCTCATCTTGAACTTGTAACTCTGTGCATCGATGGTAAAGTCCAGTATGATGCTTCACGACTTTCTTGTTGCTTATGTGCCAGTGGCAAAGCACTTCTTAGCTGGGATCCATGTAAGGTTGAGCTATTTTTGTGCCTACCAACAGGTTTCCGTTTCTTTACTGTAACTCAGTGCATGTCGCATTCCAAGACACTTAGAAGTTCACTTGTGATCTTTCTTGCTTTTTTTCAGTAGCATTGATAGGTGGTCAATGTAATCACGGCCTACTACATTCCCCCCCAGTAGCCACTGCAGAGCCTCAGCTGCTGCATCTTTTTCTGCTTGCTTCTTGTTGTTGCAAGGCTGCCCCATAAGCTGCATACCATTGAATTCCACTGTTGCTTGAAACTGATTGTTCTTTAGCTGCTTAGTCTTATAGCTGGGTGCGGCATGGCCTGCCCGGGTCAGCAACGTCTGCAGCTGGCTCTTAGGGTTATCACCTCCAGGGCCACTTTCTGTATTAAATGTCAAGGTTGGTTTTTGTGCTGCTGTTGCCCCAATGGATTGACTGCATGGCTGTAGTACCTGACGGTTGAACACAAACCTGCCACCACACTGATCTTCTGCTATCAGCAGACGAACTGCGGAAAGCAGCTCATGATATGTGCTTATGTCCATTGTGGGATTTAGAAGCTGCTCATTGCAAAAGCAAAAAAACTCCCTGGTATTAGAATAGCTTATATTCATTAAAACCAGAAAAAATAGAAACTGATATTTTCACTAGTCACAATGGCATGACTAAACTGCACTTCCCATGGATACTGAATTAGACAGGAAACAAGTTAAAGAGAGGTATAATAGTTGGCTTCATTTCTTATACTAACTTTGATCTGAATTAATTCGTCAAGCTCTCTCCTCAAACTCTGATACAGTTCTGCCAAAGCAGGATCCATATAAAACTCCAAGTATCCACCCAACATTTTCAAGTGGCCGTCCTGTGAAATCATACACAAGATATTGATAACTCAGTTGCCAACATCTTAATCCCAATATAGAGGTCTTCAAATCGTACTTAGGGCAAGAAAATAAATGTAGATTAAGAATCGTACCATATCCCCTTTCGTGATGCTTCCACCAAATAAGAGCAGCATTGAATCAGACACAGCAGTTGAATCCCGAAGAAAGACAGAGTTTACTTTTATTTTTTCATTGAAGACGAGCCATGGATAAGGTATTCTTGAGTGATGTGCATTCACCGAGTTCTAATCCAATTTGAAAGAGAGATCAAAATAGAACATCTAGTTATATATAATGTTTCAATCCCAACAAGAAGTAGAAGACGTTAAGCTAATGGGGACACTCACAGAGTACAAAAGCACCTGCCCATCTTCCATTGTTTTCAGGGAGAAAGATCTTTCATTGTGCTGTCAACAAGTTCAAGCCATGTCATTGAAAATGAAAAGGTGGTTAAGTTAATGGTCAACAAACTCAAGGAAACTAAAACAACTTTGCTGGATAAACAATGGGTTAAATGAATTTAAATAAATTTGTTAATCAAATGCTTGAAGTAGCAATGGCGATAAGGCAACCATCATTGTTCTTTCATGTACAAGGAGTCTAAACAACCAACATCATCCGCGCACAGCAAAAGAGAACCAGGATACAGGCAACCATATGAATAAAAGAAAAACACAAGTTACTTGATACTACTGACAATCTTTGTACAGCAAATAACACCATGGCTTACCACAACAGAGCAAATTCCAGGATACAACCCATAACAAATAATTGCACGAAGGAGATGTTCATCATAGCTCCAGACATTATAAATGGTTGGGTTGCTATCAACAAGACCTGTATCCTTCAGCAAAGAGTAGAACTCCTTACGAAGGGAATCAATAGCTTTCATAGACTGTGCAGACAGAAAATTCTTCCAGCAATATTCATATCCAGCGTTATCTCTATCAGCAACTTTCCAGCCCTCATATGCCCGGACAAGAGCAAGATGGTCACTGTAATCATGTGAAAACTGTGCTTTTGCTGCTTCCGCAAGCTAAAGCAGAAAACAAATATGTTACAAAAATCTAGATAAAATATAGTCAATCCTCACTACAGGAATAAAATCTTCACAAAAGATGTGAAATGGATATAATTTCAAATTTTAGCCCATACTCCAAGAGAACACAGACTTCAAAGCATCCAAGGTTTAAACATAGAAAAAGGAGACAGCAAATATAAGAAAACTCTAGGTTCTGAAACTTGAGCATTATGTTTGAGAGTGGAAAAGAGTTTTGAATCATCCTGGCATTGGTACTACAGAACCACCCAAACATAGACTTGACAACATTATGCTTTGAGCTAGACAAGGCAGCTGACGAGAAAGTAAAAAGTTTCAACGACTGAGAACTAGCTTGATCCGTGACAAACCTATAAACAACAGAATCCAACCTACTCCATGGACAAAAGTGCAATAACACACAAAACATTCTGACTATTGGACTGTAGGGTACGAACATGCAACACATCACTCAGATTTTTCCAAGAATAAAATATCACTAAAGGCTTGAGTCAAAAAACAAGATGAGTCTTTGTAATTATCCACATAAAATGAGGAAGGAGGTCAAGGTTTTGTTAATTGATGATAACAAATCCAATTTTCAAACTGCTCCTGCAATGTAAGTATAAAAAACAAATATATATATATAGGAAGAGAGAGAGAGAGAGGTGCCCAGGAAAATCAATATATTTGTGCTCATAGAATAATACTTAATTTTAGAGCGGTTCTTACATCCTTCTTATCCATTGGAGCTAAAAAAGGATCACGGACACTTAGACCAGCAACGACACTTAGTATTGGGTCCAAGCAATTAAAATATAACACCAAGTATAAGCATTTTCCCAAGTTTGGGCTCCATGGGAAGCATTGTAAGGTAGCGTCCTGCAAAAGATATCAGCCAAGTAAATAAGATGATGCAACCTTGTGAACCATAAAACGGATGCGAAAATAAGACATTTCAAACTTACCTAAAACAGTCAAATTCTCATTCTCATCTAAAGCCCCAATGATTTTTAGGTATTCAATGGCATTTTGAACCTACCATTGAAAATAAGTAAAGTCATATAACAGCCTTGGACATGGAACTACAAAAGAGTGATGCCACAACCTTAAACGTGCAACTTATCAATGCTTATTCCATGATCTTTTTTATCAAGACAAGTTCCGTGAATACACTGCAAATAGAACATATCCAGGTGACAGGCAGCCAGTGATAAGATGGGAGGAACATATCTGGAGTGAGCATTACCGCAAGATACTCCGGTGATTGCAATGCCCTTGATAGGAACTCAGAGATACCACCGAGTTTCAAACTCTTGATTTGCAAACAAAGAGACTGCAGAGGAGTCCTTAGAATTTCAGGTAGTTGATACTCCGCGAAAGCATCAAACACACATCTTGGATAGAGATGATAGCATTCTCCTGGCTGAACACGTCCAGCTCTTCCTCTTCTCTATTTACAAAACCAAAAATGATAGAGAGAAATAAAGAGAAATTAATATACAAATAAAAACCTACCCAAGTGAGATTAAAGTACCCAATATGTGGCAACTCTCATAGGACACCATTTTGAGCATGAGCCTTAAAGACTACAGCCCCATTAAAGTAGAACTTTTAGTCCATCTATATCTGTAAGTCATCCAACAATAATTTGTATATGGCATCTAGTAGAGGTTATATGCATTTTTATCTTGGGGTACTGTCATCTGCACCTTTCATCAATTTTATCAGCACTCAACACCCAAAACTGAAATGTACTAATATCAGATCTTTGGTACAAGTGATATCTTTTTAGAATAATATTTTCTTGGATCACATTGAATAAACTAAGAAATATTAATGATATAATTTTAGGTAATAAGGTAAATGAATTTTACATGCACCACAATCCACTTACTTGTTTTGCTGAAACCTTCGAAATCCAGGAAGGAAGCAAACAAGGAGTGTTATTTAGCGCATCATATGATGTCTCTTTTGCTTTCCACAGTCAATTACGAAAACCACATCATCAATAGTGATGCTGGTTTCAGCAATATTGGTGGCCAGAACAATCTTCCTTATTCCATCTTCAGGTTTGTTAAAAATCAATTTCTGCAGTCATTGAAGATCAAATGCAAGTTCTTTAGCAGAGGGGAAAAAATTCTAAACAACACAGAAATGACCAAGAAACTCAATAGATTTTTGTCACTGCTTCAATTACGAAAAATAGAGGGGGAAAAAAAGGACAATTTGAAATTCTGATTTTGATTTCCAGCAAAGAATCATTACACGTATTTGATACTCAAATGCACATCACCTCTACAATTTGAAACTACCGCCTGCTTTTGGTCTTAAAGTGTGAAATAAATAGCCAGTTTCAAGATACTTTATTTATGAGGATAATACATGAAAATAACCAACACTGACAGAAAGGGGGTCCATAGAAGGTTGCAGGTGTGAATAATACGTTCATGTGTTCGATATAAAAAAAAGATGGAAGTTTTTGTTTTTATAAAGGATCAAGCAGCCCAGCCCAGTCCTAGGTGACATTCAACATAGTCAAGCTTAAAGGTCAGAAAACCTTTTAACTTGTCTAAACACTTGTCTGTTGTGACTGCCAAACCAGTATTACCAGCTTCAGAAGTATATTAAGTAATTGCATGTCCTACATTTGATTAAAAACTAACTCTTGGAATAATTACTTAGTAGTTATCAAGCTTCATGATAGAAATCACTAAAGAAAGGCTGAAGAGCAAAATCAATTGGACTTCATCTTAATATTTCCTTTTCCTCTGGGAATCTGATTATCTGCACGGAGAACATAATACAGTTTTAGTGGTCAGTATATGTGGAAGCACCAGTTGATATTAAGGACGGGGATGGTTGCACTAATGAGAAGATCTTAAGGACCAGCACAAACCTGGTTGGATATTGGGGAAGATAAGGAGCAAGAGTTTATGGTAAAAACTGATCAATTACAAATGTTCAGCACAATGAACTAATTTTTAATGTTAACATGATAGTAGGTAGTACCCAATTACCAAAGGCAAGATGTCAAGAAGTAATCTCAATTACCTGTTCTTCGCTGCCCATTGAACCATGGCATGCCAATAGTAAAACTCGATTTGTATCTCCTAGTATAGGATGAGCTTGAAGCTTATCTTTCAGAGATGTTATATCATCCAGCCAGTCATGAAAACTAAAACAGCCTCTGGCCTTTCATTTTCACATATATTGCATAGAAGATACTCTATGAGATTGAAACCAAGGCAATCAGGGTTCCAATTAGACAAGGACTCCCTTGTCAGAGCGCTATAATCCTTGAAGTCAGCAGCACTAAGTGTATCCTGGTTCATTTTCAAGGAATTTGATTATATTATCATAAGGATACAACGAATAACATTGCCGAAGTACAGCGACGTAGATTACCTCCACTGCTGAAGCAATTTGGCTTTTTCTCTTTCTTGGTGTTTGTTTGCTCATCTTCCACATCTTTTCTATACCATAATCATCTATTTGATTATAAGGTGTCAACTGGTATCCTGTTGTCTCCAAAATATTTTCTAAGAAATGTGTCCGTACTGGATAAGTAAAACCCTATCAAAAGAGAGAGAAGAATTAGTGTATCATCATATTTATAGGAGTACCTTCTAAAACCAAGGTCATACGAGATAAGTAAGACCTTAAATGGGCTAACTTCGTCTTAAAATTATAGAACTGCCGTATAAAATTTCTCAAGAAGCATCAGTTTTACAACTCATTGAAAATGAAACTAATGACACAAAAAGCACCCTCAATACGACATCACACTTACCAGAATTTCACAGTGAAAATTGCAAACTAGAACTTTGTGAAAATTGTATTAAAGTGCCTGACCAACTACAGCCAGAGTTTAAGATGCAATAAATACATTATTGCTATCAGACAACTGGTGCTCTTTGAAGAGAATCAGACTTCTCCCTGTTGAGATCAAAAGCAATCAATTTTGCTGATTGAAACTTCCATGGAGAACAAAACGGTCATATATCATACATATTTTTTAGAGAATTGATAGACATAATTTGCATCCACAAATACACGCCTTATGATAATGACATGTAAAAAGCGCCACATTCTTGACTAAGAAAATGTAATAAATGCCAATTTATGTCATACACAGCAACTCTGTCAATCACCTTTCTACCTGACTGCTCACTAGTGGAGAATTGTTGTTTAATGCAAAACTAACAGCTGCCTCCAATTTAAGTGTGTGAAGTGCAGAAACCAACATTAACAAATGCATTCCCTTCGATTTTAATACAAGAGGGAAACTAAACTAGTATGATTATTTGGCAATTAAATGGTCCATTCTTTGAAAGTATTCCCTGTCTACCCATATACAAGAAAGCCAGAATGACAGAGTTATGGTGAGTACAAAACTATGATTTTTATATGGTGGACATTGTAGATGATCCTGATTATTTGCAATGAGTGATCAGCCACTTGAAAGAAATCCCTCTCATCCGAACATGGAAAAACAAGACACCTACCGGGATTTGAACCACTGGAGCCCCACCAAAGTATGAGGAGAAAAGTTCTGCATCTAAAGTTGCACTCATCAAAATAAGCCTCAATTCTGGGCGACGAGGAAGAAGATCTTTCAAAACAATAAGCAGAAAATCTGCCATCAAACATACAAAAAAGTCAGTAAGTTCTCTTGCCATGTTCGTTTTACGAAGTGAATTAATACATAGGATACCTTCATTTATCCCACGTTCATGAATTTCATCCACTATAATATGTGTTACACCCTTTAAGTTTCTGTCAATTAATAATCTGCGCAACAAGATGCCAGTTGTGCAGAAAAGGAGGTGGGTATCCCTTCCTTTCATGCCCTCTAGCCGAACTTTATATCCAACCTATAAAGAGGATGTGAAGAGTAAGAGAGGATACCTTTACACTTTGACTTGCAAAATCATAGAAAAATGTTACCACAAAGGTGATTGCATTCTTTCATTATAAACTCACTGTTTCCCCCAGATTCTCCCCCCTCTCTGTAGCAATCCTCTCAGATACAGACATGGCAGATATTCTTCTAGGCTGAGTACATGTAATATTGCACATGGCCCCATGCATAGAGTCTATCTCACACTCCAAAATAAATTGAGGAATTTGGGTAGTCTTCCCACAACCAGTTTCTCCAGAGATGATGACAACCTAAAAGTAAATGTCCATGCATCAATATTGGCATCAAACTGACATTCAAGGGGATCCCCTTCGATTTCATAGACAAAAAAAGCGTGAATTTCCTTTCATTAGCAGCAGCATTAAAACTAAAATTCAGAAGAGAAGAAACACCTCCATTTTGTGTGAAATGCCATTGGCAATCACCTAAGTAAGAAATTCTCCAGAGCTATAATTTTTTGCAATTACGTCAGATAAAGATAGTTGAAAGTGAATGGATATTTTTTTGCTGCTCAGAAATAAAACTCCCTCACTTTCTCCCACATGTTTAGCCAAAATTTGGAAAGGGGAAGCTTAAAAGATCTTCTTGTTAGAGAACATCTTTTCCAGGTAATGGCTTCCAAAAATTACTTCTTGAGCAGGATGAACAATAACCAAAACAACATGGAAACAAAGACTTGCAGCAACAGTGAGTACATCTGCAGTGCTTATCCACATAAGAAATAGCTTCCATATGCTAAAGAAGAGCGTCGCTGTGAAGTTCAGCACACCACAAATTAAACAAGCTAACTTATTGAATAGTGTATTAATTCCAAGCAATAATCAACAAAGGAAAATGCCTGAAATTTTGAAATACCTGGTTCTGTGAAATGGCATTTAATATTGTGTCTTTCTCCTTGTAAGCAGGGAGACTACAACGGAAGCCCATCATCTTTCTTCCTCCAGGAGATTCCTGTAAAAAAGTTGACAAGATGATGATGACTGTGCCATTTTCTCTATACCAATTACAAATGACAACTGGACATATATAGTAATGAGAAAATTGTAGGATTACACAAACGATTAATAAGAACAAAAATCTAGTGAAGAAATTAAAATGTAAAATTAAATTAATAAAGAAAATCAAAAGTATGAAATCATTCTTAGTATATTACAAATAAGAACCAATTTCTAGAGATGTCTGCATGTAGGACCAAGTTATAAACCATCATAAAATTCATGACTGTAAACAGGAGGTAAATGAGGATCAGGTTCTTTACAAATCAAGGTCAACACCATGACTTGGGAATTCATAACATAGTATACTAATTGCTCATTATAATCTCAGTTTAACAATTAGGGTGCATCCAGAAACAGAATCTTGATGTATCAAAAGTTCATTACAGCAAATTACTACAAATAAGCAGTTAAGAATACCAGTTGGGAAGCTTTTTGAATTACAGCGCACATAAATATTAATTCTACAAAGTCAACTCATCATATCAATCTTTAGAGGAAATTGAACCTGCCAAGTGTATTGCTCATTGCGCATTTGTAGACTTCTTCGCCAGAAAATTTTCTCCATGGCAGCTTTACTATGTGGAACTGGCTCTGGTTCCTCAAAAAGGGATTCTTCGGCAGCAAAATTGGCATCACTACTAGATGTTGAAAACGTATCCAGACTCTTACACTTTCCAGAAATGTAGTCCACAAAATAAGCATCCACACGCTTTTGCAGACCAGGAGGCAAGATCACCTAAAAATTCTCGAAGTAGTTGGAACATGTAACCGGATAACTCTGTGGAGTGTACACATAAACTCGGAGTTCTTTTCACTAGCTTTTTTCTCTTATTTCTATACTGATTTATTTTGAATGGCGGATGGGGATTGAAGAGCATCACTCAATTGATAGATAAGTTGAGAAAGCTTTGAGACAATGATGAGACAAGCTAGTATTCCACTATAAAGTCACAAGTACCAAGAGGTTGAATAGCTGCGCTACTAGTGGACAAAAAATGAAATGAATTATCAAGATGACTCAGAAAATACACTTAATATAGCAATGCTATTATGTTGAATCCAATACAACAATGTTGAAGATCGCAAGAAAATACCTCCCTCTGGGGACGCTTGTCATCAAGATCAAACCGGTAATTGGGTAACGGAACTTTACTCACAACAACTACTTTCATATAGAGATGGCTGCAAATAAACATTTTCAAAGTTAAGCTCAAAAGAAATTGTAGTGAGTGTTACAGGTGAGAATACAAATCACACCAAAGTACCTATATAAGCCCATTTTGCTTGCTAAGGCTGCAATTTGCTCAAAATCACGTCTATCCTTTTTTTCTCTCGATACCAACTCTTGCTTATCTGCACTGCGCAAAAGAGCATTTAACTTCCGTTTCCATGCAATAATATTCTCCGAGGAAGCAGCACCCTGAAATTAAAAAAGAAAGTTAAAAGGAAAACAGCAAAAAACAAGAAAGAAAATTGTATAACGATGCTACATGAAAGCAATAGACCGAACCCAATTCATACCTAAGCACGCATATCAAAACAAAATATCAATAACAACATCTACAGAAATCAGTAAACAACAGCCAACTTCAAACATTAGATACAAAAAAGAACTACACTATGAAATGTTTTGAATGAAAAATAATGACATTTTGACAGCACGGTATGTTGATAGTTACCACCATATTTTAATGTTTTGGTCACTCCCCCATCCCCACCCCAAAAGAATAACACTCTTCACAAGTGGTCCTGGCGTGCACTGTAGAGCTTTTATAAAGCTAAATTTCCAATAAGTGGCAACAAGATAATAATTCATGATAAAAAATACACTAGGAGGAACTTCATCCAGTCTATTTAATTTTATTAATTTTAACTTTCTGGTTGTGAATTTCCAATGGCAAAATACACTAGTTCGTGATATTAATACAAGCGAGGAACTTAACCCCAATCTGAGTACATTTTAGTAATTTTTTCTCAGAATGTTTTCAGATGAATGCCCCTTCTTTGCCAAGATCAATCCTCTCCTCTACTCTACCCCTAATCTGGGAATGGGTGAACTCTTGGCCTCTATGTGCTAAACCAGATAAAGTTATTTGATTATTTAGCAAGGCATGTGGATTTGTACTTGTTCTGAACTTATTTTATTAATATAGTTTGTCTAGTTCAAATAGCAACTTGTACCAAGAACCCTACATCCTTTTCCTTATCAGTAAATTTCTGTTTTCACCAGCGCACAAGGAAGGGGGGAAAACTCCCGGATGTATAATTGCCCTAAAAGGATGCTTAAGAACAAAAGGGAGCCCTTGATATTGAAGAACAGATCTGAAGTTATACGAGTTACTAACTTGGATTTGTGATATTTGAAAAATACAAATGCTTGTGACACGTAAGATGGGTCATAAATAATATGTGAATTTCTTTGACTATTACTAATATTCTCTCAAGTGACTTTTTTATAGTCGAAATAAACAGAATTGGATTTTTCTTATTTTTATTAATTCTCTCATTATTTTTTTAACTGCAGTACAGCTTCTAAAATTAAAGGAAGAAGTTAAAGATGACAAGAGGCACTGCAAAAGGGAAAAAAAGGAATGATAATATCTTGACAACAACTCTGGATAACTTGAAAACGGAAACTTGTTCATGATGACTGTCTTATACCTAAAAAACAACTGAGACTTATCAAGAACAAATTGAAAATCACACAGCCATCAAGTTGGTTGCAACTAGCTGCAAAATCTAATAATCCACTAGTGAGAAGAAACTCATCACCACAAGGAATTTCTGTTTTGTTTCTATCCCTTTTATGATCATAAAGCATCCCCTGCTGAATACATTCCTAAACCATCATACCATAAAAAAATAACAACTGTGTGAATGAAGATTCACAAGCTCCCTATGGCAACTGAACTTTTACAGACAATAAACAAGGATAAAAAAAAAATCAATAAATCTGAATACAGCTCCAAGCTGTGATTAAAGTTACCCAATTTCACCTTAATGATTAGAAGTATCCAATTCACAAGTAAGATATTCATCAATATAACCAAATGCATTCATGAAGAAGAACTCGCACTGCATAACTGGAAAAGACAAACACAAAAGGAGACATATATTGAGTATCTATACATAAAACATACAGGCTGCGCGGAAAATTCGAATCCGGAGTCTTGTTCGGCCACGTCATCATGCGTGAAATTTCCCTCTGCTGTTGAAGTTGCTTCCGATAGAGATGAGGAGGCAAGTAAGGATAAGAACTAACGTTATTACTACTAGCATCATTATTGAATTTTGGACTAGCAAACGAGCGCCGTTCGTCAGCATCACTGTAAGTGGCTACATTTGTAGGCTTGGAATCGGTAGTGGTCGAGGCAGCGGTAATTACTGAGCGGAGGCGGTGGTGTGGAGGTACATAAAGCGCGCCGTAAGGAGACGGCGGCCGGTCCTTCATCCTGACGAGTAGGCGCCGCAGCGGCGGCGGTGGCGGTGGGGTGGCGGTGTGGGGTTTTAGGGTTTTGGAGTAGGAAGTGTAGGGGGAGAATTTGAGAGAAAGGAGGTACATGCAACGCTGAAAATGAGCTCCCACGGTTTCGCAGACAAGATGGTGGTGGTTCCGTTGGGTTTAGGCACTGAGCCGGATTGTCAACGGCGGAGGCGGGTGGTTGGATTTGGTGATGAAACTGAGTAGCATGACTGATGATCGGAAATTTTAAGGAGTAACGTGAGGCGCACGTGCGGATAGTAAAATCTGCCAGAAAGCCACGTCATCTTTATGGGATATATTCTCATCAAATATATTTTAGGTTTCTTTTTTCCCCTTTTTTTGTAAATTGTAATTTCTCGTGAAGAAAATAAATTTTAAAATCCAAAAATCATTCTTGGTGTTTTAAAGGATTTGTATCAAGCATTGCAAAACAATAATTTCAAACTTTTTAATCCAAATACAACTTAGGTGACAATTGATGAGATTTCAATTCTTGCCTAGTTCAATTGACGAAATTGAGGTCCCATGATTTTAAAGATCATAAATTCAAACACTGCCAGGTGCGTGGAATATTATTTTCTGTAATAGTATGTGTTATTGAGCATAATATAATTATTTAATAATTCTTATTTAACTATTGATGTTGACATGACTAACTATAATTGTAATTAATTTATTGTAATTAATAAAAATTCACCGTTGTTTAAAAAAAAGAAGAAAAATTGATGAGATTTCAGGATATCAGACGATTTTGGTTGGATTCCGGTGGTGCTTATCCAGGATTATCTTCGTTGAAGAGGAGGAAAAGGTCCATGACCGAGCACAAAATTTAATAAATGTAAATAAGTATAAAGCTACAGTAGATGGATAGTATTAAGCTCACACTACCATCCAGATATACTAAATAAACATTCCTTCATAATGGTACATTAAGCCTCATGGTCCTCATCACTACCCCAACCTCATACAGGCTAAATTTTGGATACTTGGTTCTCACTTGTGACAACTTATTACTGATATTATTCAAGAACTAAGTAATTTAGATCAAGAAAGAAAAAGATGGAAAAGGGCTCTTGCACTCTAGTCTTTCACTGAAGGGAGCAACTAAGAGATTTTAGCCTGCAGTTAGTATGTATAGCCCTTGACAAACATTCCCTTCTTAGCCTCCTCGTTCTCGCCCTCAGCTGAGTACTTTCCAAGTTGCGCCAAGGAGTTTGCCTTTGCACGCACCAAAAGTGCTTTCTGTGCTGCTTCTACATTCTCTGGGCGACCTTGCCATGTCTTGAGAACAGTGTTCTGCAGTGCTCGTGCATAGGAGAAAGATACATGCCACGGGTTGGGACTTTGGTTCATTGCATTGAGGTTCAACGTCGCCTCAACTTCAGATTGTCCTCCTGACAAGAACTGAAACCAGAAACAAAGTTTACAAAAAGACCGCTGAGATTAAGAACAATTCACCTAAAGAGGATAACTGATCTGGCTGGCAATAGTACATTTCTGATGCAAGTGATTAGTCTGTATTATCAAAAATCATCAATGGATTGGTTTTTATGAAAAGAGAAACAACCACCAGTCAACAAAATCAACTTGTTAAAATTATTGTTTTAAGTATTGATGCATGCAGTTAATTAACCAAATGAAACTGTGTTCCCAAATCATTGATGTGAAACACGTAGTAAGACCTTGCAAGTTTCTGATTAGTTCTGCACAAGCACAACCCTAATTTTACCAGGGTATGGAAATTGATCCTAGTAAGAGGCCCATATAATGCTTTAGATGCCAAAAGTGGCATCCTTTTTCAAATCCAATGAAGGAACTTTTATGTTTGCTTTCTTACTAAGATAAAGTCCAAGCCAAATGACTCAAAAAGTCCCCATTCCTCAATAACTACCTAGTCAGATAAAAGCCAAAAGTATGAGCAAAGAATTTGTAATATCATTAATAATGTGCTCATGTGAAGTACCATGATTCCAGGGACTGCAGGAGGCACTCTTCTTCGGAGCATGGTGAGTGTATATTTGGCAATGGTATCTGGTGAAGCTTTCTCTTTGTGTTCAGCTCCTGGAGTTACCATGCTGGGTTTCAGCAGAATTCCTTCAAATGTGACATTGTTCTCCGCCAAGTAGTAGAAGACCTCGGCCCATACTCTCTCTGCCACTTCAAGGGTCCTCTCGATTGGATGATCCCCATCGAGAAGAATCTCAGGTTCCACAATAGGCACAAGTCCATTTTCCTGTATAGAAACATAAAAACATCTGACTTTGTGTAAAACAAGGCTACACTCCAGTTGTAAAAGTGAAGTCGCAAGTCAAGCATATTCCAAGAGAAGAGAAAAGGGTAGGAAGGTTGGGAAATTTGAATAGGTACCTGAGAAATTGCAGCATAACGAGCGAGACCCCAAGCTGCTTCTTTAACAGCCAAAGCCGAAGGACCACAGGGTATGCTCACAACAGTTCTCCTATAATAGTCAGATGCAAAAGCAAAATGATAAGTAGACTACCTATGGTGTAACAACTGAAATAAATAGATTAAGAAAAACAGCATACCATTTTGCAAAACGAGCCCCTTGCTTATAGTATTCGGCAGATCTAGAAGCCAATCCGTCCAATCCCTGGCACCAAGATTCATTGTTTGACCCTGGTAGTGGAACCAAGCCCTGTCCCAAAGGAGAAAAAAATAAAAAAGGAAGGGAAGGAAAAGATAAAAGAGAATAAATTAGATTGACAACTTGGAATCACGGAGTCCAAATTCTTAAGAAATGTGATAACAAATGGAGATATTACACAGGTATTATCTGAAGTAATGTGGTAACATTTGGAACCAATCAAAATTCATTTTAAGCTCACCTTATCAACTTTGATACCAGGTACGATATTCTCATCACGCAAGCAGTCCACGAACTTCTTTCCGTCTGTGGTTGACTGGTAAAGTGTCTCTTCAAAGAGAATGGCACCAGAAATATATTCACCAAGGCCAGGAGTAGTCAGGAGAAGTTGTCTGTAGGCCTGTCTGTTTGTTTCTGTGTTGTCAAGTCCAATGGATGCCAACCTCTTTCCGCATGTCGCATTTGATTCATCAATTGCAAGGATTCCCCTACCTGGAGATGCAATTGATTTCTAATCCAACAAAAACAAAGCAGGAAACACTTTAGCAAGAGACAAATTTGCTAATTACGAGCAGCAAAGGCTTTGCATTATCATTTTACAACTAACGGTGCCATTATACAATCAGAACATGTACATGTTGCATCTTATTCAAATAGATAGTGAGAAAATGTTAGAAAAGATTGCTAGATGAGAAGAATGTAAATGCTAAGTAAAGAACTGCAACCAAATTTACTTAAGGTCGTATAAACAACTATAAAAAGAGGGCACCAAATAAAAACTGACCTGATAAATAAACAGGAAAAAGAGAAGATTGCCAAAGATAATAATTTTTTACTCTAGCTGTTACACAACTTTATACGATACCAGTTAAAAATAGAAGGTGGCTACAATTGTCCATATGGAATCTGTATATAGTTGCACTCCTCTTTCATGCCTAGTGATAAAAGCCAATCCTCACCAACCAAAAGAATAGTACAAGCACGTGAGTAAGACCTAATCAACCCATTTCCACAATTCATTTAAGGGTTTAAAAAAGAAGAGAAGTGGAATCCCACTAAATTAAATTATCAACAGTTGCAGTCAACCAGAATATTTTTGATGCTGCAGTACCAGCGTGAATCATGACCTCACAATGATATAATTAGAAGACTAACCATTTCATATACAAATAAATTTAATACTCCCAACAAATTCACTGCAGCAAATACCCTCTCCAATTTCTCACTAAAGCTTTCAAGATTTAGCAAATTAGCGTTCGTCGTGGTGAATTTTAACTACCAATCACTGCAGCCACCATGTTAGATGCCACAAAACAAGATGTAAACTAAAGCAATTCAATCATTGTTATACCTCAGGTGAAAACGAAAGGACAATCCATAAAATTTCAGTAGAACATAAACAAAATGATCGAGCAAGAAATGGAATCAGTTAAGAGATCTAGTTTCAAAACAGCAAGCAAAACTTATATATTTTCCAAAAAAAGGTGCACACCATACATTTGCCTAATAATTTCCTACACACTCCAAACCATGATCACCAACATATACAACATTTATACAAAACCTCAAGCCGCCCAATATCCGAAACGAAGGAAAATGCAAATACTATGAACAGTACAATATACCAAACAATTAATCCACACGCAAGCACAGAGAAATTCCTTACGGCGGTTTTGATAAGCTCATCCGTGTAAGATCCGGCACGGATAACCGATACACGCCGGGTGGGGAACCGCGCCGCCGATCCAGGTCGCTGATTGACTGCCTGCTGGCCTGCGATCCACGATGAAGAGGAGGCACTCAATTTCAGCAAACTCGAGCAAGCCATTTGCGTCAGTAACCAACTCCGTGCGAGAAAAATGAAGAGGGTATTGTGGTGTATTTTGGGTGGGCAGTGGGTTTATTAAGAGAGGAAAAGTTGTGATAATTGGGAATGAGCTGTTTTCTTCTTTATCTCGGAGAGTCCGCTGCTGAACTAAAAAGACAGTCTCTCATCAGCATCTACCAAACAAGGAGACTTTGCTCTACGTCTCTGTATCAGGTGGTCACAAAATTACCTTGCTGTCCTTAGCTTGCTTTTTGTCTTTTTTTTATTTGGAAATACTTTCACATCCATTTTTCTTGCATGCTGCACAATTTTGCACGCTTTTTGCATGTCGTATATGTTATTATAAAAAATAAAAATAAAAAATAAATTGTTGTAATAATTTTTTACTACTTAATTTATAAGTTAGTTGGAATAGTAATTTTAATATTTTTTTATTCTCTATATTTTCTTATCCTACTCTATATTTATTTCTTTCTCACGCATAATTGTAATTTTTATTTCCTCACAACATAATTTTTTTCATATATTTTTTCCTTCATCTTACACCACATTTCTACTTTATATGCTCATGGAGATTGCATGTGCGACGATCAATAATTTTAAATAGGTGATGTAGACAAGTGTCCCACATTGATTACAAACAAGGAGTTTGAATGGCTTATAAGCCCCAATACCTCATCTCTCTAAAGAGACACTTTTTTATAACAAAATTGTGAAGTTTATACGAAATTAAAGTCGACAATATTTTACGAAATGGAACTTGTAAGGGCAAAAAAAGTCACTCCACGGCCGCTCTATTTTGATAACTTAGTCCTTGTAAGATTGTACCAATATTGCTTTAGAGGAACAAGTAGAAACAAGTAACACCACCATGACTAGATAAATTGATGCAAAATTGTAATATTTTCATATTGTAATTTCCTAACAGTTTTACACTGTGCATGTCATAATTTTCAAAATAAATATTTAATTTTTTTTACAGTAACATATATAAATTTGTAAGTTTATTAAAGACTTTACTGTACTCGATACTTAAAATAAAAATAATAAACAAATACATGTAATTGAATTTAACTTTATTCATTTAGCCTCTCGCATATAGTATTATTCTTTATGCATATTTTTTAAAAAAACACATGAAAAGTAGATTTTAAATTATTCCCCTATTGGAAGAGTTGGTGGAGGCTGCATCAAGCTAGCATCATTACAAAACTAATCAAATTGAGAGGTCCAAATTGGGAGTCCAACAACAAGAGCATAAAGCTCCTCAGCCAAGCCAAGGGCCATCATGATGGCATCACTCACTTGTTTACCCATCTCTTCCTTTTGGTCATTGCATGTACTCTACATCAATTCAAGTTTTGGTGCTCAAATCCCTAACATATGCTAACTCACCTCTTTTGTTGCATGCATGCTTGTTCACTAGAGATCACACATAAAAACTTGTGTCTACTTCTAATGTTTTGATTCACATGTTAGAACATAGAAATAGCCAAAAGCTTATGTTTTTATGGTACCCGAAAATTTTAATGAATTCACGTTAATCATATTTGTTTTTGTTTTGTATATTTTTTAAAAAATTCGAATGTTGTGTAATTGTAAAATTATGAAGTCGATATAATTGAATCGCACGATATTGATAATGTGCCGTAACAAAGTAATTAATCGAAATCGTATTTGTAATAATTTATGTATTGTAAATCGCGCTATCGTATATAAATCGTATTTCACATTTGGTATATATAATGTGTAATAATAGGCATAAACTAAAATTCATAGTCACCTTGAGCAGCACATTTGGGTTCGTACAACCCTGATGTTTACACACCCCAAACCCTAGCTTTTCATCATCCCTTCATCACCATCTTCTCCACATCTCACCTGCAAAAAGAGAAACCCTAAACCGTCGGGAAGATGTCGCTCTAGTTCCTAAATTGCCCCTTTTTTTACATACATTCTGCCAGAAGGATTTATATATCTCCTATGTCTCTCGACGGCGCAACTACACCAGGGGCAGGCGATGGCAGACCTGACCCGGCTGGTGGGTCCCAGTCGGGGCACGCCAACGGGAGTATTAATGGTGCGGGGCAGCAGAACGGCGTCGTCGCGCCGCCGCCTACGTACTTGACGCACAGGCTGAGGCTGAACCCGAATTCTGATCACAGACCCGATAATTACGAGGATTTGGAGCTAGATTTCAGCCCGATGGTCTTTAGCTCGTTGGAGAGATATCTCCCGCCAAATCTCCTCCTCCAGCCGCGAGAGGTGAAGGTCAATTACATGCGCGAGATTCTTGTCCGTTACTACCCCGAGAGCGAGCGCGTTAGGGTGAGTGGATTACACTCTATGTTATTTGCATTAAGTGAATGTGTGTTTAGAGGGGTTGAGTATGTGCATGTCGAGTGTTAATTTGGGTGCGGGGATATGTTGTCGATGTACACGTGGTGCTTTGCGCTGGTTTTGCACAGGGTTCGTGTTATAGAACCTAAATGATGGGTTAATGTATTGAATTTTTAGTAAGGTACAACAGCCAATGTGCGACTCATCACGCTGTTAAGATTGATGTGGGTTGATTCTCGTGTACATAGTTGAGAATAAAAAGGTGTGAAAATTCTGGAAGAAATCAGACTACTGATTTTGGTAGAACTTAAGGCTGCATTTGATTTCAATCCTTGGCTTTTGAATCTATTTATCCTTGAATCTATTCTTTGGGAAGAAAAAGAAAGGCATTTTCCTGGGGACTTGAAATCCACGATTCTTGCAGTGAGACCATTTAGAAAACTTAAAGCCTTTTGCTGAGAACCCAAGATCCATGATTTTTTCCTGTGAGACCCTGTGTTGTTTCAATAACAAATGGAACTAAGATTTCAATTGTCATGATAAGATTCTTCTATAAACCTGCCTTTGATATTGAGTGGATAGGGCAGCGTGCTGGATGCTACTTTAGCATTCATTTGCGTGGTTGTCCAAATGGAACTGGTCACATAAATCAAAGCTTCTGGGGAATCCGATTGTCAGATTTTGGAAATGGATGATTTAGGATGAAGGCATTATAGGCATGCTTGAGATGTGTTGAATTTGCTAGGTCTTGTGCATATCAAGTTGAATTGTGAACAAAAGGTGGTATAGGGTTATATTGGGTCCGGAGCTGCAGGGATGGATCTTTGGCTTTACCAGTCCCTGTGAACAGCTTAGTTACAAACATTCTTCTATAGCATGCTTTCCATTTTGTCCACTGGAAACTTTTAGTCTTTTGCAGCATGTGTGTATGGGTGTGTGCATGTGTGTGGGTCTACATACATATAATACGATATAACATACCATTATGTATATACATTCCCACACAAGTCAATGCAATTGAGAATTTACAACTATTGTGTTTGAACAGATTCAGAAGCATAGAGAATACAGACAGAAGATTATATCCAACTATCAGGTATGGGTTTTATGAACATTTGATTACCCATGCTGTGAACTTGAGTAATATCGATGATTTCTCGTATGCCTATAATGGCTCTAATGGTTTTTGATGACTGCTTAATGTTGCAACGGTTTTCATCAGAGACATCAAATTGAATTGAAATTGGAACAATTATTTTCTGGGGATTAAGGGAATATTTAGTACTGTATATGGCCTCCTATTGATTTTTCTATATTTGGTTTTTCCTAGTTATGAAAATTTAGCATGCATTAGAGAATTAGGTTTTATTCCATTTCGTAAGAATTTGCTCTCACATGAAATCTAGGCACCAACATGAATTACTATGCTTGAAACGTGCATGATTTGGTAGGGCAGTGGACAGCCTTCCTTCTTTACTTAGAGAATGCTTATCAAGTGCTTGTTAAAAGATAAAATATCAATGAACTTAATAAAGCCTTCATACTGGTATACTTTTATACCTGATGACTTTCATGGTGGGAATTATGGACATTGGTATGTAGCGTTCGCTGTTACAATTTCTGGTTTTTATCCACATCTTATTATCTTTCTCTTTTTCTAATTTCGTCATGTAAGTTCAGAATTCTAACAAACAATTGAGAATTATCTTTGTCTCCTCAGCGCCTACACAGGGAGCTTTATACAATGCATGCTGCAAACTTTTTTAACCCCTCGTTCCTCAAGGCTATCAATGAGAACACTGAACAGGGTTTTAGAAACATAATGTCTGAACCCTCTCCTGGAGTCTTTACATTTGAAATGCTGCAGCCACGATTCTGTGAAATGTTGCTAGCTGAGGTGATTTCCTTCTTTCCGGTTATCATTCAGCATCCTAACTTAATTCCTCCCAGCAGTTTGGACTTTGGAGTTTATGTTTTCTTATCATGTTTTTATTTTTCAGGTAGAAAATTTTGAAAAGTGGGTCCATGAGACAAAGTTCAGAATCATGAGACCTAATACAATGAATAAGTATGGTGCTGTTCTTGATGATTTTGGCATGGAAACCATGCTTGATAAGCTCATGGAAGATTTTATACGGCCAATATCAAAAAGTGAGTATGTTGATGACAAGTAGAAAAGCATTTTGAGAGTCTGAATAAATTCTACTTTCATTGTTAATCCTCTTCAACCAAAATGTTTGCAGTTTTCTTTGCTGAGGTCGGTGGATCAACACTTGATGCTCATCATGGTTTTGTTCTTGAGTATGGGATGGATAGAGATGTTGACCTGGGTAAGTGACAATATCCAAGGTTTTCTTCCAATTTTATGTGTGTATGTGTTTCTGTGTTCTATCAGTTCTTGAAATGTAACTATTATTTTCTTGCTCTGTGATGTATCATATAATATGTATTTATACTCTATTATTCTCTATTATGATTGAAGAGGATTCAATTACTGTCCATGGTCTGGTAAAACTACCTCTAGGTAGTGTTTTCTCCCCTTCTATTTCAACTTTCCTCGCAACTTATTTTTCTTCTCTCTTCATATATTCTTTTCTTCTCCAATACTTACCTTAATTAATTTTTCATGTATTATCTAAATTATTTTTCATTATTTAATAAAAACATAAAAGGTATAAACAATATAATTTTTTAGTTCAAAAAGTTGTAATCATATCGATTGTGCCATTTACCACTCTGGTAGAAGGTTTACTCATCTTATTACTGATAATGCAGCTTTCAAGACAGTCTTGGTGTTTTAACAAATTTAATTTTTTAGGTTTCCATGTGGATGACTCCGAAGTCACCTTGAATGTCTGCTTGGGTAAACAATTTTCTGGTGGTGAACTTTTCTTTCGTGGTGTACGGTGTGAAAAACATGTAAATACAGAAACACAGCCAGAGGTGAGTTGCTTTATCTGCAGCTTACTTAAGGTCAAGTGTTAACATAAGCTTGATAAGTCAATTTTTCATATGGCTAACTTCCTGTTTCACTGTAAGCACTCACTTGTGCTTGTTCTATGCTAGAATTTTCTAGTACATTTATTTATTGTTTGTTTCCTTCATTTGCTAATCATACATGGAAATAGTCTGTTGCTTTTCCTTATATATCATATTATTAAGCAAGTCCTGGAAACAACCAGGTTTCATTCTTGGGGTTGAACTTTTCTTATGAATGGATGATGATCCCTCCTTCATATTACTTTCACATTTATCAAGTTTTGTTGAGTTTGCTCTAGGATTTGATTGGGACTTTCTTCAATTCTGATTAGTAGTCTATCATAAAAACAGAAATCTAGACACCTGGTAGATTCATATTAAGTGACTAAATTGAACTTTGTATTGGCTCTTTTGTAGGAGATCTTTGACTACTCGCACGTTCCAGGGCGTGCAGTTCTGCATCGTGGTCGCCATAGGCATGGTGCTAGAGCGACCACATCAGGAAATAGGATTAACTTATTGTTATGGTGTAGAAGGTAAAGAACACCCTTCCCTTTGCTATACATCTGCCACTCTTATGCTTTAAGAATCTTTTTTCCTGGTTAATTCTAGAAAAGAATATTTTTTGGTCCAAAAGAAAAATGAATGTTTAGTGCAATCGCAGAAAGTGAAAATTTTCCCCTATAGTAATTCATAGCTGGTGATGTTTCTCTGAAGTATTGACGGAATATCTCCAAACAATCCATAAGCCTGTTCATTGAACTTGTAATAAACATGAACTTCATGCAGATCTGTTTCCAATTCTGATTTTGTCGTTCTACAGTTCTGTTTTTAGAGAGCTGAGGAAATATCAGAAAGATTTCTCGAGCTGGTGTACAGAATGCCAACGTGAGAAGAAAGAGAGGCAGCGCCAGTCTGTTGCTGCTACCAAACTGGTAAATAAAATCTTGTTGTTGGTCCTTTTTTACTTTAATGACAACATCAGAAGTGAAGGGTATCTGCTTGTTTACAGTTGGATATGTTTGTCTAAATGAGATTTGCCCTTGGAGGGTTTATGAACAGTGATTGAAATGCTGTTGCTATGAGAAAATACGACATTGTCATCTCAGATAAGAGAGGAAAGAACATTCAAAAACAGAAGAGCACCTAACCGTATATTACTATTTTCTCATATGGACTTTTAAGAAGCTCTGAAATGTTTGTGTGGCTTTCCAGGAATTGCTGAGGAGAGAGGGGCAGGCTGCTACTTGAGCCCCTAATTGTCTTTGCGTTCTGTACCTGTATTATATGCCAACCTCATCCTTGAAGAAACAATCTTGAGCGTAGTCGGTAGCAAGGAAAATGAAGCTTTTGTTGTCTGTTTCTGGTGCGATCTAAGCGCATATGTACATGAAAATTGAGTAGGTTCGAGATGTCTGTATTAATCTCTTAGTCTTGACCTTAAAAAGAGCTGACTCATGTGATTATAACAATCATTCTTTAGAGATTTATCTGTTTCTAGTTCTGTTGATGGTAATCCTTGATGAGAAAATACATGATGCCATCTTCACTTTGTCAGGAGAATTTAATGCCATCAATCTGGGACTGGGTGTGCCCAAGTCGAATAAGTAAACTGTTACGGGTGGTACGGAACAGGCCCTCTTTGATTAAGGATGGTGAATTGGTTTTCGATAGAGATTGCAATGTTATATTCTGAGATCATTATATCAGAACAAAATCAGAGAGTGTTCATAATGCTTTAAAATTACAACTAAAGGTTTTGTATTCTTAATTTATTTAGAAAATAAAGCGTGTCATTTATATTTATACTATTATAAAATAAAATTTTTTGATTGTATCAATTTTTTATTGTTCTATTTTATCATTTCATTCATTTTATTTTTTCAAAAGAATTGTCCATAATAGTATTTTTAATATTTTTTCCTCTCAACCCACTATTCCATTTTTCTCCTCTATATATTTTGTCATTATAAACTATCATGATTTTAATAAATTCTATTATAATTAATTTTTTTCACGCATTCTTCATTTTTTTTTCTTACAAGTTTACATATTTCTATAAATTCACAATTGTACTTTTTCCTTCTTTTTTACTTTACCCGTATTATTATTTTCTCATATGCTTCTTTCTTTTTCATTGCCTCTCTATATTTTGTGTTTTTAATAATTTTTTATTTTACATTATAATATTTATATGCTCACAAAAATAGTGTGTAATTGGTATCATAGAACTTGAATCACAAAAGTTATAGTAACTAACAAGAGAAATGAAAATTAACATTTTTACACATCCACAATATTTATATTCTTACCAATTTAAAAAAAAAAAATGATTGGATTTTTGCGTTAACTGCAGCCGCATCGTAATAGCAACGCGTGGCTGCAGGCGATCCCTTCTCCGTTCATTTTCCCGCTTCACCGCCAACCACGAACACTATAAATACCTGTCGTTTCAACTATCAACTTTTCAGCTGCATACACTGTAGTTTCTGTTTTGTCTCCCACGCCTCAAGGTACTCTCTCTCTCACACACGCACACACAAATGAACGCGAACATGCAGTACTGAATATGCCATTTCAGCTTAACCTGAGTGATAGAGATATTTGCGATTTGCGAACGAGAAATTGTATTTATCGGAGTAGATATGGATTCACATAAATTGGGGAATCTACTGTTTCTCTGGTGTTTAGGAAGATTTATTGAAGTATGATCGAGCAGGTTTTGGTAATCTGTTTAATTCGGAAAGTTCAGCGTGTAGATTTTTTTTCCCCTCTAAATTTATCTTGTATCTGCTATTTTACTCCTGCTGCTGTCTCAAATTCTTTGCAAGCGTAACCTCCCTGTGGTGGTTGTGATCTTAGCGCATTGGACTTTAATCATTCTCAGGTCATGAAAACATGAGTTCGTGTATGGATACCTATGCACTGAAGGCAGTGAGCGACTTACCTGCTCCTTTTCACTCCGCTTTTAGTTTCAGGTACTTGTATTAAGTCGTTTTTCAATACTTCAATTCACATGGAAGTTTGATGTTCACAGACTTGCAGGCAATCATACTTTGATGCAAGAAGATCATCTTTTCAGACCTTAGTTATTAGCATCCTATGAAACGGGTGCTTTGAGCAATGGCAGACATTTATTTGTACAACAATTACATTGCTAGTCTAGAAGTACAGACCAAGAAATTGATCTTGGTGACTTGAGAGACCAGCATGTGATATTTAGAGAAGTTCCGCCCAAGGGATGGAAAAATCCAATGAGCTTTACTGATAATATCACTTTAAATTTGAACTCTATAATTTGCTTGTGATTCCATTCATGTGACTCCTATTGAAGTTCAGTGTTGTTATATCTGTTTTGATATGTGCACAGGTACTTCAACTCGTTGCAGAGTGAATGCTTTTCCACATGCTTCCTTTCCGATGTAAACATGGTCATTTCTGCACCAACTGGAAGTGGAAAAACTGTACTTTTTGAATTATGCGTTATGAGGCTTCTCTCTAAGTTCATCAGTGGCGATGGAAAATTCACCCATCTTAAGGGGACCCTTAAAACAGTAGGTTTCTGCTGATATAGCTTTATCAACAAGATTGATGTGTTTATTACATCTGGGTGATGATCTTTGTCTTAGCTATGCTGGTATATCTTAAATTACTACTGTACTTCATTCTTCTTTAGGTGGTGAAGAAATCTAAATCCTGCAATCGTATTTGTCCCACCAATGTGATATCTGTACGTGTGCTGTTTGACAATAAATATGTATTCAATTTTGGCATATAACAGAACCTGAAAAGCATATCAAGATCTGCTTTGCTCAGTCAATGGGCTTTTACCCAAATCCTGCATCCTATCTGTTATAAAAGTTTTATCATTTCTCTTTTTGGAGTGCCTATGTGTAAATATGCTGTGTTGTGAAGATCTACATAGCGCCATCAAAAGCATTGGTGCAAGAAAAGCTTCGGGATTGGACTAAGAAGCTTGGACCTTTGGGAATAAATTGCCTCGAGCTAACGGGTGATAATGAGTACTACAGCATCAAGAGTATACAGGACACAGACATCATTCTTACGACACCTGAGGTTAGTTAGCAAGGAGGATTTGTTTCTCATCTTTGAATGGTTTTAGCCAGGCTCAGGTCTGGCCTCCCTCCTCACAGAAATTTGATGCTGTGACTCGATATCGGATAAAAGATGGAGGGTTGAGCTTTTCAGCGATATAGCACTTATGCTTATTGATGAAGTTCATTTACTGAATGACCCCCGAGGAGCAGCACTAGAAGCAATAATCAGCAGAATAAAAATACTTTCTTGCAATCCCGAAATGCAATCAAGTCCTTTATCCCTCGTCCGTTTCCTAGCTGTCTCTGCTACAATCCCAAATATCAATGACCTTGGTAATCTTCAGCACATGGTTCACTGAAATGATTTGCATTCTCAAAGTTTCAGTACATGGGACAATTGTTGATAATTTACTACATTTTAATTTTTATCCCTTGAAGCGGAATGGCTTCTGGCTCCAGCTCAGGGAGTTAAAAGGTATACTCAAGTCCGAAAAATGGTAAGTGTGTGAACTCATCTCATGCCTGTTACTGCAATGTCCTCTTTGCAGGTTTGGAGAAGAAATGAGACCTGTAAAGTTGACCACTAAAGTTTTTGGTACACCTTATTTTCCCCTACATTAGTTGCATGGACTGTTTCACCAATTAAAAGAAAAACTTATGAGCATTATATAAAGAGATTATGAACCGCATAACTAATTTGATACTATAACAGATAGTAGTTATATTTATAGCAGCTGAGAAATACTTCCCTCCCAATAATGAGTTAACGAAAATCCTGCTTGCTTGCAGGGTACACACCAGCAAAAAAATTTCTTATTTGAAAAGGTCTGATTGCCAATATTTGATGTTTTGCATGATTTGTTTTTCTTAATAAATTAGTAAATTTCTCAATCGTCAGATGTCAAAATCTTCTGTATTTTCTGACAATGAACTCTATGTTTTGATTATTCAGAGGCTCCAGAACTACATTTTCAGTAAGTACGAAAACCTCTTTGCTGATTATCCAAGCAACACTTTCTCTATCTCATTTGTATTGGCAGTATTTCACTGTGCATACTGATACATTAAATTGAAGCGCTCAATTTACAGATCTGCTCATGCAATTCTCTGGAGGAAAATCTGCCTTGATTTTTTGCTCTACCAGAAAAGGAGCGCAAGAAGCAGCACAAGTACTCTCTCAGACAGCAATGACTTTTGGTCATTCAAATCCTTTCATCATAAGTAGAGAACAGCAGGAGAGGTTAAGGGAAGCATCACTACTGTGTAGCGACAAACAAATGCAATCTTACATACTTTATGGTGGTATGAAATTTCTTTTCTTTATTAAGTGGGGGTTGGGGTCCATGGATAGGTTGCTGAAAGACAGAAATTTAGGATATAAGTCTGAGTTCAACATCATGGATAGGTTGCTGAAAGACAGAAATTTAGGATATAGGTCTGAGTTCAACATCTGCTGATTGTTTCTGGTGCAGTTGCATATCACAATGGTGGACTTTCTTTGAAGGATCGCAATCTCATTGAAGGCCTTTTTCTGAATGGTGATATTCAAATTTTGTGCACCACAAATACTTTGGCCCATGGAATTAATCTACCAGCACATACTGTTGTCATCAAATCAACACAGCATTTGTATGTCTCTGAATTATTTCCTAGTACATTTCTGAGTCCTAATATAAGTAGCCAGTGGGCGAACAAGCAAGATATCTGGATATCCTCGGTTAGTATCATGCCTATTGTCAGTAGGTATCTATTTATGATAGGTAATAAGCAGGTGGAAAAAAATCTAATATTGATGCAATGTTATGATCAGTGCTTTGCTTGACAATCTTTTCCAGCTGTTAAACTGCTCTATCGAAGTACAACTAATTTGTTTCCTTGGAGGTGATCAACAATACTAGAATTTTAACAAACCATTATGATCTCATCTTCATTTTGTTCCAGCAACAAGGAGAAAGGTATCTACATGGAGTATGAACGATCCATGATATTGCAGGTGTGTTACTATTTTTCAGAATCATGCAGCGGAAAGAATGAATAATTTTACCACACTCAATCCAAGGCTTGTAAAGATAACTCTGTGTTAGTAATCCATCATAGTAAATCTAGCATAGTTAAATTTTGGGTGCACTTGGACCAGCTCAGCCACCTGAGTGTCTCTTCTACTGAAAATGAAAACCACCTTTACTTTATGCAGATGTGTGGAAGAGCAGGCCGTCCTCCATTTGATGACACCGAACGGTCATAATCATGACCAGAAAAGAAACAGTATACCCTTCTCCAGATATAGAAACCGCTGATTACAATTAAACTGTTTGTTTATAACGCATGTACATCATGAACCAGGTCCATTTGTATGAGAATTTATTGAATGGATGTGAAACGGTGGAGTCACAGTAAGCGCATCTCCGACCTTGCTCATTTATGTTTACGTTAATTAAAAGGTGAAACACCACATGTATCATCCATCTTGATTGCTTTTGTGGTTTTATTTCTCTCTAGATTGCTGCCATGTGTAACAGAACATCTGACTGCAGAGATAGTTCAATCAACTATCTCAGATATAACAAGGGCAATTGAATGGATGAAGTGCTCCTATTTGTATGTGAGAATGAAAAAGGCAAGTTTGTTTTAGCCTATTGGGTGCTACAATTTGGGTTTTCCTTCATCAAATTGCACTTCTGAAAGTTTTTATGCAACAATCAGAATCCTGAGAATTATTCAATTCTAAAAGGGCTGCTGGTAACCGAGTAGAGAAGCATTTGCAAGGTAATTTGTTCACTGGTGAACAGATATTGATCCTCATGTTTCCATACCATGACATCATGTTTATATGCTTTGCCAGAAATTTGTGTTCAGAAAGTTAAAGAACTGTCAGAATATCAGATGGTCTGGACTGATGAAGATGGTTTCCTCCTGAAGCCACTTGGTATACGATCAATTTGTTGAGACAGCTTTCTGACTATATCATTATAATGGAGTGTAGGGTATGATTCTTTCCTCTTGTGTTCAGAGCCTGGAAGGTTGATGACAAAGTACTATCTGAAGTTTGACACAATGAAGCACATTATACAGGTCCCTCCTAACTGCAGCATAGAGGGCATACTTCATATTATATGTCGGGCAGAAGAAATTGCATGTATGCTTGCAGTCTATATAATATTTGCTTTTAAGATATGAAATTTGGGTAATTTATGTCATTCTAAATAAAAATAAAGGGATACAACTGAGGCGGAATGAGAAGAAGTTCCTAAATGACATTAACAATGACAAAGATGGCCGGCTTCGCTTTCACATCCTTGATGATAAAGGAAAGCGTAAAAAACGCATCCAGACCAGAGAAGACAAGATATTTGTTCTGGTGAATGACTGCTTGACTGGTGATCCATTAGTGCGTGATTTATCTATGAGTCAGGTTTCACCCTTTTCTCTGCAAATATTTGAGATGTGGTGGTATTTTTTCAGATTTGTATAGATATTTGTTATACCATGATTGAGTATGTTATGTTACAGATGTGATTTCTATATGCTCAAATGGGTCTAGAATTGCAAAGTGCATGAAAGAGTATTTTATGTTCAAAAAGCTACAAAGGAGCTTTGAATTCAACAGTAATAGCCAAATGTTTACATCAGAAGTTGTGGAATGACAGCCCATACTTGCTGAAACAATTACCAGGCATCGGAATGGTGACTGCAAAGGTTTGTTTTTGAACTTACAGTACTATTGAGGACATCTGATTTCTTCACCTATGAAGATCAGAACAATGTTTCCCTTCTTGTGCACCTGACAAATTGTGATTAGGCACTATATTCAATGGGAGTAATGTCATTTGAGACCCTCTTTGAAGCTGATCCAAGAAAGATAGAGCTGGTTACTGGTAGAAAATATCCATTTGGAAACCATATAAAGGAGTCGTTGCTGACACTACCCCCAAAAATTGAGATGGCAGTTCAGGAAGTTGAGGACCAAAGGATAGGAATGTCCAAACTACTGATAACATTGACTAGGCTATCGCAGCCAGCACAATCAACTAAAAGACATTATGCTGATATGGTACGTCAAGAATATAGCATGTTATTAACTTTGAGTCCAAACAAGTCTTCTTCCATTTTATTCTTTGTAAAATTGCAATTGAATTTTTTTGTCACAGATGGTCAGTATAGAAGAAGATAACCTCATTCTGTTTTATGAAAAAATAAGGTACAGTAAATTGTTTGAGCTTAGATACAGACTTTAATGTATGTCTTAAATTGTTGGTTCGTAGTATATTTTTGTCGTTTCTGAAATGCATTTTTGGTCTAGGTTGGAGGAGTTCTCAAGGTAAGGCAATTGTTTTCAAATTCATGAGGATTTGGGTCATGAAATTGATGCCTGGTGTTAGTGTATTGGAAATTCTTTCTTCTGACATTATGGATTTTCTTACAGCCCTTATAGTGCAACAGTCTTATTTTCAAGTCCTAAGCAAGGAAAGCTGACGATTAAGGCGGATCTGATATTTGAAGAATTCAGTAACTCCTTTCTTAATTTACATCCAAACATGTTGCTGTTTTCCAGTGCGAGATGAATATGCATCTAGTCCTCTGTTGATGTTATTGCAGTTGGCATTGATCTCCATCGAAAGGTTATCATCACACCACCAGTAGACTTAAATGTCATTCACAAATACAGACCCAAGGAGCTCTCCTCCTTTAATCCGAAGGATGTTCACATCATAAAAGACGACAAGGATGAGACTTCTGTCACTGCCTCCAAAAAATGTCACCACTCCAATGAATTGATAGAGAACTCAGTTTGCATGTATGCTGTAACACAACTTTCTCAGTTTTTTATAAGTAATTCAATTCGATGAAGTTGGTTTCCTCTTGAAGTTCTCATATTAATTGACCTTGAACTTTTCATTTTCAGGCCCAGCTTCAAACTTATAGACGAGGAATTGGAAGATGGTAAGGAGCTTTTGTTTCTTGAGTCCTATTTTCTTGTCCTCCAGCCCACTCACTGCCACTGTTTTTCTTTTCCTTCCTAACGTTGAAGACAAACCAGTTATTGAAACTGAAGATGATGACTGCAAAATCATAACTGAAAGGACAGTATTCGACCATATTCGGAAAAAGGCAAAAACGTTACCCTTTTTGCCCATGCCCAACGATACATGTTTGCCATCATTGGAGGCCTTCACACTCATCAGGAAACGCACTCGTGAAAGGCATCTTGAACTGGATAATGACATTGAGGTTTTGGAAGTACAAGAGAGCCGAGTTATTCAACATCCAAACTTACAGAACCAGAACCAAACGTACACGTTGTCAATGGAGATGATCCAACAGATATTTCTGATGGCTCTTATAATCTCTTGGACACAGGTGAGCAATTGATGACATGGTTTTTCCACGAAAACTATCTCTATTTACTATTGTACTTCAAGGTAAATTCCCTGCAGAAATTTTGTGTGGAGAAGGAACACTGGCTACTGAACACCAGAGTGCTGAATCAGGAACACTGACTGAAGAAACATTTCTCGGGCATACAACAAAAATGCCACAGAACTACCTGGTTTTCGGTAATTCTGGGACAGCTGATTCTACAGTACTCACACTGGACTGTGGAACCTCTCACATGCAGGGGAATGATACTCAATCCCCACTAAGCTCTGGCGATAATGATGTGATTGAGCTTTTGTCTCCAAGTTTACAGAAAGGACATCTTTGTTCGCTGGCAATTGCAGGAGAAGTCAAGAAAGAGGATTCGTTTCTTGGGTTCCAGAGTGTGTTTTCGTTTCTTTAACATTTTGGATATTTGAGTCACATGCAATTATGTTCAAGTGTACTTGGTTGTGCTGGTGTTATCTTTCCTTTTCTTTTCCTTCTTTCTTTTGTGATTGCTAGAAAGTTGAACTTTGCTTTGTTTTGTTAGATATATAAATTTGGAACAACTTATCGTAGATAATATTTTTGTTGATTGATGCTAAAGCTTGTGCTATTTGAGGATGATTCATTGACATGCTAGAATTCTGCAGAAAATATATAAGCTCACATCACGGCCAATTTTAAACAAATTTCAGATAAGTCACGATTTGAATGATACTGATGTGTCATATTAGAAAGAAATGACGTAAAGAAAGAATTGGAGGAAAGAAAAAAATCGTAATGTGGGAAATTGGACATATAAAACAACTTATTAGGTAATAAGTTGTGAGCTTCAGATATAAAATCTGGCAACCCCACATTTAAATGGTATCTCTTTACAACATGCTATAAACCCCCGTTGCAACATTAGGATTCATTCTAGTATGAGTCTATATAAATTGCTGAAATTTGACCTCCAATGAAGGAACATCTCACAAATGTGATCTACAGAACCAAGAAATCTAAAACAAATTAATGATATTTCATGTCAGCTTATTCCCAGCACCATCTGGTGTCTCCATTTCCATCGAAGCACAGGTTGTAGAGGAGATAGAGATTACAACAGAAGAACACTTCCATAAGCGTAAATACATCTGAAGGCTTGTGCTTGAGACAATCTTCCCAAATGCCAATACCAGTTTAGCGGACTCTCTAGATGCACGAACCAAATGTATGAACTCCCGCCACTCAAGTTGGTTTCCTCTTCCTCCCTAGAACTGGAGCCATTTGGAATCTGGGCCCACCCATCCGCCATTTCTTGAATGCTGTTATAGAAGACTGACCAGCTTCATACACTTCAGAGTGAATTACAATGTTAGAACAAACTCCTTAAAATGGAAAACAGATTAAGCAAACGAACTTGTAATTATGATGAGAAATTTGCTATACACATGGGTTTGATGAACTTACATTTGGCTTCTTCATTAGTTAGAAGTGTCAAGTATTTTGGAGCCACTGCAGGTGTCAGAGTATGGGCCTTAATCAGGACTTCCTTGTATCTGGTCCGAAATGCTACAAGAAGGAATGGCCCTATGGTTTTATCACCAACACTGTTCATTATGAGAAGCTGTGTTCAGTCTTAATAACATCCAATTTTTGGTGTGGAGCTCAAACCTAACATGCTTCTACCAACATCTAACTGCTAGAACTATATAACATCTAACAGTCTTGACAACATCTAACTGCTAGAACTATATAATAGCTACAATGAAAGAGAATGCATCTAACATGTTCAAGATAAAAAGCACAGAAAGTGGACCCAATTCTAAGACTTGGGAAAGAAATGATATTATGATTCCTTCAGAAGCTACTCAAGTGCAAGTCACCAGATAATGTGCAACTCCTTCATTATAGCATGACCTCCATAGCCTTCATTACAACCATGAAAAAGGTATATATTCGATATTCCTTCAAAGACTATTTCAAAAGAATGTCAAAATTATTAGAAGCAACTTGAAGTTTTAGAGGATACCCTGGATGGATATATTTCAAGGTCCTTGCATGCATGTGTACATGACCCTGGTCATTCCCGGAGAATTCTATTTTATCTAAACTGTATAAGTATGATGAAGAACAGTAGGCACACAGATATTTGGAACATGAACAGAAAATAATCAATGGATTAGAAGAAACTTACAGTGGTGCAATCTTGCATCCTACTTCATAAAAATATAGACATCGACTTCTTAGATCCACATGTGCAGCATCAGCCCCTATTTCTTCCCGTGTTTTGGATCTGAAACAAACAAACAAGGACATAATCAAAAAGCAGAAAGTAAAGAAATAAAATATTTTACAATATAATTATCTGTTATGTTTAAATACTCTGCAATAGTTATGTGAAGAGCTCAAGTAAGCTCACAACATTTTCAAGCAGACTGGTGGAGTAAATTCAAAATGGTGTGGGAAATAAAATAGAAGACTGTCCGAAATAAATTTCTTCAGATTGCCAGATTTCATTTTCTGGCATTATCTTTTGTAACAAAAGAAAAAGCCATTGGCGTATGTTGCATTTCTTAAGTTTTCTCGATCTTCTTTTCCAAAAACTAATGTAGGACTAAGATGACATTACTCTCTATCAAAACATGGAGGGACCCTTATGGATATTAGTTGTCTCAAATATAATTCACGGACCAGCCAGAAGGGTAGTTCTACTCTGGAACCAGCTTCCACCTGCAACAAGGAAATGAGTCAGTCACGGAATTACATGATGATGCAAAATTATCAAGGTAAGATAAATCGAATGCATATCCCTTTCTCAACCAACTTAAACTACCATATGAAGTACCAGCACCAGCACCATTAGCACAGTTGAGCTGAAATATACCTTATTTGTATCATCACTTGAGTCGAAAAGCCCAACCTCATTTGCAGCATGTTGAAATACAGACGGAACAAGCTACAAATTTAAGCCAGAAAAACAAGAAGCGTCAGAGCCACCGCTTCTCCATTTTAAAGCACAAAGAAAAGGTGTAGAAGCATATACCTCTTCTTCTGCTAAGATATCATCAATGTCATAATAATTTGCCATTCTGAGTGAAAATCGTCAACTATGCAGAGTCCGCCCTCACAAGTGATCTAAAGCTGCAATCTGCAGACAGCCAAAATAACACTGAAACAATCACTAGAAACGGAAAAAGGAGCAACAAGGTGCCAAAGAAGTAACAAGACTCACAATTGAATTGCAAAAACGAGGAATTGACTTAATTTTAGCAAGTTCCAACAAAATAAACGCAGACAAAAACTCGTAAACCAAAATTTCAACACATCATAGAACAAGACCAATGATTCCACCTGAATTACTAAATTTAATTATAAACGGTAAGTCGCACCCTTCAAAATGAATCCTACAATGACCGTATAATCACACCCAACAAATATTCTGATAGAATTAGCAAACTGCAAAAAATCAACAAAAACTACAAAAGTAAAAACTATAGGCAGATAGCGTGTGTGTGTTAGAGAGAGAGAGGATACCCGGCAATGCTGTGTAAGATGTTGAATCTAAGCTCTAAAAGACTTGATTTTATGTTCTGTTTGAAGTTTTTCTTTGCTGAAATGGCGCTAAAACCATTTAGGTTTCAACATCTTACACAGCATTGCCGGGTATTGGATTACTTGGGTTCGGATTCGGGTCAGATTCGTATCTTCCCGGTCGGCGTATAGTTTGCGGGTGGGTTTTAGACAAGACTCAACCTTTCCGGTAAAAGAGGAAAAATTGAATCAAATGGGCCATGATCAATTTACTATTCGGCCTGTGTGAACCTGGCCCATAGCCAAATTATCACTCAGGGTTGTGACTGAAATTCTCCACGTATGAAACTTTCTAGATGAATACTAATGAACTTAGATTAATTAACTTATCCTCACATAAATTTTTTTGGGGTATTTATTGTATTTATTTATTACTTGAATTTGAACATGTAAAACGTAATCAAATTAGAACTATTTAATTTACTAATTATATTCTAATGTACTATAATTAAAATATATATTAATTGAATTTAAAATGCAAAACATTAAAAAAAATCTTTTAACCTACAAAATATATATATATATATAATATAATATAATAGCAATACCATTCAAATATTTAATTATAAGGGATAAGTGTGATATTTATTAATTAAGAGTGTAAACATTACTTTAAAAATAATTTAGGTAGCAGAGTGTATTTAACCCTACTTTAATAATATAATAGAAGAGAGTTGATTGTTAAATGTGATTGGATTAAGACTTATGATTGTGGGTCTTTGATTTTCTTATGTTGTTTAAGTGAAAAAACAAAAGAGATATCTTAATTCTTCAAGAAATAGTTGATTGGATGGGTAGGCCTACATCAACCTAATATGGGATTGGCAATCAATTTCAACTCACCTCGCACCTATTAAAGTGGTGTCATTTTGAATCACGAGTTGGAAAATATTTATTTTCTATGCATTTTATGCTGGGATTTTAATTGTATATGGGTTGCAGTTTTTGAAAATACGGGAATGTCGCGTACGTAGAAACTATACGAAGAGAGAAAGTTCTAGGTAAATTGGATTGGACCAAGTTCATCTATTTTAAATTAAATAATCTGGAATGTATGAGTTACTTATTTGCAATTATCATGCATATCGTGAAGACATGGCTGAAGAAAAAGATATGTGTTGGTGTATGAATTTTTCTCTCTTCTTGATTTTCATGACCCTCTGTTTTTTTTTTTTTTTTTTTCTTTCTTTAAGAAAAACTTGTGATTCTTCATTGGCTAATTTTTTTTTGTTCCGCAAATTTATTCGTGAATGTTTCAAAGCTCTTTCATCTGTCTGGAATACCAAAATTGATAGCAATATTTATTAAATAAAAATATTCTTTTGGATAAAAATACATCTGAATAATAATTATGTCTAAAAAAAAATTGTTTGGCATCATTGCTTTAACTAAAGTCATACAATATGAGTGTTTTCAATTTTTCGTACACAATATTAATAAAACTGCAATATATATATATATATATATATATATATATATATATATATATATATATGTTAATTTTTTACATGCAATATCAATAACAATTTTAAATACATTATTATATTAACTTATTTATTTATTTTGACTTTTGGGTTAGATCCAATATTTGTAATAATGGATATTAAAGCAAGAACAACAATTGTTGCTCGTGATTTTTTTTTTTTAAATAACAGATACTAAAATAGGATGTGAATTCTCATGCGGCCCTACCTAATTTTATCACACTTTTCAAATAACCCTATTTTAGTAATTTTTTTTTATTTTTTTTACATTATTATAATAATTTCCCCTTTTCAATAGACAGATGAGGGTCAATGACTTTGACTAGATAAATACTTCTAACTGCGGTCATTTTATTTTCTTATGTTATTTAAGATAAAAAAATATATCTCTTAAATTCTTCAAGAATACGGGGTGGATAGAATTGGGTCAAGGAATACGGCTATTGCACCTCTTACTGGGATATGGCAACCAACTTCAACTTAGGAACTTACTCAAATTGATGTTATTATAAATCAAGACTTGGAAAAGGTTTCTTCTCTATCCATCTTCTATTGAAATTCTTCACCAAATGTTGGTAAATGCTCTTGTAAATTGGTTGCAGTTTCTTGATAATGCGAAACTTTGTGAATGTCGCATTTAACCTTTCATTTATTTCTCCACTTAAAAATATATATATGGTCAAAGTAATTTGAATATTTTTTAAATAATCATAAAATTATATTTTTTGTTTCTCTCACCGCTAATTCACATTTCTCTCTCATCTTACTTCTCTATTTTTCTTTTTTCTCACGCTTTCATATCTTTAATTAACCCACAACTATAATTAATTTTTCGTCTTTCACTTCACTCATCTTTCATACGCTCATACTTTCTTTTTTAGGTTTTTCTTCTCATCTTCTCATATCATAATTATTTTTTACATGATCATAGGAATCATATACAACCACGAAGTCTATTTAAAATGAATCCTATCCAATATTTACACATTTGACCTCTTCAAGTGAACAGTGAAGATTAATCTTAATGGTCTGTAGAAAAACTCTAAAAAATTCTTTCAAAAGTATTTCTAAATATCATAAGATTGTTACACTGTATATAGAACTTTCTAAAACTTAATTCAATTTTTACATTTGTCTAAAACCTTACATCCATAACTTTTCATATTATATAAAATATTATTTCTTTAACATCTTTAAATTCATGTTGTTTTAGTGCTTTGTGTACTGCGTTTTTAGGATTATTCTCTACACCTACCTAAACTCCTTTAAAACATGTCGTTATAGGAGTTGTTATATCTTTATATATATGGGTAAATTACATCTACCTCCCCTGAGGTTTGTCATAATTACAAATACCCCATCGTTATTTGAAAAATTACAAATACCCCCCTAATTTTAACGACCATCTAACAATTATCCCAATCTATCCATTTTTTATAGTGAACTGACCAAAATACCCTTATGAATTAAAAATTAGAATTTTATTTATTTTTTTAAAAAAAATATTTTTCTTATCAACTAAGAGGATAATTTTTTTTATAATTTTTAAAAAATTTTCATCCATCCCATTCAATATTTTTATAAGATTTTAATTTTTTTTTTAAAAAAAATAAAGAAATACAATAAGGGCAAAGTTGACATTTCTATACCTCCATTCAAGGATTACATAATTTTGTCAAACATCAGGAGGGTATTTGTAATTTTTTAAACAACGATGAGGTATTTGTAATTATGCCAAACCTCAGGGGAGGTGGTTGTAATTTACCCTATATATATATCTCTCTTTATTTTATATATATTATTTTTTAGATATATATATATATATATATATCTTTATTTTTTTATCTTATATATATATCTTTATTTTTTAGAGAAATGAAAAGGAGAATTTAGATATATATCTATTACTTCAAAAAGTTTAAAACTTAAAACACTAATTAAACAATGTACATAATGTAACAGAGGGAGATGATATTTATCGTCAATTGATTTGGATAAAATTAATTATTCATGACAGTAAGATAAGTTCAATTCTTAAATATAATATACTTGTCCCTCACCGTTAATTGAAACTAACAACGTTATTTTTTCATCAAAAGACCGTTATGCCCTTATCTTCTATATATTATTTTTTATTTTCATGACTGTTTGATTTTTTTTAATTGTATAATAGTTGTAGAATTTAATCAATCAATCTCAACCTTTACATCTTAAATTATCAAGGCCAAGATTTAATTAATTTTAATATATATTATATTTATAATTATAAATTTATAATTATTATTTATAAAAAATATAATTAACCTCATCCCACATCCCCCTCCCCGTCTCCACCCCCCACCCCGGCGGCAGCCCCCCTCGCCCTCCACCCCCTCCCACCCCAACCACTTCACACCTCCGTCGTTGTCCCCCAATCTGGGCGACCGCGACGCGGCAATCGCCCAAGAAAATTTTGGACGACCACGATGAGGAGGTTGTCGTCGCCCAGGTCATCCGTGCGGTCGCCCATGGAACTTCAGGCACGTCGTCGTCGTCCAATTTTTAATTTTTTTATTTATGTTTTTATAGGTTAACATTTTTATTTAAGAAAATGTAATCTTTTTAAATAATAAAAAATTGATTTTCTAAAATTTAAAAATAAAAAAGATTTAAAATTTCTATTGTAAATGCATACTAGAAATTTAAATATAAATATTACTTAAAGAAAATAATTTATTAAAAAATATATTTAAATTAAGTATTAATTTAAATTAATTAATAAAATATTATTATTATTGTTCATTTAAAAAGTAAACTTAGTATATTATTTTTGTATTACGATTTTAATTGAATTTTTTAATTTAAAAATATGTAGGATGGTAATGTTAGATGCTTGTGTTATTTTAGTTTTTTATTTTAATTTTTATTAGTAGGATGGTAATGATTATGTTGTTGATTTTGAGATGTTTTTAACATGTTTTTATTTTACAATTACGTATA
Source organism: Sesamum angolense (assembly GCA_034509725.1). Taxonomy (NCBI): domain Eukaryota; kingdom Viridiplantae; phylum Streptophyta; class Magnoliopsida; order Lamiales; family Pedaliaceae; genus Sesamum; species Sesamum angolense. The sequence goes on along the minus strand of JACGWL010000001.1, from coordinate 4,697,778 downwards.
TGTAACATTTTCTTTGTCAAAGTAACTAAGCGGTGTATTTGGTGGAGTGGTAAAGGTATTGAATTATTTATACAAGATTTAGTGTTGAAATCATCTTAGTAGCTAAATAGTTTTTTTAAGTTATAAATGTTAAGTATTATTTCTTTAAGAAAGTAATCAAGTGGTGGATATGGTTTTATGGTAAATGTAGCAATTTTTTTTTCAACTGCTTGGGTTTAAAACCCTCGGGCAGCAAAAATATTTCTTCTTTTTTTTTTTTTTTTGAAAAAAATTCCGTTAGTTTTAACGGAAACTTAACGAGAGAGACCAAAAATGATGAAATCTATAAATTTAAGGGACTAAGTCTGATGAGAAAAAAATATGAATGACCAAAAATGGATAAATGGCATAGTTGAGGGACCAAAAATGATGTTTACACTTTTTATTTTCAATTGCTTATCCGCTTATAAAAGGCTGTACAGTAATTTAGTTGACACTATTCTCATTCTTTTTTGTTTCTTCCCACTTTCTTTCTCCCCAATTCCCAAATTCAAATCCGCAAAACCCTAGACCCAAACCAACTATTGCAAGCCCCAATACATCGCAACGAGGAAGGCGATTACTGTTTGTGTGGTCGACCAAGCAAGAATCTCGAACAGGTTTGCCGTTACATCTCATGGTCTTGGTCTTGTTCTCACCGTCGCTTGTGTGTGTGTGGGCGGCGCCTATGAGGAGAAATGTTTCTCTAATTTTTGTGGTGTTGTTCTAGTCTTTTTATTTCTTTCTCCCCAATTCCCATGCTGTTCTGTCCACTCTTTTTTGTTTTCTTTCTCCCCAATTCCCAGATCTAAACCCCTCTGTTATTCCCACTTATTTATTTTTTTCTTTCTTTCTACCCAATTCCCAGATCTAATTCCTAAACGGCTAAAACCCTAGCCTCAAACCAACGATTGCGAGCCGCAGTACATCTACCACCGGCAACGAAGAAGGCGGTTGCTGTTGTGTCGTCGACCAAGCAAGAATCTGGAACAGGTGTGCCATCACATCTCATAGTCTTGGTCTCACCGTCGGTTTGTGTGTGTGTGGGCGGCGCCTATGAGGAGAAATGTTTCTTTAATTTTTGTGTTGTTGTTGTTCTAGCCTTCTTGGGAACATACATTTAAAGTTTATTGTTGTTAAATCTTTGTTATTGGAGATGTATGTAATTCTTGAATGCGATAATATTATTCTTATACACCAATTTGAATTTTCTGTGTTGGTTTGGTGATTCGATATCCCGTTGATACTTTGGTTGATATGTTGAGCAAGCATAAGATCTTGAGTTATTTATGATTGTAACAAGAATTGCAAGAACCTGAATAATCAAATCAAATCTTGATTTATTGATTAATACCCTTTAGCGTTTGTTTTTCTTTTCATATTGCTTTTTGGAGGAAAAAAAATCTAATATGTAAATATTTTTAATTTTTTTTTAGATTTTACAGGCGTGTATTTGGTTTCAACTTTTGATTTCTGAGTGCAATAATTTTGGTCATATCATCTATTTCTTTCCTTGGTTTAAAATAAAGGATTCTTTATTTGTAAAAGATTTCTATATGCCCTTTAGAACGATTTCACAAATTGTAAAGATGCAACTGTTTGAAATGTTTGGTTAAGCATCTCAATAAGAGTGCCAAGTGAGTGCAATAAGAATGGGTTAATCTTTGCAGAGATTTCTTGCATTTGCAATATTTATAAACAAAAAATAGGAAAACATAAATCAATATGGATACCAAACCAATTACAATAATAATTTCAGTAGTCTAAAAAGCTCTTTGATGTGTCTGTTACAATTCAATTATTGAATAGTAAAAAATCATGTCTGTTTTTTTTTTTGTTAAATAAAATTGTAGAAAAGCATGTTAAATATCAATTGAAGTCTGAAAATTCAAATATCAATTCATTTATAATTAAAAGATTCTTTTTCTTCTTTAAACTTAAACTTAAAACATATTATGCTTGCTGAGATCATGTGCGGGGATGCAAAATAAAAATAAAAAATACTAAAAAGTGGCACATAACACATTGTGGGTATTTTGCTCTATTTTGAATAAGGAAAAATGCAAGTAACCCTTGTAATTTTGCAAATAAATAAATTATCCCAATATGAATTTTTTAGCAATTTACCCTCCTGTATTTGTAAAAATGCAACAATTTACTCATCTGTGTTTTTTAAAATAAAGCAATTTATCTCCCTATAAAGGGGATAAATTGTTTCATTTTAATTAATACAAAGGGATAAATTGCTACATTTTCTTTTTCTTCACAAGAGGGTAATCTGTTCATTTGCATTAAATCCATTTTGAATAATATAAGGGACTTTTTGTATATTAGGGAGTTTTTTAAAATATTTTTATAATTCTAAGGGAGTGAATTGTATTTTTACCCAATAAAAGAAGGGGAAAATTAGTTTAATAATATGAAGAAATAAAAAAATATATGAAATAGAGTAATTTAAAAAGTTTTTCTTAGAATTGGGATTTGTAAGTCTGTTTTGATACACATTGGGAAAAGAAAGTAGTAGGTTTGATTACTGAAATGGATGCATGGTTTTCTGTATATTAATATCCCAGCTTTTGTGATTTGGCTAAAACGAACTTTCGTTCATCTTCAAAAAATTTTTATCTGGCCGCCAAACTTGAGATTTTTCATTGACAAGAATAATATTGCGTTCTTACTAATACCATGTATAAAAAATTAACAAAAATCAGATTACGTGACTTTATATCAAACAAATTTTTGAAAATAATATTGACAAAATTGTCTCTTTTTTAATATTGTATATAAAAAAATTAACAAGTTATATTACTTAATATTGTATAATAAAAATTAACAATAATCATATTATATGATTTGAATTGAAAATAGCATACCCAGTAATTATTTTTGTAGCTTGCTGTCCATGAAATGTATTTTATAATTTTTAAATTATAGAAGCGCTTTTTAAAAAGCGGTTCTGCTAATTGCAATCCAACCTTCTCGGTTGCAGTGATTGATACATATATATATATTTTTATAGAAAATAACAATTTTGAAGAACCGCATTCCTAGAATGAGGTTCTGCCTGTCCTATCAAACTTTTCAAGTACCTCTATTTTATAAAAAATTTATATTATAATAATAATTTTCCCAATAAAAATTATAGAATAGATAGATGAAGGTCAACAACATTGACTGAATAAAGACTCTAATTGCGGCCCTTTTATTCTCCACTGTTCCTAAAGACAGATCTTAGGTTCTTCAAGAAAGCATAATGGTCGTATTTGTATCAAAGAATACGGCTACTACACCTCTATCAGGGATCTGGAGGCCAATTTCAGCAGCGGGGCCTACTGACATTGATGTCATTTTAAATAAAAAATTGGAAAAGGTTTTTTTTTTCTACTATCTTCTATTTAAATTCTTCAAGAAATGTGGTAAAGTGCTCTTACTTATAAATTGATTGCAGTTTATCCATAATGAGAAACTCTGTGAATGCCGCGAAGAAGCCATACGACGTGAGGAAGTCCTTGGTAGCTTGAACGAGGTTAATCTATTATAAATCTAAACAATATTGTTAATCTTTTCACTAGTATTAGATGCATAAGTTACTCAAATGCAATTATCATGCAGATCGTCAAGACATGGATAAAAAATGTTAGCCGCTCCAAAGGTCACAGTGATTCGACAGTGCGCCATGCAAATGCAAAGATATTCACCTTTGGCTCTTATCGGCTTGGTGTATGAATTTTCACTCTCTTGATATTCATTTTTCTTATTTTAAATTGTTGGTTAACTTTTTAAAAGTTTGCGTAGACGTGCCTCTGATGATCAGGTTTTGTTCTTAACTTAAACTGATAGGTACACGGCCCTGGCGCTGATATTGACACATTATGTGTTGGACCAGAATATGCCGATCGAAATGTATGGGTGACTTCCCTTTTTAGCTGTGAACTTTGCCTATTGTATTTTGCTGATTTGATGAATGGAAGAAAATAACCTTATTACATACAGAAAGACTTTTTTGGCGGGCTTCAGAAGATGTTGTCCAAGATTCCTGAAGTAAAAGAGTTGCATGCTGTACCCGAGGCTCATGTTCCAGTGATGAAATTCAAGTTCAATGGCGTTTCCATTGATCTCCTTTACGCAAATGTCTCCCTCTGGGTTATTCCTGAAGTATGAACCTTTTTGTCTTTGTAGTAGCATTTACTTTCATTTCAGGAATTGGCTCTTGTTTTAAGAATGTGATGCAATAGTTAAAAACCGTTTTTGGCTTGATATTTGAAAAACTTATGTCTTAATTTGAAACTTGTGATTTTGGCATATCTATAAATTCTTGCTCTGCTGGTATCTGTTTGGTTCCAGGACCTGGACATATCTCAAGAATCTACACTGCGATACGTGGATGAACAGACCGTTCGCAGTCTCAATGGTTGCAGGGTGACTGATCAAATATTGCAGCTCATCCCGAATATTAAGGTGTGAACCGCACAATTATCTCTGAAGTGTCTTTTAACATGATTTCTAAATCACTCTTTTTTTTGCCTCCTTTAGACGTTTCGGACTACTCTGCGATGCATGAGGTTATGGGCAAAAAGGCGTGGAGTATACTCAAATGTGAGGAATTTAAGCCAGCAATCCCTGCTTTTCTATCACTCTTGCATATAAACAGAATATTCAAGCATTCTCCTTTCTCGGTTTATAAGTCTTTGTCCTTTCATCTTGCCAGGTTACTGGTTTCCTAGGTGGTATAAATTGGGCATTGCTCGTTGCTCGCGTTTGCCAGCTATACCCAAATGCTCTACCAAGCACGTTGTATCGAAGTTCTTTTGGATGTACAACATGTGGCGGTGGCCAAATCCTGTGATGCTGTGTCCAATTGAAGAAGGATCTTTAGGACTCCCCTTCTGGGATCCTAGAAGAAACTACAAGGATAGATCACACCTCATGCCGATAATAACTCCTGCATATCCCTGCATGAACTCCAGCTACAATGTGTCGACAAGCACCTTACGGGTCATGATGGAAGAATTTCAGCGTGGAAATGAAATTTGTCAGGTTATTATCCTGTAGCAGTTAATCTCTTTTAGCCAACTTATTATTGTATTTTTCTCCAAATTTTGGCTGTTTAGAACCCTCGTTTTTTGGTTAGTGCGTCTAGGATATACACTTGTGTGCTATGTGGCATTTCAACTAAATTCCACTGTTGTTATGGATGTAGGCAGTGGAAGCGAGGACAGCTAGCTGGGATACTCTGTTTCAGCCTAGCACTTACTTTCAAGCGTACAGAAACTATCTACAGATAGACATTGCAGCAAAGAATGACGGCGACTTGTTGAATTGGAAAGGTTGGGTGGAGTCAAGAATACGCTTGCTTACACTGAAGGTTGGTCTAAATGTTCTCTCCCAGAATTGGAAAGGTTGGGTTGATTCCTGTTTCCGTTGGATGATTTCTTGGTGTCATTTGATAATTCCAGATAGAAAGGGACACGAGTGGTTTAGTTCAGTGCCATCCTCACCCAGGCGATTTTTCAGACAAATCAAAGCCGCTTCGCCACAGTTATTTTATGGGTTTGCGAAGGAAACAAGGCACTGGTCCTCAACATGGCAAACAATTTGATGTGACGATGACGGTGGAGGAATTCATGTACGATGTGTATGCATACTCATCCTGGAAGCCAACAATGTGGATTGATGTACGCCATGTGAAACGGAACGACATACCTACCTTTGTCTTCCCTGGTGGAGTCCGGCCCCCCCATCCAGCAAAGAAGCGTTGTGCTAAAAGGTCACTTGCATCCGCCTTCCCAGAAGCAGAGACTGTTACAAGCACCAAGAAAATGAAACAAGACGAATCCAATAGTCCAGTTGGCTCCACAAAATCTTCCAGCACACCAAGCAATGTACCGGTTAGCAAACAATTGGAGAAGGATGTTGATGGCACCGTTTGCAAAATGGCAATTTCAGAGAGCAGATGTAATGGCACTGAAATTGCTGGATTTGATGAAAGTGGATCCTGTCCTCAGCCCGGATCTTCTTCTGGTGAGTCTTCTCCACCTGGTAACGGTCGCCAAGGTTCTTCAGATGTTGGGCTTGTAGAAAGTATACAACCGAACAGTGCAATTCAACTCCACCGTCAGGCAAATGAAACTCAACCATTAACGCTCATCATTGCAGAGAAAGCTGTAGCAGCGGCAGCATGGAGTGGAACCAATTCTAGTTCCAGCATTCAAATAAACAGGATGCTGGAGGATCTTGAGGTCTTGTCAGCTAACCTTTTTCGCTGCTGTCTCTTTGCAATGACAACTTTTTCTTGTTCCTTTGTCCGGTTTTGCGATAGTAAAATTCGAAGCTGTGATCCTCTACTCCAATCCTACATTTACTTGGAATCATAAACTTGAATTGGAATTTGGCAAGAAGAGCTGGAGTTTCTTGCATTGAACAAGAAGTCTGAAGGCAAACAGAGCAGTACTCTGATTGCGATCTCCTGCCATGTGTACAATTGATTTCTGCAACTATATCTGCACAAGGGAACCGAGATAGACTTCTGACATCTTCAACTCTTGGATGTAGCCCTTTGAACTCTCAGGACCGACTGCCAGGGCGTTCGCTTCAGCAAATGTGGCAGCCGAGAAGCCTGTTATCAGGTATTTCTCCACTCAAGTCGATAGGGATTGAATAGACGACGTGTGATATCACAATAGTTGTTGCACATTGTGGTAGTTTATGTGTCGACTCATTTCTTTGCAGATTCAACCTCACCTCTTTAGCAAGGGCAACCAGCAACACTGCATGAAGAGATTTGTTGAGAGCATGTCTCCTGAATCATAGTTAGGCATCAAAATCTGTTTAGACTCTTGGTCTTAAGAACAATGTAATAGTTGCTTAAACTTTGATGTTGTAGACGAGCCAAGGTAGCTAGTTAACAAAGCACCTTGCACCTGCGACTTTGGTCGTGGGTTTGAGTCGCTTTGGAGGGTAGTTGGGGAACCAGCACTGATCCTCCTAAACATGTATTTGTCGATTATTACCATTAGCATTCAATGTAAATATTTCGATTAAAAATCGGATCCATGGAGATCTAGACCAAACCCAACGTCACGAACCCATCCATTCACCATCCATAAGTGTGTGTTGCTATCAAATACATAGTGGGCTCCATTTGCATGGAGGGTCTATTCACTATTGTTAAGGGTTGAAATTTGAATGCATGAACCTGTCCATTTCTCTGTAGCCGGTGAGTAACCTTCAATCTCTCTCTCTCTCTCTCTCTCTCTCTGTATGTAACATTTTAAATTTTTACTTTCAATTTTTTTTTTTTTTTGCATTATCATTCTTGAAAATAGTATTAAGAATCAATGACAATATATTATTTTAATTAAAAATAAAGTTTTATTTTGAAACAGATGAATTCAATCCCATAGGGGCTAGCTTTTTGAATCACATATCTAAAACATATAAAGCAATATCAGAATTGGCTGATAAAGGGTTCAGATTTTAGAAATGAAATTAAATAAAAAACAATAATAATATTCGTATGAAAATATGACCTTTTTTTTTTTTTTTTTTGTTAAGGGTTGTAATAGGGATAAGGTTGGAGAGGTCGATATGAATGTCGGAGGATGGCAACGTTAATCTTTTAATAATTTTTTTGTCTTTCTTATAATTAATCCCATGCATGTGATAGCGGGGACCTGTATTTGTCCTCATTTATTTTACAAGCTTTTTTCACTAATAAATTATCATTATTTAACTATTAACAATTATTTAACTAATATCCAAGAGCAATCAAACAAAATTGCCCGACTATAGTTATAGTAAGTAATATAGTTAGTAGGAAAAATTACAGTTATCTTTTTCGATATTTGATATAATTACAAATATTTTTTATTTATTTGAAAATTTTCAAGTTCCCATCCTCCTGTCATCTGGTCTTTTTTAGGTTTTTATTCAACTTGTGTGGCAAATTGATCAAAATGTCCTTTTGGACTATAAATTATAATTTTGCATACTTTTCAAAAAATATTAAAATATTTTTATAGATTAATGTGCTCTATAGATTATTTATTTTATCCACCCTCGAATTTTTTTTATATATATTGCTTCAAATATTTTCTTAAAAAAATCAGCAAGGTTATAGTAGTAATTTACATCATTGTCTAGTGGCTACATAATTATTTTTCATTTGATGGGGATATTTGTAATTTTTTTCAAACAAGAATGGGGTATTCATAATTATGTAATATCATGGGAGCTATATATATATATATATATATAATATATATATACCTTGTTTATTATTATAAAATGTGTGACAAAATATTGATAATTAATGGTTATTTAATTGTATATTTAGTCATTATAAAAATGTAAAAAATATTATTAAAAACCCTTTTTTTCATTTTTAATCAAAATCTTTTTAGCATATACCGCAACTAATATATAGTACAATACGTATCGATGGATGAAATATTATAATTTTTTTTTACATTATTAGATATTATTTTTTATTTTCTTGAGCTCTACTGATCTAATTATAGGAGAATTTTAATATATACATTTTCTCGATTACTCTAAGGATGATTTCTTTCATACTGATTGAAAAATAATTTACTAATAAAAAGTTTGATTGGATTTATAATTATGCATGAGTCACTTATCACTGTCAATCTCAGTATTTCATTAACATCAACATCAGAAACTCTATCTCGAATGTTCTATTTTCATTAATTTATTAATCCATAACGAAGATATTAAAGTGATAACATTAAACAAAGATTAACCGAAAGTTAGTGGAAGTGGCTGGAGATCAATACAATTAAATTAAATTAGATAATGATAATTGTGACTAATTAATTAAAATTAAGCAGGTTATCTTTTTGCATCCCATTTTTGCAACAGCTTGTGATTAATTAAGAACATTCTAATCGGGACGTCAAAAGCATAATTAATCATCAGTCTGGTCATGATCTTATGTTAATTATTATGTTAAAATCAAGTCCTTTAATTAGTTATCTGTCTAGATTAATATATAATTAGGTTGTCATAATGGTCAATTAAGTTAGGCTTGCATGTCCCCAGGCCTAGCTTTAGTATCCATCACACTTATTTTCTTTTCAATTTTAACCTAATTATATTTGACTTCACTTTTCTTAATTCATTTTATTCTTGTCGAATTTAATCGTGAATTTTACTATTTTTTTTTTTCTTTTGAAATATGAAATCAAAGTATATATTAATGGAGTATTAATTGGACTTCAAACTTATTAGGCTAGGCTACTCGACCAACACGACAATTTGAATAAAGTTTGACTGCTACTGAATATTAAAAATGAAATTATTGTATAAACATGCAAATTTATTTTTCTCGACCTAAGTATATATATAATGAAACCCCAAATCATTTTGAAGATTTGAAAATCATTTCTCTTTTTAGAGAAAATTAAGCCTACAATACGAATAAATCATTAATAAAATTTACTATTTACCTTTGATTTGAGTTTATTTACGCCCCCATCGCTATTGGAGAAACTATCGACCGAGACCATATATAGACCCATACCTTATATGTGGACGGTCATGAAGATGACTTGAAAAGCGACACTATGAACAAATTAAACGCAACGAAAATTCAATTTATTTATTTAAACAAAAAAAAAAAAAAAACAAACACTCTTGAAATACAAGAGTGGAAATGAAAATACTCCAAAAAGGGCCATGAATAGATGAAATGATGCAAGTTGACATAGTTAGGAGACATATAAGTCTTGGTGGTCGGTGTGGACATGCTACGTCTCTTCTTCAAGCACAAGCACAAGCACAAGCACAAGCACAGAATTTAATGATATATTTTGGCCCACCATCACCAAATCCAAAGGGTTTATAATATATATGTTGTTGTTGTTGTCTCCTCTAATCCTGTTCTTATTACAGCTCTATATATATCATTTCATGTGCTATTTGCGTACCCACATTAATACGTACTGTACTAATTCTTGCAAGTTGTTTAGAGAAAATCTTGGCAAATCTTTTGAGTCAGATGCTCCTAATTGTCTCAAACCCTAATCCTCATCACCGCCCTATCGTGCTCTTAACTCCTCCTTCATTATTTTTTAATTATTCAGATGCTTTGATATTATAAGTACTGTCTATTATCGTACTAATTAGTTTTTCATCCTTGGTCCAATACAAATTTAATTCATATATTAATTTATTTATATATATTCCGCTTCGTACTTTCACACACACATATATATATATATATATATATATATATATATATATTGTATATATTTTGTCTGTCGTCCAGAAATTATTATTTTTTTATATATATGAAAAAAAATTATGTATTGGACGTTCATGTTTAGAGAGAGAGGACGTAAAAGGTGGATGGATGATATTTTTGATACATTTATATCAGAGGGTCCCAAAAAGTTTTGATGCATTCACATTATTTCCAAGAATAGTAAAACTTTAGTACTAAGCTATTGTGTTATTTTTTATTTTGCAAGTTGGAACTGCACTGCCTTCAAAATATATATATATATTATACTGCTGCAGCAAGGCACTGATCACTTGTACAAATAGTGTTATAAATATTAATTATATTTAATGTGTATAAATATGTACATATTATGAGAAACAAATCATTAATTTCTGCTCAATTATAATGTTATATCAATTAATTTGCCGAAAAAATTAAAAAACAAATATATCTTGGTTGCATATTTATATTGGAGTCGACTAACTGTTGATCATATATTTAGAAAAATAATGAATTTCAGAAGAAAAGATATGATCAATTTACGTTTGAGCATTATTTTTAATCAAAAGATGAGTTATTATAATTAATACTAGAGTTTTTTAATTCAAAACATGGGAATAATTATTCTGAATGCGATATACACATTTAAATATTTTAGTTTGATAAGTCTGCATATTTTTTGGTCTGATACATACATATTCACATATTCATCGATTTATATTTAAAAAAATATTTTATACATTTAGTATGTATATATTATATATCACTAGTTTAAATGTAAAATATGAAGTTAGTTAGAAAGTAGTAAGGCAAAAATTAAGGGTGATGAAAGCAAGCAACTGCTGCTGCTTCTTCCACATATCATAGAGCCAACTTTCATTAATTAAGCTTACTTGCAATATAGGGAAACTATGAGCATTTTAATTGCAACATCATCATCATGCCATTAATTATAAGCCAAACTGCAAATTAGCCGCAACTTCTTATTATTTTATGTTGTTGTTTTTTGCACAAAAAATTAATCAACTTAGAATATGTAAATAATTTTCATATTAAAAACATAATACTCATTAGGTATAATATATGTACACACGAATGATTTTATAGCTAGAATACATACAAGAATGATTTAAAAGGGTTATCGACAATCCTCGTTTCAAATGTATGTATATGTACCTACTAATTAATTTCTAAGCGTGACAGCTTTAGTAATAATAATATCTGAAATAAAATGTAATTTAATTTATAAAAACAAACTAATATATATTAAAAAAAGAATTTGAAGTTAGAGGTTTATGTGCGTAAGTTAATATACCTTCGTCTTTGGGGGTGACTTAAATAGCAAGATGCAAAGTGTGGGTGTGGCAGAGCAAACGTGCGAAGTGGAGTGGTTTACTAAACACACAACGCACTCATCCCACTATTTTAAATACTCAAATTTGCAAGATTATGTACTAAATCAAAACATTATGAGTTCGAATTTTATAAATTGTATATCTATTTTTAATATATATATATATATTTTTTTTGTATAGTTTGATCATGATACTGACTCTAAGTGTATTTGGATGAATCAGTATACATAGAATCAAATTGAGCTGGCAAACTAACAATTCATATAAAAAAAAATTGAAAATGAGTTTGAATTTGAGGAAATAATTTTATATTTGATTTAATTTAGAGTTGATGAATTAAAAAAATTAGAATAACATGGGTAAGAAAACAACATAAATAATAAGGGAAAGTTGACAGATGGGCCGTCATCCCCAGTTCAAATCTCCAACTCTTTAGGCCCCTCCCCATAAATACATCACACTCTTCCATTTCATTCTTTCTTCCCCCATACCCTACCCCCACCAGTAGCATATACTGCTGCTATACACACACACACACACACAACCACTCTATTGTATGCAATCTTAAAGTTGTTGAACACAGCAGGGAAAAGAATGGGTTTGCAGAACCAGCTCTCCGATGTATCGTCGGAATCGATCCTCGTTCTAATGGCGGTGCTAATCGGGAAGAGCGTACGTTATCTCCATAGCCTTGTATTTACTATCTTGCACGCACTCGGCCTCTTCTGCCCCCGCCGCTTCGACTCAGATCATCATCATCATCAACTTCTTCATCCCCACCACTCTGTGTACGACGTCGTGGGGTCTGGTCTGACGGGACTCATCCTCCTCTGCGAGCAATTGAATCTGAATCGGGTCTGTTCTTACCAGAAGCAATCCAACGACGGCGTCGGCTCCGATTGCGTGGTGTGCCTGAACCGGATGGGTGATGGGGACCACGTTCGCAAGCTAGCGTGCCGCCACGTTTTCCACAAGGATTGCTTCGACGGCTGGCTCGACCACCTCAACTTCAGCTGCCCACTCTGCAGGGCGCCGCTGGTGGCGGAGGAGCGCGTTGAGTACACGCAGAGGCGCGTGGCCGGGGATCTCCTCGCCTGGTTCCACTTCCATTGACGACGCATCTCCATGGCGCGTGGTGTTGATGAGCTTCGGTATCATATGAGGAAGCGGCTTTCCTTTTCCTTTTCTTTTTCTTTTTTCCTTTTTTTTTTTTTTAACCCTCTTTCATCTTTCTTTTATGTCAAAGGCTTTGTGGCAGTTTTGACCTTTGACTTCTTCTTTATTGGGAGTTGTTTCTCCTGGTTTTTTGAAGAGTTTCACGACAGGCTCTTTTTCATCTACTTGTATAAATCTTTATTTTTATTTTCCAATAAATAACTACTAAAATGAAAAACAAAACTAATTAATGTTATTTCATTCATATTAGTAATGACATTAAAGAATAAATAAATTACAACAGGCTTCTTGAGATGTGTTATCATTATAAATACCTTTAAATTAATAACTGTTTAATAAAATATTACTGTGATGAAAAAAATTAGTATAACATAATATTTATAATTATAATAAAGTTTACGAGAGCGTACTATAATGATATAATTCGGGTGCAAAGAGAAATAAGTGATGGGGGAAGCATGAATTAGTGGTCTTGCTTGTAGGACAGTTATCCACTAACACTTGCGTGTTATGACCGATTTAGGTCTGTCATGTAGATTATAATTTGGAAATATATTCTTTTATTTTTTGGTCCTTGTTGTTAGGAGGTAGTGTAGAATTAATTGATTGATATATCTGTTTACACATACTATATATATATATATATTGATAAAAATATTAATATTATTTATACAGACCATCATTATCTTTTGAAAATTTCACCTATATTCCCCAAAATATTTAAAAATCATTACATAAACTATTATTATTTTTTTAGTATTAAGGATTATTTATGTAACTATACAAAAAGGCAAGAGAGATTTGTAAAAACAATTTATAGAGGAGTGGTGTAAACTTAATTTTTCATAAAAAGAAATATAATTGGTCCGGAAATGGAACGTGATTGAAATTTTGTAGGCATGTGAAGGGGAGTGTGTTGAAAACTGGAAGGCCATCACAACTTCAGCTGTAGCACACAATTTGCATGTGAAAGAATTGATTGATAAAGAGAGAAAAAAAGGAGGCGAAGAAGCTAGAAATAAAGGGACAAGCAAAAGGCAAAAAAGCTCCTAACAAGGACAAAGTTGATAAGAAAAATGTGAATGTGAATGTGATGGTGATGGGTGTGTTTCACTTTCACCGTTCAATTTGCCACTTGCAAGATTTGAGGTTATGAAGATAGAAGGTTGTGGTTGGCACTTGGCACGCCGTCTTTCATATTCCAACTCATACATAACCTCTCCTTTTATTTGCATCCACTCCCACTAATTTGCTACTCCTGCATTGCTCAATTTTTTGGATTTGACAATTTTAAATTCACAATAATAAATTTATTAGATTTATTTGGATAATTGTTGAGTAGAATTCAAAATTCGTCGACTTTTAATTTAAGCTATATTCTATAACCCATTGTAATAAATTTAAATTTATTTAATATGGAAACATTTGAAATTATTTTCCTAAATCTTTGCTTTAATTGAAAACACTTGCATCCACACGTAGCATTATATTTTCTAGTGGTATTAAGAAAAGGGCTTTTTAGTACTCACAGACCCAATTAGAATTGGTGTGGTCCAGAATCCTGATGGGCTTTCGGATGTGGAAGCCCAATCTAACATAAGTGCAGCTGAAGCCACCTAAGCCCATATCGACAAATCATGTGAATTTATTTGGATTTAATCCAAAAAAAAATTACAATTCGTATAATTGAAGCTATTTCTCGTTTAAAATTATGTAACCACGACATCAATAATATGTTGAAATTGAGTTCAAATTTGTACCACTCACCGTCATATATATACTTGTTGCACACACAAGGATTCGGCCATGGAACAATAAGAAGAGTTCATAATTTGTGGAGAGAAAGTGGATTTCATTGAAGGAAAAGTTACAGAGGAAAATGATAGTTTGTGGGTTTAAATATAGAGATTAATTAACTGTTGCTAACAAAATAGCTAACTAATCTCTAACTAACTAACTAACAACAGTAAAAACGTAAGTCTACTAAAAGAAGTGTCAAAGATGAAGAGCACTTTTACAAAGAGATACAATTACAAAGCGTGTACCAAGATGCGCGTCTTCCTCATTGGCTTCTTCAAGCAGAACAGAGAACAAAGTTTGTGAACTAATGCTGCTACCATATTTGTAACAGTACTCTATACAATTTTGTGTGTACTCTACAAAAAGAATTATATTTTTTATATATTATAAATCATTTCGTTTTAAAAATCTTAATATCAGACAAAAACTAATGTAAAAAACCTAAATTTTGACCAAGTTTAATTAACATTTGCCATTATTTTACTCACAGTCAAAATATTTATCACAATTTTTAATTGTGACAAATATTTTGACCTAATTTGTCAAATAAAGGCTATAGGGATTGCCTAGTAGTAATTAATTAGTTCAGAAATATGTTTTTAATTTTAACTATGTCAAATAACCTCAGTGAAAAGCCATATTTCTTATAATTTGAAGATATTACATGAGGTTAAGTGAATGTAATTGTATTAGGGTATGGTGAATCATATGTGATTTCCAATCAATTAATAAGCATCCTGCTAGTCTACTTACCATCACTTATCACTCTCCTACTTCTCAAATAATTCATATTAATACCAATAATTTGAATATTACTATCTTCTGTTCCTTAAACATATGTATCATATATAGTAGTGATGATGCATGTTTGGTTTGAAAATAATCAAATGATGATAAGAACATAGAACTAGTTATAAGAAGTGAAAAGGCAAACAGGGTCTTGCAATTTTTTTTTTTTTATTGCATTTGATATATATAAAGAAAGAAAGAGATGGAGAGGAAATTACAAAGAGGTGTAAGAGATGCATGACCAGCAGCCAGCAGCATTGCTAAATACTAATAAATAATAATAGGCTGACCCCTCTCCCCCAACTTTTGAAATATTTCAAAACCACCCCCATGATCATGAGGATATATAGGCTACCTTGTATGCATCTCTTACATCCCATGGCCGGAAAAAGGAAAGAAGAAGATGGAGATGGAGATGGAAAGAGTAATTAATTAGAAGTTAAAACGTAATATAATTAAATCGGACCGCTACCCTCAATTCCCCGCCATGCAAGCTAGGGCTCTCCCATTTCATTGCAAAGCTGATGATGATGAGCTGCTTCCACATTTACATTTCTACCCTCCTCCTCCGCTTCCTCCTCATTATTCCTCCGCCGTATCCACCACCAATCATCATAACCTAATTATAAAGGGAGGGAAAAAATGAGGTAGGTATGATGAGTAGCAAAGCTACCTGATCTATCTATATGGTATAAGAGGAAGAAACATTGTGATTTGTTTGTTGTATATAAAGGCAAGAGGGAAGAGGGAAGAGGGAAGAGGCAAGATCGTCTGTACGTACCTGCAACTAAAATATAATAACATTACATTTATATTAAATATATATATATAGAGAGAGAGAGAGAGAGAGAGATGGTGTTGATGGAAGTGATGTGGAAGTAGGGTTAAGGGCATGTTTGTGGGAAATGAAGATATGTGCGTGCAGTAGGTGGAATTCCGATGGAAGACGTTGGAGTTTTCATAGAGAGAGAGAGGAGAAGAGGACGTGGCTGTGGCTGCTCCGCTTTTGTTAGTTGAGTTTTCAGTCCAAACGCTCTCAACTCAAGACCAAAAAGTCTTCAACTTTTCACTTTTATTGCCTTATTATTGCCATTCTCTCTCAGTGGAGAGAGGTAAGGGGTGTAAAGATGGGAAGAGAAGAGGGTTGGAAAAATCCAATTAGGGAAGTGAGTGTGGTATGTCCAATCAGTGTCGGGTGGTGAGTGGACAGAGAGCGGCGCGCGGGCCTCGAGAACAGGGCAGGCGAAGCGAGGCGCCGCTCCAATTCCAAAATTCCTATTTTCAGCCCATTTTCCCCACTCACTCCCCCGCATTAACCGTCTCACTCTCTCTCTCTCCCTCTCTCCCCACTGCAACTCGACATCAACAGTTGAGTAGCTGTCATCTTGTACACACTCAAATCTTTCATCCATCTCAATTAACCAAACATGTTGCAATCAGACAAATTCTTGAATTGTCATTTACCATTTCAACAGAATTCTTCTTGTTTTCCTATATTCCCAAAATATAATATTGATCATAATTAATTAATTATAGTTGGTGGTTGCAGTTTCTCTATGAATTTCTTTAAGTTATTTTATGTCAACCAGCTTCCGTAGCATAGTGGTAGTGCGTTCGCTTCGTAAGCGAAAGGTCGCGTGTTCGATCCTCGCCGGGAGCTGTTTTGGAATTTCCGGATCGTTTTATAGAAAGTCGAAGAAAGAAAACTGCTGTAACAAGGGCTTCAAATCTCCACCCCCACACAATGTCAAGAGCTAAGAATTAGGCCCATGGGGACATACATGGGTAACTGTGAGTTGTGTAGAAACAATGGGTAGAAGAGGGTACACATTCCTTACTTGAGATTGAGAATTCTCATTTACTTATGCCCTCCCCCCCACCCTTTGAGAATAGTCATCACCATCAACTTATAAAACTAAATACAATTGCAAAATCATTGGAGCAATCTATTCATGACTCAATTGCCCCAATTATTCTTTTTCTTTGTTTCTTCAGTTTGGCTCTTGTATATATGGCTTGATGGGGTATGTATGTTTGTAGGTCACCCATAAATGTCAGTTACACCAAGAAGTTGCTTAGCCAGTATGCAAAACTACACATCATTGCAAAAAGTAGTTGTTCTCTACATAGCCAATTAACCATACAAATTCCCAGAACTAGAAAGCATTATTACTTACGTGTAATGGCTTTTTAACGTAAAGGAAGTCGACAAAATGATGAAAGCATACATGATCTGTTCACTCTAAAACTTCCTAGTAATGAAGCCTCCTCCTCCATCAAACAACACACCCTTAATCGTGTTATGACTTGCATGCTTATTTACTTACAGAATCAACTTCTACTTAGTTGTATATACTTTTGTTCTGAGTTTAGTAGGGACTTTGGTTTCTCTCTCCAAATATCATAAGCAGCTCTTCATGCACACCCAATTCCACTTTCCATCACATCAATTGGGCTTTACCGATAGTCCAGTGGCTGAAGAGCGTTGGAGTTCATTGCCCTAGTGAGTTGTTCTTGGTCGGTCAAAGTATGGCGGAAGTGGCAGCGGTGGCCGTAAGGGCATGGAATGCCATTTAGGACCATGCGGCAGATCTCAGTCTTGTAACGAGGGTGGCGGAGAACCGGACGGAGCTCTTCGATGCCATGAGCAAATTGGCAGTTATCTCCGTAAGGGCAAGTGCCAGTTTGTTGCCATTTGTTGCACAGCTCTGTCTTGAACATACCCTGATTGTACACCTCCAGTTCAAGTGGTTGCTCCTTCTTCCCTCCTTTCACATAAACCCTTTGCTGCATACACAGACAACAATAAGTAAATAGGCCCATACAATAATTGAGGCCAGATTATAGACTTTACCCTGTCATATTCAGGGGCTAATACTAGTTTTGCATGATTTTTTTTTTTATAAAAAAAAAAGGAAATCTGCAACAATTTCAGTCGTTTAAACATTTCACAATAAAAGGAAGCTAATACAATTGAGTTTACTTTTAGCAAAAGAGCAAGAGGAGAACAAGTTTCACAAACTCCATTATATGATTATGACTACAAGGAGGCAAAAGGTCTGGAAACCCCATTATACGATCATGACTATATGACCATGAATGGGGTAATATTCCAAGAATTGATCAAAAAGAATTTACACAAGGACCGAACTATATCCTTTTCCCAAAAAACTTGATCACTTTTCACAAACTATAATTCCTTCTGAAACAAAAACTTACTGATAATAACTCCATGTTTGTTGCTGCATATTATCATTAAAACAAAAGCTGATATAATCCATTATCAAAGGTAGGATAGCGTATAGCAGAATCAAGAAAAGACTGAACACGAGATCATATGCAACGCAATTTACCGTCGCATTGTCAATTCCGGTTTGGTTTGATGCTTTTCCACAATCTCCTCCTTTTCTGCTGCTCCCGCCAGTTCGAACTGCCTTCAGATACCCACTAGAACGAACCGAAATACTCTTGGGCAAGTGAACCCGGTCCAGTTCTGCCCTGTCACCCCGTCCCGGATCCATCACACTAGTCGGGCTCTTCACCACCGCCTCATTCTCACTCGTACCTTCTTCCTCAGTACCGAAACCCATGTTCCGTAATCCGTCCACCACAGAATTCAAACCCGGAACAAGATCCACACCATGGCATGGCGCCGCATTGAGCAACATGTTCAAGCGATTGTTTAAGTCAAGGTTGGCCATTTTGAGATTGACGTTCTCCTGGCGGAGGGCCTGCGCCTGATTCGCCACATCACGGAGGTGGGAGAGCACCCTCTGATGACGGTCCATCAAGTCCTGGTGCAGATGCTGCTGTTGGATTTGAGGCAAGCATGAGGTCGACACATCGTCACTTTCCCTTGAAGGCGATACAGAGGAGCCATCGTTCAAGTAATCGAGAAGAGGCGAACGCATTGGCGGGAAAATTGAGGGGTAGAGCGATGCGGCGAAATCATAGCCGCCTGTGAAAGGCGGCGACGCTGCAGAGACAGTGGGCTTTTCATGGCCTGAGATTGAGATTTCTCTCTGCATTTCTTTTATCTTACTTGCATAAAAGTTCTGCCATTGGGGAAACACACACACACACACAGAGGGGGGAGGGGGGGGGGGGGGGGGAAAGAAAAGATGAGAATTTCATAAATTCTTCCCACATTCAGACTTATCTAGGTGGAATGTAACTACTGAAAATATAAATTATCAGTTACCAATTACCACAAACTGTCTCTAAAAGAATACTAAATCAGGCCATCTTCTCCTGAGAATTTACAGAAATAACGAAGGAACAAATTTTAAACTCATTTCGATGGAATATTACAGAAACAAAGAATGATAAAAAATTCTTCATGCACATTTCTCAATTAATTGAACAAGAACTAATCTTCGATTATCTCACACTTTCGTCACTAATCAGACTTGTTTACAAAGAGAAGAAAATTCCGTCAATGAGCTGTAATTTAGGTGAACTTGCCTGATTATTAAGCTACAAACATCTTGATAATACCTTCAGCTCTGATGTCCTCCAGAGAGAGAGAGAGAGAGAGATTATCTTTTTTCTAGAGAGAGAAACAGGATATTAAGCAGTAATGAGGAAGAAGAAGAGAGGTGTATTTATATCCGCAGTGTGGTGCTTTAGGCAGGGGTGGGGGTAATCTGGGAATACGAACTTCATGGCCATTGATCCGGTTCAGTTGTTGGAAGATGGAAATAAAAAATTGGACTTAATTGCCCTTGCATGGATGGCAATGTTGTCATTTCAATTGGGCTTTGAAAAATGATTTAGGCGGGAACACAATCTCTAAACAATAACTAACTCAACATTACATTATTTCACCCTAATAATTATCTACTAATCACATTTTTAGACCTAAATTTTTTCTATAAATATTGCATTTGTACAAAGAATCTATAAATACTGGAAGCTTTAGTTCCAACAAATTTGCTCAAAATTTATCATATATCAACTGCAATATACTAATCAATATTTTTTTTATAATTTATTTACGGATAATTTTTTTTATGATTTTTAAATATTTTCATTCATCCCGTCTATTTTTGTAAGAGAAAACACTACAAGTACAAAGTTCACAATTTTAAATCTTCATCCAAGGATTTCACATAATTTTATTAAATATCAATGAGATAAAAAATATTTGTAGTCATGTCAAATAATAGGAAAGCTTATTGTAATTTACCATTAAAAAAAATATACGTGAGATAAAATGTCATGTAGTCACTAATTATGATGAGGTGATGATTATTGGAGGTTGAAGACTTGAATCAACTGACTAATCATAAGTTGAAATTGAGATAAATATAAAAAGATTAAAGATGATTATGAAGGTAGACAGCCAAATAGTTGATTTATTAACCATAAGATTTCCTCTTGTTTATCTGTCTAATTGATTTTGTTAGATTGATTCTCATAGTCATCCTTCAACTCGCCATGACTTCCATTTCACATTTATACTAATTTCCACTTCTCTCTACACTTGCATATTCTTGCATCATATCTTATCCTCTTGCTCTCATAATATCACTTAGTGTATATATATATATATAGTTTAAGAATAATCATTAATTACATAATTAACAAGTATGATAAACTAATTCGAGAATTTTTTTTAGATTGACATGGATTGCGACTCAATCAATGTCTCATTGCGCAATGTATTATTTACTGTGGCTACATTCAAGTTTTATGGTTTTGCCCTGAAAAGGTATTCCTTCAATCAAACTCGACGTCTCATTACGCAATGTATTATTCACTGTGGCCATTTACAACGAATGTAGGACGCTTGCCTACTTCATCAACCCCCACACGAGGGGCTTGGGATGAGCACATCGACTCGTTCCCACAGACGGTGCCACATAGTGTGTCTTGCGGCTCAAGCGGGCCGCTGCACTGCTAGAGATACTGTTTGTGTGACTTCATAAGAGCCTCACAATTTTGTTTTGAAAAAATGCATTGCTAGGAAGAGAATATCTTGGGGTTTATAAGCCGTTCAAACTCTTAATTTGCACCCAATGTGGGATGCTATTTGCAGCATAGATAGATCTTGTACATAATCTACACAATCAAAACCTGTGATTTCTCTGGGTCCAAAGATTCACACTGCACTTGGTGTTTTGTATACAGTAAATGCATAGATAACTGCAGTGTACAATATTTTTATGTGACAATCATCTAATTATCCATGGTGTGTAGCATTAGAAAAAATCAATTTCTCAGCGACCCTCCAAACAACGACTCCTGGAATCCTAATCTGTATGATCCTACCATTTAATTTAATATCCACGATATTTTCTTGAAAACAAAAAATTAAAAAATAAAAAGAAAAAATGATGAAAACTTAGTAATGATGAAGTGGGCTATTCAATTTGTGAAAGTTTGTTAGAGCAACAAATTGAGTGTGCAATCAAACACTTTCCCATCAATCTTACTCCATAAACTGCAGTTAGTTGGAAAGAACATTAAGACATATATTGTAGAGGTTGCAGTTAGCAAAGAGCCATTTTGATTGCCTGTTTATTGCTTCTCTTGCAAGCTGTTATGTGCAAATTATATAGACAGTAAGGCATTTGAAAGCAGACAAAACCCATCATTATTTTCCCAATGGACTTTGCTTCTTTAACACAACTTTTAACTAACTCTAAATTCAAACAATAATTTGTTAGGTAAAAATAAGGCACATATCATCCCATTTGACCAATACAATTCCTTGTTGTAATGTCATGGTTGTTATGCTACTTTACTTCTCACTCACCTTCACATGGAAGTTTCATCTTCCTCCCCGCTAGGATTTTTGATCGCTATGGCTGTGTTATATCCGCACATCGACTGTTTTACCTCGTATTATGTATAAAATACATTTATGATTATGCATCAGTAGAAAATGCTTCAAATATTTATTATTATTCGTTGTACTGTAAATTCAAAAGTATCATTCATCCATTAATTTGCGATGATAAATGAAATAAGCTAATAATTCCGATCGTGTTGTATCTGAGTTTAGGGGATTGCAAATATCACTAGAATTATTATGCTGTGGACAACCCTTTTTAAGACTTTGATGAAATAACTGGGCCCAAAAGAGTCTGGGGCCCTGGGGATGAGCTCAATACTGGGGGTTGAGTATGGGCCGGCCCAAGATTCCACAATAGTTGCAAAATTAAGAGGGAAATATAAATTGAAAAAAGTTTTTTTGTTTTTAACTGCTTAAATTAAGAAGCCAAAAGCTGTAAGCAATTTTGGTCAATTTCTACAACTTAGTAATAAAACTATAAGTATTAAGTTGTTTTCCAAACGTTCCAACTTCAACTTTTGTCACTTTTATTTTCAAATAGTCCAACTGTTAGTACTGCTTAATTTATAATTTGTTGTCACCATAAAAGCAGAAGTTATTAGAAACACCCCTTAAATAGTATAGTATTTAAGTTCATAATAGTTAAAAAAGGAGCTTTTTTGATGGAAAATCTTAATGATAGACGGGGGCGTGAAAACATCAAATAATTTGAATCATATCACATAAGTACAATATATATACCAATTGTAACCGTACCATAATCCCCAGTATTTAGCAGTGGATGGGAAGTATATAAGTGGCTGCAGCATTCAAGTAGCTGGGAAGGGAGATTTTTTAGCAGTGGATTCTCATCAAACACCAGTATCCAAAACCAATAAAAGCATCAGGATAATTATCCAGAATAACAGGAAATGGCTTAAATCTGCATATGGCCACAGCCACAATCTCAATCTCCACATTAATTAACTGCCACATTTGAGAAATCATGCATATTAATTTACTTTTATCCCCACAAAGTTCACCAGATTTTGTGCTCTCATAAAATGCATGGTGTTGATTTATGAACATACAGAAAGATACTCTTTAAAGTTGTTTTCCACTTTATAATACAGCAATATCTCTCTTTCATTTTCTTGCTCTCTCTTTAATATATGTTTTCATGAGTACTGAAATTTCTCTGTGGAGAGATGAGTCAAGAGAAAGCTACTGCTGTTCCTACTCGTTTTCGCGGGCTTCGTGTGCTGCTGGTTGATAATGATACAACATCTTTGTTAGACATGGCATCCAAGTTGGAAGATTACTCCTATTCAGGTACATAAATGATAGATACATAGCCTTTTGTTCTTCATTTTTCTTTACTAGTGTATCATTTTCTGGAAGTGATGCACCGAAGATCTTGAAAAAGTATTTCATACTACTCTCTGTAATCCCTTAGGATCTTTGTTATTTAGCATGTCTTTGTGTCGCTATAAATGAGTGATAGTTACCGTCAGTTAGCATTTTCGTAGAATAGTTCAAGATTGTGTAATGATAGTTATAGATGACCGTTAGACGATGTTTCTGATTCTTGGTTTCTTACAGCTACAACTACTGAACTAGCTACAGTTGCACTGTCGATTCTTGGAGAACGCAAAGATCAATTTGATCTTGTCATGGTCGATACCAACATCCCAGAAATGGACTTCTTCAAGTTCATCGAGAGTGTACAGCTTATCAAGGATTTTCCAATCATATGTAAGACCTTTTAAAACTGTCTGCTCAAGTATTATTAGTTTTCTTCTTCTATGCACATGATTTTCGTTCAACATTTACGTTCAGTGATGTCCTCAGAGTTAAACAAGAATTTAGTGGAGGAAGCCATGTCAAAGGGGGCATGCTTCTTTCTGAAGAAGCCAATTTCTGCCAAGAATCTCAAGAATGTGTGGCAGCATGCATACAGAAAGAGTACAAATGAAAATATTAGACGTCGAAAGGGAGAAGTAAAGGGTAATGCTGATCAAGAAGCTGAATTTCAAGGAGCTAAGCCAGAAGAGAAGGGCAAAGCACTTGAAATTGTCAATGAAATGACGTTGCACGAACAAGAAAGCGAACAGGTTGGGGACAGCGATCAAATTGAGAGCAACGTTAACAATCTTGTCAAGGGAAAGAGGCTGTTAACAAGATCAGCAGGAATTTGTACTAAAAGGTCTGTGCCAACGGAAAACGATGAACCTGGAGAATTTAAAAGGAAAAGAACCGATCAGGATGAAGGTAATGAGATAATGAGAACTCCTATGATCAATGCCTCAGAACCAACCCATCAGCCCTTCCGTTACTTCCAGAAACATGGAGTTGAATCACCAGCTACTGAACTTAACCGAGTAACTTCTCGGCCCGTTGATCATCAATGTATGCAAACAATATTAAAATCTAACTCTTCTCACAAGAGGGGGCTTTTTACTGCAACCCCTACACCTCATCCTGGAGTTGGCAGCTTGGAGAACCATAGTAGTTTTCCACGAGGGTTGAGTGATTTGCATAAGCAGGAAGGCAGAGGTCAAGAGGTGGATGAGCTTCAGGCTTTAGGAGATTCAAGTCACTTTTCTGCAGGTTTTCTCAAGTTGCTTCGAGAAACAGGTTACAGAAATGCACCAAATCTATGTGAAGGTTTAAGTAATCGAAGTAAGTTTTTGAGCAGCATGGCTAGTCTGAACCAAAAACCGGAGTTTACAACAAATTTCAGTTCTTCTTTGTGTACGTTGAATCAAAGAAATGACAGGAAATTGGATTCTTTGGAACTCAATGTTCAATTGAGTGAAAGTGGTAGATCTTCTCCAGTGATGAATGACTCGCATCAACAGAAGTCTAAGGAGTTTGTTTCTAAAGATGGAAAATTTCACATTTAAATTCGAAAGTCTCGGTAGGAAAGAGTAGTTTCAGAATTTGATGGAGGTAGAATTTGATACAATTTTCATGTTAGACGTGGGTATGGATACTACCTGATCCTTCTCTGTCAAACTACTGTTCTGTAAGCTATGTTCTCAATAGATGAATTTTGCATTAGCCTTTTTCTTCAGTCACTGATAGAATACACATCGAACAACATTCAAAATTCATTATTTTACACATAGATTATTACATGATTACATCATCTATAGTATAAAAACAAGGCACCATCATTTCCACAGAGTGCTATCGAGCCTAAAACAGAGCACGAGTAGCAAATCTCAGTCAGCAGTGGATGCACAGTAGAGTGATGAGGTCCACAATTGGCCGGATATAAGTCATTATCACAGCTCTTACGTTCCAGTTTCCTCCTGTAAATATGGTTATGCAACCATGAGAATTGACGATCCATTTTCTGATGGTTCACTTTTAGATAACACAATGTAAAAATAAATGAATGTTCTAACTCTGATATAGGTCAACCAGAATTCGTCAAAATCTATGATTTTTCAGTCGAGACGGGCAAATCATCATGATAAGAGTAGTCAAGAAGAGGCCAAAAGTGACACTACTGTATTTTCTACATCTAACAAAAATATGAACAACTGTTTCTGCTACATATGTGCACCACTATATTCAGTATCTTCTGCCACTTTCCATTTCTTCGAGGATTGAGTTCGAGTCATGAGCATTGGCGTCTGATACATGAGATCGGGCATACACACTCTCGAGTTCTGATTGTCTGACAGTGAGACGATTCCCATTGTTAGTTGATGACTGGTTGTCACCTTGCAACTCTGCCAGCATATGGAAATACGCATGAGGTGCCCAACCTGCATATCCCATATAGATTGGTCAACAAAAAGAATTAGCAGAATGACAGAGAACAGCCACAGTTAGCCTTTAGCAAATAAAATGGACAAAGGAAATGATATAATCATCTCAAATATTTCCAAAAAGTTTTTCTGCTTTTCTTTTAGAAAGTACATGCTTAAATTTTCATTGCTTAATTCCGTGATAAGAAATGAAGGTGCTATAAGGGTGGAGCATATTCTCAGGATGACTAAGGCATTTGATATGATTGGGAAATAAGTAGCAATTATCCAACTAACTGATCCCAAATTTTAAGATAATACATATATTATAAGGCAAGTATCAGTAATAAACACCCAAAGCATGTCTAGTGAACTAGTGAAGAATTTGGGAACTACAAAATAGTTAGAATGATGCCAGGGCCCAGGTTAGATATGAGCACAGTGCAATAATATGAACGTTAGCAAACTGTTTTTTTCCTTCACAAGCGACCAATACTTCATCTTTATCTACATCTTGACCTCTTTCTTAGAAAACTTTCTTTTTGGTAAATTGGTAACATTGATTGTCAATCATTATTAGTGGAGAGAAGAAATTCAAAGCACATTTTTTTTTTCCCTAAAACCAAATTTTGTAGAAGAACATGCCATAATTCAGACAGCCAACACTAGTGCAACTATTAACTAAAAATCAGCTCAAAGAAGGGAAATACCGTCCACGTCATATGGAGGTGGAAAGAATTGCAAGTAACAAAAAGAGGCAACTGTTGTCCCTGCATATAGAGCAACCACTAAAATTCAATAAACAAACAAGTAAATCCAATACAAACCAAGTAAGCTTAGGCATAGATTCAATTTTATAGTTTAAATACCTATTAGACCTCCAGCAAAGACATCTTGCCAGTGGTGCCAATAATCATCGACTCTGGAAACTCCAACTAGTGCTGCTAGGAGTAAGGGCACAAAGATAATGCAGAGCTTTGCTATGTGGCCTCTGCGATCAAATACTCTAATTTTACCAGACAAGTACCAGGCCAGGAAGGTGAGACCAGCAAAGGACCCTATGAGTACAATAACCCAAACGCCATCAACCTTCTTTCAAGAAATGAGTGAGAAAAATACACTAAATAGTTACGTCCGCAGGCCTTTTTACTATTTAGAACTAAATAAAAGGATTTCACGGAGAGAAAACTGATAGAATGCTAATCTGCTTGAACTCAAACATCTATAGTCCATTTATTATTCATGAAATCTGTAAATCTAGGAGACAAGTACTAACATAACAAAAAAAACCTTTCTTGCCATTTCTTCTCCATTTGTGGGAAGCCTGAACTAGTTTGAATTGGAGCACAAAAAAAGACATCTGGTTTAAGTTCACTAGTTAGCAAATACATAAGACCAATGCATTCCCAACTACTACCAGTTAACATGTCAAAACTAACGCAGTAGTATTGAAGGATGGAAAATTTTAAGTTCACCAGTGAGCAAATGGTCATGATAAAAAAAATGCTAGTTCATAGATGCAATATAGGCTAGAAGTCTGAGAGGCAAACATTTCTTTTCAAGGACTTGTAGCACTGACATAAGTCATCGAAATGATAGGTCATACTCACATGAAGTATGTCCGCTGGGAAAACTTTTATGACCTTCTTTTATGACGCTCTTCAATCCAGTACACTGGACATCCCCTGTCACATTATGAAATACCTATCCACAAAAATAAAGAGGTACTGTTACCGAATGCTGGTTGTGACACATGCAACAGAAAAGGTTGTGGCTCTAAATTAAAGGCAAACCAATAGAACTCACCCCTTTACCATCAGGGAAGCAACGCCAAAAGAAGTCGGGTCGAGGTCGACCAACAGCATCTTTGATTGCATCAGTAATAACACCAGTTATAAGTACAGAAAAGAGCAGGCCTGAAAGTGGATGCACGTAATCAATACTCATGCAATCTAAGCGAGTCATCAATGCAGCAAAAAAAAATAAATAAAAAGGAAGAGGACAGCATTAGAGAAAAGAGAGTCATACCCAAGACAGCTTGGTGTAAATCATAGACATCTCGGCGGAGAAAGTAAAAGATGATGATGACAGTGAAAGGCAATATGATTGCGATTATCTGTGGTGGATTATAGAAGGGCAATTGTTTATCACTTCCAAGTAAAGGAATCTAATGTTTTGCATCTTATAAAGTATATGTATATTTGATGGGTTCAACACTGCTAACTCCCACACAAAGCGTACCGGAACAGCCCAAAAGGGAACTGTGTTGTCTTTCAATGGGTACTTCAGGTCTGTCATCATATCTTCTCCAACAAACCGGTGAAATGGTTCTATCACATTCAGAATGATCTCTATCACCACAAGCAACATAAGAATAAGCCAATCGTGCATGTGAAACCTGGCAACTTGAGCTCCATGTTCTTATTGTGTGGGCACCCAACTGGATCTCTGGCATTTTGACCACCTAGAACTATAATCAACTGCAAACAAAACCAATTTGTTAAGATAGGAAAAAATATGTCCACTTTTAGCCACAGAGAAAAACTATCACAAATAAAAAAATCATAGGCCAAAAAAATTGACACAAGATAAAGTTAGCAGACAGCTAAATTGAAGGCAAAATTGTTTTCAAGCTTCACAATTCAAAATATTGTCTATTTTAAACTGAAATGCAGCAGTGAAAGGTAATTAATTATAATTGGTTAAATTCGGAGCTGGAAAAATGAAGCACTATATGCTCCCCATATCAAACGGCAACAAGACCGCAGATTGTTAATTTCTTCTTCTCCAGTAAATATTGTCATTTGTCAACTATGGACTACAGCATAAACTTCCATCAGTAAACAATACAATAAGATCTCCGCTTGAAAATTTCAATTAATCTCTCTATACAAACATATATCAATGAAATTCACGAAAAACTTCCAATTCCACATTCGCGTCAAACAAAATTAGCTATACACGACAGATGTTAACTCGCAAACCAAAATCTCATACCCAAAGCAGAAAACAACATTTTTAAAAAGCGAAAAAAGCGCAATTAACATGTAACTAATCAACCAATATATCAATTCCGCCAACAGGTCACTAGAAATTTCAAAAAAAAAAAAAAAAAAGCGGTTACTTCAGAAACAACAAATATCCAAAAAAAAAAAGGCTAGATAAAAGAAGGAATGTGAACTCACCTGAGAAGAGCAGAAGCGTATGAATGCGCGTTAGAGAGAGAGGGAGAGGGAGAGGTTGTCCAGAACTCAAATAATGGTAAAGGAACAAGTAGAATGAGAAAATCTAAGCGGAAAGCGACAGGAAAAACAGAGAGCAGACACGCGGACTCACCGGTTTCCTTCACCGAATCACCTTCTACCTATTTTCAATAATTTTTTCAGGACCATTTTCCCATTTTCAAAAAACAGAGAGTGAGAGAGAAGAGAGAGCGGGTGGGGCCAGCGGCTTCTCGTCTTCTTTAGTCAAAAGAAAAGCAACTACAGTCCCGACGTACTCGCCTTGGATTTTGAATCTACCCCATTTTTCAATTATCTATTACCAATTAAATATTTCTTTGATCAATAATAACTTAATTTAAAATTAATATAAATTTTAATATAATATAAAATAAAAATATCTATTTATATAAAATAAAAAAAATATTATTTTTAAAATGATAAAATAATAATTATACAAATTTTAAGAAATATGTATAATACTTTGGAACATCATAAAATATAAATCTTAACTTTGTTTCCTATGATGTAAAACACAATACCACTAATTCTGAGACACTAAAATTACAGTAGGCTATGATATTAATTAAAGGTGATTGATCATGATGGTCCACATAAGTGGAAAAGTTGGGATGTGCAGTGCATGCCTCCAGATCTATATCAATGATGTCGGTATTGTTTAGTTATGAAATCATTTTTTCATTCCAATAAAAAATTCCTCAATCAAATTACATTTTAATTTTTACCCAACACATTTTATATATCATTATTATATTTTGTCTCACATTCAATCATATACTAAAAAACTAATCTCATCTCAATTAAATTCATTTCATCTTAGTTGAGATTGGATAGAAATAAGATGAAAACACAAGCCAGACCTATGTATAGAAGATTTGGATTTCAACTTAGGCTTTATAGATTTAACTAATAATATATTATTTCCTATGCATTTTTTGTATATATTATTTGGCCCCATAATCATAGTAGCACTGCTGATAATTTAATAATCTTTATTTTTTAAAAATTGAATTATTGTATTTACGGGGGAAAAGATCATTAAATTACGTATATTTATGAATCAAATGTAGATACTCCTCAACTTTTACTATTATTTAATAAATAAATAAAAAGTCACTTTTATCAATCTAAATTATGTGACCATAACATATAGAAAATTTATAATATTCTGGGATGATTCATTCCTTGATCCTTCAGCAGAATAATCCAACCACCTCCAACAATTATCACAGTTAATTTTTTGAATTAATATAATGCATCTCAAAATAAATTCATCTTTTAACAAAAATGGATAAAGCGTCATTTCATAAGATACGAGCCTGTCATAATCAGCCTCCCATTTAGCACCTTTTTACTGTCTCCGCTCCTTGTTTTTTGCTCGCTGTATGGCGCTTTATTTCCTGTCACATGTGAGTAAAGTATCCCAAAAGTAAATAATTAATTATTCATTTGAATTTGTACTACTTTGAGTAAGGAGCAAGTGTTCATGTGATTCTGGAATGGGACATTTCCTTCTCTGTAAATATCGCTGATTTGTATCATTAAAAGCGTGTTTTAAATTCCAATTCTAATATTAAACAAACTTCTTATTACTATGATATGTGCATTCTGTTGATTTTCACACAGGTTTGGAATTCACGTAACGACAAACAAATTTAAGTAGAGTGATCAATTACACGACTTTAGTGTTGTAACTGGATACAGTCAAATCTGGACAAATGTTCTTCTTTCGTGGAAGCTCTCTGAAATGAAAATTAAAATTGTTTCCATCAGAAGGGTGTCCTGCTAACTCTACACTTGACTTGGATTATACATACATCCAACAAACACGTCTGCTTTCGACCATTTCACATGCTGCCTAGCAGAGGCGTGGTTATCTGGAGTGGATTCTCTCTTCTGTTGCCGAACCTGCTGGCCCCATGTGAAATGGTAAATTTGCATTAATCCATCTGTGATATAACCAAAGTTCTCAAAATGAAGCAACAGCACTTTTACATATACTCAGCAAAGTCTTTCTTCTATATACATACTAATTCACAGACGTCGTTATCAACCATCTCATTGCACGAGGAAACTAAGGGGAACAACCAAGAAATCACCAACTATACGTTAACAGGAAACTCATTTCTGACACAGCATAGTTGAGAAGAGCGACTAGCGAATATCTCTACTACCTTCTTCCTGACTCCATGGCATCAAAAGTTGAGTCTAGATTGTGATCTACATTACTGTTTACTGCGGAGTGTTCTCGGTTAATTCCTTGAATGCTGGTGCCGCCCCAGGGCTGAACTGGTCTAGAGTTGGAGCGAGATTCCTCCACTGCTCGGAAATATGCATAAGGACCCCATCCTGCCACCAATTGATACAAGTGGTAAGAGCATTCTTTTGTATTGCATCAAGAAAACGCCATATTTCTGTTCTAAGAGAGTTTTTTAAGTTTAACCATAACAAGTCAAAATGCCTTGCTAGTTTGATTTATTAAGTTGGAATATTATGTTCTAATTTCCAAAGACCTTGTTATCAGTGTAAAAAAATAAGACTTTCCTAGTAACTGAAACACATTGTAAGGGCTTTTAAAAGTTTGAAGAACTCACAACCAAAAACGTTGTATATAGTAATGCAAATAACAAATGAAGAAAGGCTGTGGGCAAATGAAGACTCTACCTTCTGTATCGTAAGGAGGTGGGAAAAACTGCAGGTAGCAGAAAGTAGCCACTACAAGTCCTGTAAAGGCACGGAGATGTTAAGCAGCATAAGACAATGAGAATAACCAATTAACTTC
This sequence comes from Sesamum angolense, assembly GCA_034509725.1. Classification (NCBI taxonomy): domain Eukaryota; kingdom Viridiplantae; phylum Streptophyta; class Magnoliopsida; order Lamiales; family Pedaliaceae; genus Sesamum; species Sesamum angolense. The sequence continues at coordinate 4,665,834 of JACGWL010000001.1, read as the reverse complement.
TTTATATAACTTCAAGTAAATGGAGTGCACCTAGGAGACCGCCAGCAAACACGTCTTGCCAGTGATGCCAGTAGTCATCCACACGAGAGACACCAACAAGACATGCAGCAAGGATGGGAAGAAAAATAATACATAGTTTTGCCACATGCCCCCTGCGATCGAAGCATTTGATTTTTCCCGACAAGTATAATGCCAGAAAACCAAGACCCGCAAACGACCCTGCAAAATTAACATGTCTGAGGATGACTGGCAAAACTATGACAGTACAACGATGACTACAGCATTTAAAGGTTTACTGTAGAAAAATGTCACAGGGAAAACCATACACCAAAGGATTACTCTTTAATTATGCCAGTTTGAAAATCGAACCCATGATCCACAGTTGGGAGACCTTTTTCTAGCATTATTTATCCCATTGAGAAGTTAAATCAATAAGCAAGAAGTCTACATGAAGTATGACCACTTGGAAAACTCTTGTGCCCTTCTTTTATATCACTCGCTTTACCGTGGCACACCACATTGCCCCATTTATCATATTCCTGATAAAAGATAAATGTATAAGATGATAAAAAAGAAGGATAAAATCTGAGCAAGAAGCGTTCTGTACGCACTCAGATCAGTTTGCTTCAATTCGACAAATATGAAATGGTTTCCTCTGAACTAATTGAGACATTAAACAAAACCATTATTGATGCAACATAAAATTCCAAAAAGTTGACATACCATAACGGTGCTTTGGTTCTATTTCTTGGCAAATTAGAATTGCATGACGTAATATTCTGAACAAAAAGGAGTTTAACAGAAATTTAGATGACTTACATCTCGCCCATCAAAACAACGCCAGAAGAAGTCAGGCCGGGGCCGGCCAACTGCATCTTTTATAGCATCAGTTAGGACTCCAGTTATCAGCACAGCAAATAAGAGTCCTGCAGTTCAGTCATTAAGGTCTTGTGAACCAAACAGTTACTACTCAGCACAGTCAAAGGCAAAACGAGAATACCTAAATAATATTACCTAATATACTATGGTGCAGATCATAGACATCTTTCCTACGAAGATAGTAGAGAAGGAAAAATGCAATAGGCAGCAGAACTGCATAGAACTAACCACCAGACAACCATATCATTTGCAACTTTGTTAGCAATGGTAAACTCGAAAAAAACTCAGATGTCTTTAGAAACTTAAAGACACTCACAGGAACTGCCCACACGGGTACCGTGTTGTCTTTCATAGGATACTTAAGATCTGTCATCATGTCTTCCCCAACAAACCGATAGAACGGATTAATCACATTCAGAATGATCTCTATGACTACAAGTAGTAACAGTATCAGCCAATCATGCTTGTGATTTCTTGCGAGTTGTCCCCCGTGAGACTTAATGGTATGTTGGCATTCAAGCTCAAGCCCATTTGGTAGAACCTGTTTTGTAGAAAATAAAATGCAAGAATTACCATATCTGAGATGTATGCTGCAGTTGCCAATGCATCAAAGATCTACTCAAGCAAAAAGGAAGGAAAAAACTTAAAATTGAAAGCGAAGAGTTTTCCTCTGAAACTAGTCTACTATAGCTGAAAACGTTTTCATGTGACCGTAACAATTCTTACTGAAATGAACACTTGTGGTGACAACCTACTAAAAATGGAAACCATAATCACGGAGTTAAAAATCATATTTGTAGCAAATACATCACACTTATCCAAGCTACTTTATACCTAATACCCAAACCCCATAACTGCGAAAAGTCATATCTACTAAAAAAATCCAAAGCCCTAACTAAATAAGATGACAGAGAAAATTTTCTAGACAAAGTTCGAATTCTTGATACGAAAATAGATCCTTTATATCAGCAAACGGGAAAAGCACAAATAAAGAAAAGCAAAAACCAAACACACACACAAACCTGAAACATGTTCCGGAAATTGGGAGAAGGACAAAAAGAGAGCATATTCCTGAAGCCCATTTGCAGACAATCGGAAAATCACTTACCCCAAGCCCAGAATTCCGGATTTCTAAAGGAAGATTAACCCACAAAGTGTAAGTGTGTGTTAGTGATAAAACATCATTAACTCTTGATTACACCAAACCGGTGAATAATTTTGCAAAAGAAGCGTAAAGTTGCTGAACCGAAACTGCACAAAAACTGAATCTTTTGATCCTCAACAGTGCCCCCAACAACTACTGGCATTTTCTGTGTGTGTGTGGTGGACAATTTAATGATGCATAAGGAAAAATTAATGTACCTTGCAGATATTTTTCTTGGATTGCTGTCAAGGGTTTTAAAATGGGACCCCAACTTGCATCAAATCAAGACTTCTTTTGCCTACAATTATAGAAGTTTTAACACTACAAAGCGGTTGCTAAATTGTCACTTAATCCTTGAAAATCAATGCAGATAATGATGATAGCGAACTGTACATAATGAGACAGGGGAAAGTGGCAATTTGAAATGAAGCGAAGAGGCGCTGGGGCGGACGGTTGAGCAATCCTATAATGTCGTTATTCGTTGTAAATGCTATGTGTATGCAGTTGGAGAGTGGAACTGCACTGGAGTACAACGACGGTGGTTTTTTTTTTTTCTTCTGAAATTTATATGGAATTCGTCAACATTTGACGCCAGCCGTTAGATTCGTAGACGGTGTTCTGCGGGGCTGATGATGATGGGACATTTTCTATTACAATTTTTGATCGGATATGTCTATCCATTCTCTATTATCCAATTGAGGTATTCTTTTTGGTGTGTTCCTTTTTGTTTTGGCTACTTTTGAATAATAATTATACTGTTGTTTTTAAAATTTGGTGTAATTATGTATGAATTTTATATAAGTATAAAGATTATATTTAACATATTTAGGTTCTATTTATTTTGATATATGTATTTGTATAAAAAAATTAGTAAAAATTGATACAATATTTACTTTGTTGGATTGGGGTATAATATAAAATCAAAACTTTATACTAATTACTGTTATACCTGAATAGCTAATACTACCTTGGGAGGTGGTATAAAATTTATTCTGAGATTGCACTAAATGTAAATAACCATTGTACTCTTAAATAAAGTAATAATAATAATAATGATTTATAATAATAATTTAAATAACAACAACAACAATAGTAATAATAATTATAATTATAATAATGATTATAACAATAATAATAATAATAATTATTATTATTATTATTATTATCTATTAAATTTTGTAAACAATGGTTCAAAAGTAATTTTTCTACTAAAAGCATGTGAATACATTAAAGTAAACACTTGATAAAATGTATTCTATTTCGATAATACATATAAGTAAACACCTAACTAATTATACATGATTTATTTATTTATTATTTAGTAAAGGATAATCATATCGTTCATTTAATACGACACTCGAAGTAAACAGGGCCTTAATTTTTATTTTTGTCCAAACAGATTATTTCGTTGATTTAATTTAACAAATTTATTGATATTATAAAAAAAAGTTGATTGAAATTTTTATTTTTGCCTATGATTAACTTGCACTAAATTGTTGAAGGTTGCACCTGTTATGTATTTAGCAGTTAAATGTTGTATTGCAGTTTGGTAAGAAAATATTTATTTGAATTGCAATAAATAAGTAATAAGTCAATTAAAGATAAATATAGATTTTTATTAACTTTTGTTTTGCTCATAACATTAGTTTCAATGGATTTTAACTAAACATATAGGCATGCTTGTTAGATATTAACAAACGTCGAGAGTACTAGAAGTAATTTTTTAAATTATATAAAATTTACATATAATTATATCAAACTTAAGAAAGACTGTATAATTATCCCTTTATTATTATTTTTTTCGAATTTTCTCTCTACTTTCACAAATTTTAATTTCTTATAAAAAATTTACTTTTATATTTTTAAAAATAAAAAATAAATTTATTTTATCTTTTAATCATGCACACTCAATTTAGTGTGCCACATACACAACTATATATTAAGAGAATAACTTATATTTATATTCTCATAAATAAAAATGTATGTGATAAATTACAAAATTAAAACGGTCGTGTGATTTAAGTTGGGCCTTTATAGAGACAAAAAGCTTCTAGTGGGCTTAATCTATTTTTATTTTGATGGGCCCAATGTTTTAGCCCAAATTAAATGTCAAAGCATTTATAGCTTTTCTTCTGCAAAGTTTTCTCAAGCATTTCGAAACGAAGTTGGCTCATCCATGGAGTCCTTCAATCTCAACAGACATCTCAAAGAACAGTAAGCACTTGTCGTCCATCCAGAATCTGCTGATCAAATGACTTAGGCTCCTTGGGTTTTTTTCTTATGTGATTTTAATGGAACAATTCAAAATATTGTTTCAGATTTGTGAGCAACTTAACGGGATCTTCGAAGCTCGAAATTTTCTTTCTCATCACAAATCTTTCTGTGAGTACCAGGATACATCTTTTGTTTTTATTTAAAAAAAAAAAAAATCGATTGTGATCTTACGGTTGTGCTCCTGTTTTGTCAGATTTTGATTATTGTTAGACATGGCATCAGTTGGATGAATTCTGGTAATTATATCGTTGTAAACTCTGCTAGAAAGTCTGAATAGATTTGATGTTTGGAATCCGTTTGTTGTTTTTCTCGTAGTAATGTTTTTATTGCCCAACATCACTTTTTGCTTATGGTAGTTTGGTTTTATCAGCTTCTGCTAAGAAAGATGATAATGCTGCGGGTAGTGGCAAGAGCATGAAAGCGTACTTTGGATCTTTGCTTGTTGACTTTCTCTGCCTTGCTGTTCCTTATATATATTTGTGACTGTAAGTATTGTTAAACTGAACATATTGTAGCAAAAACTAGTAGCTTACTCGACTCCATGCTATTAGTTTCTGTATTCCAGATTAATAAATGGTGTAAGGCTACATCTGGGTTCGTATTTGATTTTAGGATAGATTCTAGAAGCAGTATGAAATGAAAAATTCATCATAATTGAGCACAAGAAATTTCACAGATAAAGTATGATGGTATCCAGAAGTAAAAGAATAATCCAGAGCCTAAACTCTTCTTAGGCTTAGTAATAATGTCACTATAATCCTAAGTTAATCTTTCAAAAACTAATCTACTAGGTGGTCAAAATAGGGAACAATAATATATTAGAAAACATAACTTGCTTCAATACCAGTAAAGAGAGAAGGCTCCAATTTTTGGACATTAGTAGCAAATGGGAAAGAAACCACATTGATGCATGTTCTGGTTGCTTGTTGGAAAAGCCTCATGGATTAAGATGTCTGTGAGAAAAAGTTATTTTTCATTATTGGCTAAATGGGCTTTCATAGTTGCCTCATAAGTTTCAAAAACGTTGGGTCAAGAATATTTCTGAATTACATTATCAAGGAACCTGTTTATGCTTGGCTTCCATTTGCCTGGGTTATTCTTAAAGCGCCAGAAACGTCTACTCATTTCTCTAATAACTTTTGGTAGGTAACTTCACTATGCACTAGCAGGGCAAAAATTTTTGTGTACAAGCGGGTGTTTGTCTGTAAAATGAACATATCTAATTCTAGACATTAGTGATTTATATTGGAGAAGCAGCAGGAGACTTTAGTGAGCTTTTATCTCCAGATATGGAAATTGTTTGTTGTTGTTGTTGATATCTCTAGCCAATGACAGGTTCTAGCAGAATGGACTTATCAGAACACATTCGTGGTACTTTTGCAGCTGATTTTCCTGATAACATTTGAGAGGTAAACTTATAGCTTAATATTTTTGTTTGGGTTTTTTCTGATTATAAGTAAGATACCTGGAAGGCTTGAATGATTCTGCATATTGTGCTAAAGTAAATCATGTATAGCAAATTTACGTGGAATTAATTTAGTTTTCAAAACAGAAATCGATCTTCATTCTTGCAGGAAGATGACTTAGAAGCTGTTAGGGCAAATATCTCATCTTATAGGGTTTCCATGGTACGTGGCAAGTTACCTAAATTTCTTGTCTGAAATAGATTTTTGTTGAAACTTTTTGCTGATGAGTACGATACCATGCAGATGCTTCTTACATGCTTCTCTATTTTGGCTGTTGATTTTAAGATATTTCCCAGAAGATATGCAAAAACAGAGGCATATGGCACTAGCTTGGTGAGAACAAATGTGCTGAATTTTGGTACATGTATCTATCTGGTCCAGTCCATTTGCTTATAACTTTATCTTAGCTTGGTGAGAACTGATGCTAAAGTTTGGCTCATATGTCTATCTGATCAAGTCCATTTGCTTGTAACTTTATCCTGGTAATTATTACTCCTTCAAATTAGAGCCCCTAATGATTGGACATGGGATGGAGTTATAGATGATACTCGAAAAGTGGAAGTTTTGTGTAATTTTACATTGTTACTGTTAAAACTGGTTGATAAGCGTGATGTCAAATCATTACTTTAACTTAGAGGTTTATTTGGGAACCATGCCCATAGATTTTGGATATATGGAGTGTTATTGTCGTTTTTTTTACTTATTAGTGTTCCTCTGATGAAAAAGTGGACCACACATCTTATATTTTACATTATATACTAGTGCAATCAGAACTTTAGCGCCAGCTTGTGAGGATCTGTGTGATGAGTTTGTAATCATGGTCCAACAATATGCTACTGAATCTTCCTCTCATTGTTATTTTGGCCATACCAGATGGATCTTGGGTAGGTTCATTTGTAGTGGCAAATTCCTTCGTTTCACGCAGGCGCGTGGCATCTCGAATATGTAAGTGCTTTTTTCTGTTTATTACTGTTCTTTTGTAATTCTTTCAGTTGCCAGTTTCCACTACATTTTCATCTCAATTATATTTTGTAGAGTTTATGATTGATCTGGTAATCTCAATTTCTTGTTTGCCAACCCAGGACACTGAAACATGCCCTTACTTCGACTAGTCCCTTAATTGTTTTGGGGTTTGCTCGACTTATTTCGACATCAAGTGTAAATTATCAGGTGCTGTAATTTGTATCTTGATCATCTCTACTATATCCCTTGCTATATATGTTTCCATTATAATCTATTGGCTGGCTTGATAAACTTGTTGCATGATTTGTATGTATGATTAAAGTGTCAAAATAGCATCTGATGTAACTGAAAAATGTAAGTGAACTGATTGAAACGAAGAAATTTATTGTGACGTTTTCATTTCACTGTGAAATACAAAGACGGGCTTAACAAATGTCTTTTATTTTCTCCCTACAGGTTCATGTTGGGGAATATGGTGTCCATTGGAATTTCTTTTTCACTCTAGCTGCTGTGGCTATCCTAACGTCAATTATTAATGTTCGTCCAAAATACTGTGGAATTCTTGGTTCCTTTATCCTCATTGGTATGTTATATAATTTGTTTTGTTCATTTTCCTATGACAAATGGATAAATTACGTAACTTGCTCATCTAACGTGGATGAACTATGTGTTATATCACAAGCTTTACTATTAAGTGGGTTGAATAAGTATCTACTCTCTGAAGAAAGGGGAACAGACATCTTCAGTCAAAACAAGGAAGGAATATCTAGCATATTTGGTGAGGATCTTTCTGTAAGTAATTTGAAATACCTTGGATACTCCTTTTGGCATGTATCCTTCGTTTTTCTAAATCTCTTTACACATAGTTCTTATCAGGGGAAGGTGAAAAAAATGGTGAAACTAATGTAAAACAGCCTAACCTTAAAGTGACGTATCAAACAAAATGCAGCTAAAGCTAACTAAAATTCAAAATGAGCTTAGCTAATGAACCTCTGTTTTGAGTTGAAAACTCTAAATGTCTTGTATTTCTCGAACCTTTAAAATAGATTGCATCACAGTGGGAGTGGGTCCTAAAGTCTAATGCGCATGCATTAGGGGGACTGCTTTTACAGTCTCACATTCAGCCTTACCCACATGAAGACCAGCTTATATTAAAACTGATAGCCTCAACAACCCATTTCAAGATAAATTTGTGTAGATAAACTTCACTTTAGTTCTCCTGGAAATACTTTTAGTTATTGTTCTGTCACATTTTTCTTGCCATCAGGGTATTGGGGTATGTATCTTCTTGGTGTCAGAATAGGAAGCTATCTCTTCTCTGCAGACAAACCTGGTAGTATCACAAAAACAAGAAATGGACAAGGATTAGAGTTTGGGCTCTTTGCCTTCTTTTCTGGTACGATTGATGGTTCGGACGTAGCATTTGGTTCTTTCTGAATTGCTTGACTTGCTAAGTAGTTCCATTTCCTTCATATTGTCACAGGTCAATAACTTTGCTTGTAGACTGGCAAGTGGAACCAATATCTCGTCGAATGGTAAAATGGCAGTCCTCTGACACTTTGATATATCGGACTTCTGCACCTTCTGAGTGACCGTCCTATGTCACTCTATCCCTCGTCCTTGAAAAAAATAACCTTTTTCCTTCTGTGCAGTGCAACTTGGGATACGTATGTTTCACTTTAGCTTCCAACCTTCAGGTAATTAGACCATACTTTCTTCATATTTACTTTCAGGTCAAGCTGGTTTAATATTGGTCATGTAGAAATTGTTTGAGAGGGGAAGTCTTGTTTTCAATTTGGGACTCTCCGACTTGCTCATCTATATGCTTCCTATACATGTTAGCAATAACTAAAATATAATTTTCAGGTACTAGCCATCCTAATGATGTCTGATTATGTATCGGATGCAAGAGCTCAGCTCTAGAAGATGCACTTAATCAAAATTTACTGGCAACTTTTCTTCTGGTTAGAGAAAGTACCCTGATTATTATTACTCTGCACAATAATCTTATGTTTTCGTTGGATCAAGAGGCTTACTAGATGCGATTTGTCTTAACGTGTACAGGCCAACATCCTTACAGGATTGGTGAACTTGTCCGTGGATACCCTGTCTGTATCCTCAACCTCAGCTCTGGCTATCCTGTTCACTTATGCATTCGTTTTGTCTTTTGCTGTTGGCCTTGCTGGTTTTCTTGGCATTAAGTTCAAGTTCTGGTAGTGATTGGTAAGGCTTGTTTGATTTCTCTTCTTTGTCCAGAAACTGTAACGTTAACTATATGCTAGAATGATTTATGATCTCATGTACCTCATCTGTCGCAAAACTCAGCCCTGCGCAATGTCATTAGGCCTAATCATGCTTCCAACTGCAGAATTACAGCATTGATTAGTCATTAATGGTGGATGGACGTAAAGGGAGTAGAGAACTCACCAAATTCTTGGCGTCTGGTCAGGAAACTAGTACTTTATATAAATATAACGATTACCAGTACTAATAATTATCCAGAAATACCGAATTTCTTCGGTTGTAGAGTGTATATATATACGCATAGTCAAAATATCAATGGATAAAAAATAATATTTGTCCCACATAATTGATCTCTTCCTTTTCGTAACAAGGAAAACACGTTTTTGATGCTTCAACCATATTTACATGAAAAAATCGTTAACAATGAAAAGATTGATTATAGCTAAAATAAGTCCAAAATGGGGCTTTGGACACGACTTAGGCTTCAATATATTCATCAGCTTATTTTTTAATCCTCACTACAGAAAAGAAAGCCTAAAACGACAAATAACTTTTTGTATGTCACTGGACCGGACCACCTTTTCTACACACTAATCCTCGCGTACTAAATATGAAATTAATCAATTTCACTATCTTATCTGTGTATTTACGAAAAGTTGAAAATGATATATGTGTCACTCTTCCATTTTTCTAACATTCACTCGCCTTTCCTGCCGGATTCTGTACGCCTAAAATATACTAATCTTATGGAAGGGTAAGTTCATCTTCTTATACATGGGTTCATTGCAACGATTTTTTTTTATTTGTCATAATTATAATTATATTTTTATTATTTAAAAAATTATAAATTTTTTTGGTATTAATAAATGTTTAATAAATACATTTTCTTGGCAATCCATTGTAGAGTGTATTTAATTTAAAAGATGTATTTATAATTTTTTTCAAAACGATGAGATATTGTAATTATAACATATATTAAGAGAGCCCATTGTAACGGATTAATAATTCTTGCTTAACTCCTCAAGATTACCAAAAACCTAAATTCGAAAAGAAACTTATCGTTACATGGACAACAACGTACAATAATTGGAATTTTATCTATCCAGTTTTATTAATTTCTTTTGGTATAATATAATGATAAACATACCAAAAAATAAGATTGATAAAATTCTAAATACTAGCAATTATTGGGGGGAAGGGAAAATCTTGTTATCAAAGTTCAAAATTGTGGAAGATTTCAAGCAGAAGAAATAGGTCACATAAACAATAAAATGCAAAAATGTAGATTTTTTTTTTATTCTTTATAAAGGGATGCAATATAAAGACTTTTCAATGGATCATCCATCCTAGTACTATTCTCGCTCAAACACGCTTAACTTTGAAGTTTCAATGGAATTTGATACATTAGTGCTGATATGATTGTACACACACAAAAATATAGTTTAAGTTTAAATGAAAGGTAAGCAAAAGGATAGCAGAATGAGAAAAGAAAAGAAAATGGATGGAAGGGTACCTTGAGAAAGATAACCAAAATCACCTGACCAAGTCACCAACCCTGTCAACCCTATTCACCAAATATATACATACCAAACTAGCTGTCAACCCACATGAATTTCCATTTCACCCACAGTTTTATTTCAGATTTCTTTACTTTCCTCCAAAACCCCCCACTTCCACTTCCACTCCAATCCCACTTGCCAATCTTCTCTGTCCCTACTTTACAACGCAGCCCCCACCTTTCCCCAAAATTTCAATATAATCTTCACTTAACCCCATTCCCTTACTCTACGGATAATGTTGGTCATTTCTTTTTCTTACAAATACAAAATTTATTTCAATTCTTTCTCATAATAATACAACTTCACTCAATTCACTAACCTTTATTTAAATAATAATCCTCAATTATTCACCAATATAAATAAAATAAATCACTGAAATTGGAGCATATTAATTAATTAATGTAATGTATGGTTGTCATTGTCAACAGGGAAAATACAGAATGAGGGGTGTGTGGAATGGATAAATACATATACATGTATGTATGCATGTGAATGTATACGTATACGTAATAATAAATATTATTATTAAAAAAAGAATGGAGTAATTATAAATATATAAATATAAAATTGGAAAACAGCTGGAGTAAGCAAGAAGTATAAAATCAGGAACGAGTCCAAACAGCACATCTCCTTTCACCATTTTCTCTCTCTTCCTCCCTTTTTCCAACTATGGAGGCCCCACCCCACCACCACACTCTCAGCCTCTGCTCCGCCCTCCCGCCACTACCCCACCGCCGCTGTTTACCCGGAATCCATCGACTCCTCCCCCCGCTCCCGCCACACGGACTCATGGGACGCCGACCCCCCACCTCAAACAGAAGCTCCGCCTCATGTGCAGCTACGGTGGGCATATAGTCCCCCGCCCCCACGACAAGACTCTCTGTTACGTCGCGGAGACACCCGCATCATCGTCATCGACCGCCATACTTCACTCTCCGACCTCCACCACCGCCTCTCCAAAACCCTCCTCCATAACCAATCCTTTTCCCTGAAATACCAACTGCCCAACGAGGACTTGGATTCCTTAATCTCTGTTACGGCGGATGAAGATCTTGAGAACATGGTGGAAGAATACGACCGCCTTAACAGTGCCGTTGAAACCCGGCCGCCTTCGCCTATTCTTGTTCCCAAAGACATCGTCGAATATTGAACAGCTTCTTGTGGAGACCGCGTCGACTAAATCGGATGACTGGTTTTTCAACGCTCTCAATGGTAAGGCAAGTACTTTATCCGCGGCTGCCAGTGATCGTGGTTTTTCGGAAACTTCCTCGGTTAATTGTCTTCTTGGATTGGATGATGATTTAGTGGGAAAAGCGGCGGCCGTGGGGAAGGATCCAGAGGCCCAGACGGAGGCGTCGAAGATCGGTGGAAATGGAAACGCAAACAGTGTTGCTAATCACGATGTTCACTCTGTCCCTGATTCTCCAATGCTGGAAACGACGTCGTCCTTTGGGTCTACCTCGAGTTCTCCGTCCATGGCGAATTTGCCACCAATAAGGGTTCACGTGGAGGAGAGTCCAAAGGTGGGAGGGTTGGGAATTGAGGAGCAGTTTCAGCAGATTAGTGTGGGAGCTACCGGAAATGTAAATTTGGTGTTGCCGCAGAAACAGGAGGAGGTTGGGGGTTTCGTGGCTGCTGGTACGGTGGTTTCCGGCGTACCAGTGGTGGTGGTGGTGAGTATGCAAATCGGGTTTTTTCTGATGATGAAAGATCAGATCATGGTGGGTACAGGAAGGCACAACAAATTCAGCCCCAGGTACAATTGCAGCCTCAGCAGGTTCCTCAGTTTCAGCATAAACAAACTGCTGCCGTTGATTTACCTTCTCCAGATTCAGTTTCAAGGTACACTTGAAAGATTTGGTAAAATGATCTTTAATTTGAGATCTTATTTATGAATATAGTTGTGTATATTTTTCCTGTGATTTTCTGTTCAGTTCTACCAGTAGAAACTATCTCAGTTGGTATTGATGATGTGCTTGGTACAGTGAAGGAAGCATGTCAAATCCATTATCTAGGCAGAGGCAAGCTATTTATCAAGAATCAGTTATGCAAATTCAATCTGGAAACACTAGGGTTACTGCAAATCAGGCTGATCTCAAGACTGGGATCAAAACAACACCAGTAAGGTTCAGATGCAGCCGCAAGTTCAGGAATCTGGCTATGTGTTTTCAACACAGTATGATCAAAATCATCCTCAGTTGCATCATCCGCAACAGTTTGTTCATGCTGGAAACCAATATATTCCTGCTGGAGCTGTGCCGATTGCTTCTTATTACCCAATTTATCCTTCCCAGCAGCAACACCATCCACACCAGCAGATTCTTGACCAGCAGTACCCATTTTACTTTGTGCCCGCCAGAACCACCCAGGCTTATAACTTGCCTGTGCAGCAGCAACCCAGTTATAGCGATTTGGCGCCATCAGCTCCTTCTGGCCGTCCCCAGACGCCGCCTCCTGCTAGCATGGCCCCCCATGCGGCTTACAATCAGGCAATAAATGCTCCTTCATCCAAACCTGAAATGGCTGCTGGAATGTATAGAACAGCAGCTGGAACAGCTCCACAGTTGGTCCAGATTCCATCCAGCCAGCACCAAGCACAATATGTTGGTTTCACTCAGATTCATCATCCGTCTCAGTCGATTGCTCCATCTTCAGCAGCCAATTCTAATTATACTTATGAATTTGCTGATCCTACACATGCTCAAATGTACTATTCTCAGCCTTTGCCACCTCAGCTGGCTGCTCAGTACCAAACCCTGACATCAACCCCTGCAATGGCCTCGCATGATGCTTCTGCTCAGCTTCCTACAGAGAACATCAAGCAGCAAGTTAGAACTTTGCAGCCATGACAGGTGAGTTGGACATGGATAAACAATTTTGCAGCAGTGGGTTGGATTAATCTTTGGAGTTTATATTGCGATGTGTGTCTTATTATTCTTATTGGTTTGTGGTATGTAATTTTAATAGGTAATAAGGAACTCTGGTGTTTTATCTTCTTTCTCTTGTGTATGTCATTGCTCTTATCAAGTGAAATTGGATGCTGTCTGATATCATACTGTAAAATTTCAACCTCAAAAAGTTACTTGGCCCCCCCTATATATCAGTTTCGAACAGAGTATATTTTAGCCTAGTTTTTCGGGATGCATCCTCATTTCTGCAGCGATCATACTAATCTATCCATTGGGCTTGTTCATTTTCTCTATAAGCTCGTGTCAATTTTGACAAACCATGCTCCTCGTTTAATAGGCTATCATTTCATATGGCTTAATAAGCAAGATAGTCCCAAGCTTCATACCATGATTACATACATTAAATTCGCGGCCTTTTATTTATATAGGATATTTATGCCGAGTTTTGGGATGGGATCTGCTGAGAACTTATGGTTCTTGGACACGGCTGCATATTTCTTCTGGTTCTTGTTTGTCAATATATTGCGCTGGAGGAGCGGCAAGGGCAAAATGACTTGTTCTTACTGATGAGATTATCCTATGCCACTGGGCATGTTTTTGCTTTGATACGGTTTGCTTTGATACGCTACTGTTTATCCCTCGTAACTAATGCTGCTTCCTCCGAAAATGTCAAATTACACATTATATGTCCATACGGTTTGCGCATGTTAGTAACCTCATTAGATTCATGTTACTTGACTGCCTTTCTCTACTGTCATCTTATGATTGCAATCATGCTTTGAGCACCTTTATGTCTCACATGAATATCGCTGTGTGAAGCTTCAGTTTTGGTGATCTGTAAAGGGTTCTTGTAAACACATTCCTCGTAGGTCTTGCTTTGCTTTTCAAACTTATGACTAGCTTTTGTGTCTCTCTCCTTGACGCAAAGCAATATTATTACTCGCTTGAAAGCTGAATTTGTTATCCCTGGATTGTTAAGACGGCCATTTAACTTTTATACAAGGATCTTTATCAGCTCTGTTCATATAAATATAAAGATAGGATTGCTTATCTCACAAATCAGGCTTCTTCTTCCTTCTCTCTTTATCTTTTTCGCTGATGTTGCATGTTCCATCTTGTAATGATGGGTAGTTAGCATGAAAGTTGAGTATTTATGTTTGCCTGCAACCAAAGCGATTGAATATTTTACTGCTCATAGCTTTACTTTCTTGGCAGTCTTTCTTTATCCGACATCTTTGAATCACAGGCAAAATAGACTCTTTCTGTACTTTTTCTTCCTTTCAGGAACAACTGAATTTTCCTTGTCAGCTATGAAGTCTTAGCTATATGAACGTATTTCCTAACTTGTGATGACAGAATTTCTTGTTGGAGAAGGATTGCAAATATAACATCCATTTCTTTTTCTTGAAGAAATATGAATTTAACCGATGACTCTTCCATCATACAAGGGGCGCGTGGTTTTCACCACCACTGTCCCCTCTCATCAGATACGCACATGTGAATGTCAAGATCTCAGCCCTCCGTTAGTTGATTAAATCAATGCAACGCTTGCTGATTTTTCATTAAACACCCTGCTCTGATCTCTTCATACATTAATTGATCACTGATTTTCATGTGATTCTACAGTGACTTTTGCAGTAGTATCTCATGCTTTGTGTATTGAGTAATTAAGAATTAGTAGCAGTAACTAGGGATTAGTATATGGGTTAAAGGGTACGAGGAATCTGTCATTTCCTACCGAAAAAAAAAAAAAAAAAAAAAAAAGGGAGTTTAGATTCTTCTGACATTGAAAAGCTGAAACATCTGGACCATCCCACAAGCTCTGACTATATGTTTGAGCATTTAAAGCAAGTTTGAAAATGCCGAGTCCCATGTCACAGCCACATGCCCTCCCTCACTCGAGTCCTGACCCCTCCATCTATGGATATTTAATTCCTCCAAGAACATTTACATGCGGTTATCGTTATAAAAACATGATGATTGTGTTTTTTTAATCATTATTTGATAAATAATCTATGACTATGTAGTATTCCTTTATGATTTTCTTTTTGTGTAGTAAAGAAAGATGGTAATTGGTGATTGTTGAGTGATGTTTCTTCTTCTCTTGTTGTTGCTTTCTCATGCAAGTTTTTTTTTTGTTTGTATCCAAATTTCATAGATTTTGTGCAATGGCTGCTATGATGAGAGCTTTCGTGGAAGTGAAGGCAAAAGTGGTTAGGGTTGGTGTAGGGTTGTATTTGGTACATGAAAGCTCATTTCCCAAAACAATGGATGATTGCCAGCCTAAATGGATGTTATTCTTGGACACTTTTACAAACAAATGGGCAGGATGGGGATAATTTTGGTTTTCAAACAATTTGAGGTAGCAGTTCCTTCGTTAATAAATTTTTTAATGAAAATATCATTTAAAGAGGAAAAAATAGTTTTTTTTTTTTTGTTATTTTTCAAGCTTTGGTTCAAAGAATCCAATTTTTCCATTTCTTTTCAAGCTTCAAGAGAGAAAAAACAAAAAACAATATATAATCATAACGACGCACTATCAATAATCTGTGTTGCGTATAATGCAATGCCTACGACATATGTGTGTAACACAGAAAACAACACCTACACAATTCAAAATGATATTCATTGAAGAAAATGGGAAAAATGAATGTATTGGATCAAAACTTGAAAAACACAACAAAATGAGAGGAAAATCGTTATCTCTCCTAAATTAAATGTTTTTTTAATGAAGAACTAAAATCAATAAAAAAACTAACAGATTAAGGACCAAATTACAATCTCAAATTATTCGATTTGAGGATCAAAATTGTATCTATCCCTTTGGCAGGATGGGGAGTACTTCTACACTCCGTGTGAAATACTCCAACATAGTTGTAAGTGCATTAACTTGCATTTAGAGGTATTGATATCTGTGGTATGGACTAAACCTCCATAGAGTGGGACTTGACCTCTAACCCCAAAGCCTACAAAACCTAAAGGATGAATTTATGATCATTCATTGATAACATAAATAAGCAGTCATCAAATGAAAGCAACTATATATTTAGTTTAATGAAAGAAAGGGAACCCGTGAGCTAACAAATTTTAGTCAAGGTTTGGCAAATGCGTGTAGCAAACGGACTACTCTACTACTCATCTTCAACTTTCATCAGCTTCTCGCTTTCTATATTCTATTTTTTACTTCAACTTTTTCTACACTTAAAAACTTTTATTTATTCCTTTTGTCCACTATTATCATTTGACTACCTCCATAAATATATTACATATTAAAAAAAGGAAGGAAGATCACTTGATTTGGTTCTAAAGAAAGATAGCGAGGAATTTATTTATACTGTCACATATAATTTGACGATGCAAAAAGAAGGTTGATATCCAAATAAAAGGATGTTAAATATAGTATAGGTTGGTCTTTAGTCTTCGGTACTACCACCGATTGTGGCGGGTCTACGTATCTTTCCATTTGATCCCTTTCTCTTGTACAAAAGTTTGCACCAACTTCAACTTTCTTTTCAGAAAAAAAGAATATATATGTATAGATAGATAGCCGAAACTAGTGGAGTTAATTCAGTGGAATTTATAAATGTGATCAAGCCCTTTTAACATAGAGAAAGAGGGAATGGGCTAAAACTTTAGGGATGGAATGTTCAATATCCAACATAGAGCAGTGAAAAGCTAAATTGAGGTTGAAAAAGACGAGCAAATAGGACAATTCAAAAATGTGGAAGAACCCTTCAAATTCTTGTCCAAAGGGGTCCATTCCCTTTCGAATATTTGAATGACACAAGGCACCAAGGAGTGGGATATTTTAGCAGAGGGATATCTCTATACATGAAGATTTTTCGGTCATATCCCATCAATCTCCAATTCCCACTTGTTTATAAGATATGCAGAATGCGACTCCTGCTAAATCCCACTAAATTCCCACTTGCTAAAACAACTATAATCCTGTTTCATTACACAAGTTTTTTTACTAAGACTTATGCTCAAATTCCATTATTAGTATTGGATACATATATGAGTGTCACTGCTCCTACTTTATCAATATGAAATTTGAATATAATTTTAACCTTAGATTTCTTAAAACCAGACTCTTGGTTTGAAATTCTTATCCAAACGGGTTTGGCCAAGTCAAATTGTATGTCAAGTGCAACACACTTGGTGTGTGATTGGTGTACAGTTCAAGAAAAGTGACCAATCACAAATGTGATAGACTTGCTATGCGATTGATTTAGTTCAATCAAACTTGATTTTTAGTAAAAAATTCTTACTCTTCATTTCATTATCCCAATCGGTTGACTTAGGAAGTAATTAGGAGGAGATAAACTTAATACCAGGCGAGTGCAGGTTGAGAGGGAACCATCATGCCTGCTCCACAACTGAACGCTGATCTCTTCAAACTGAATTGGGCTTCAACAAGTGTCTTGCGAAAATCAATGGCATGCGTTCGTTAAGAATTTAATATTTTTACCAAAAAACAAGGAGTCAAAATTCCTTATGGAGAAAGTGTACCTAATAAAAAAGAGATTCTGGTAATTTGGTACATGACTTGTTAAATCAGCACAAGAATCATGTTCCCCTCGACTTTTATCCAGACTATGATAAAATATTATTTGATAGCACAGCACTACAAGGAAAGCATGCACAATTTATTATTTGCTCTAAACTATTCGGAACTCCTGATTATAATCAGGGGCTATCTGCCCCCTACAATTTCAAGATAATAAAACAGAAAAAGATTGAACTCGCGCTTTCTAAATTATTCACAGAAGCTTCACGAGGAACTAAGTTCATGTATAGTGCATACGTTTCTTTCAAAAGAAGTAAAATACAATTCCTACATGAAGATTGTGAGTTCTGGGGTTTTGACAAATATCTTCACAATCCGAAAAATTGCTATCAATCTACTACTGTTTACATGACATTCCAAAGAACTTGGGAAGAAAAGACGTAGTTAAGGTCTCTATATATCCCAAGAAAATCCAATATTTGAGGGGAAACAAAAAACAAGAAGAAGAAACTCTATTAATTAATCAATTAACCTTCTCTTGGTAGAATTTACAAAATAACAAAGGCTGTGAAAGCTTGAGTCTTGAGATGTCTTATGCTGTTATATCAACATGACTATCTTAAATAATTGGATCATCACTTTATAAGGCAGCCCAATAGACCGTGGAAACATTTAATCACGAGCTTTAAGTTTGATTTGATTTAATTTTCAGGCTATCAACAACTGGACTTTGATCCGGACTCTACTTAGGCCTAGATTTACCCCTTCTGTTGGTTCTTTTTTGCAAACTTCATCTACAATGGTCCGAGCGGGGAGCCCAATTCCTCTCTACTAGAAAGAAGAGCCGTGATGTGAATTCAATCAATTAATTATTGGTATTTTGGGCTTGGATCTGATTTCTTGGTACTTTATAAAATTTTCAGGAAAATAATAAAGCGCTTAATAGTACATCAAGACATTAAAGAGTAGCTACATATAAATAAATAATTACATGAGATATAAATGTGTGTGTATATACTGATAGTTATAAACAAATTAGCTTAATCGCACTCGCAATGAAATATATCAAAGTGAAATGGTGGCAGTGAAATATAATTGAGATAAACAGTTTAATTGAAATGAATATAAATGTATGATTTCATTTTCACAAGCTATCCCATTAACGGTATCGGAATACATGCACAAGTGAGATGCTGATCAAACAATTTGACAACTAAATGGAATATGATAGTATTATTCTAAAACACTGATAAAATCAATGAACTCATATTCTATATGATTGATTGATAAAATCAAGTTCGTCCGAACATGGGGCTTATAAAGAAACCAAATTTGTAATATTAGTAAACAGTGAAATTCAACTAAAATTTGGCAGTAGAGCAAGACATAATTGGGGATCAGAACTTAATTTAATAAGCTTTTTTTTTAGAGGACTTAATTTAATAAGCTAAATATTAAAACAAAATTAAACATATGCAATTCCCTAAACCAAATCATCTAGCTGGAGCAATGTTTGCCTTAATTATTTACTTTAGAATAGATCAGTTTATTAAAAGAACAGATGCTCAGCTGCAAATACTCTTGCCAAATATTCTTATCCAAAAAGTCCATTATTTTTTCTTTAACAAATTAAAGAATAAAACTAGAGCAAGTGGAAACACACCATCATGCAGTTTCTAATCAAATCAATATAATTGAATCCACTTGTCTCAAATCATCAATAATGATTTCTCATACACGTTCCACCATTTCTGAATTTACAATTTTATAGACCTAAGTAGACAGAGGTGGCAAACATCCATTGGTTCACACACTAAACACTCTTAATTAATTAATATAATCTCTGGTGCGTGGGCGGGGAGTTATGAACTTTTTATCTACACTATTTTTATTTCCAAACAGGAAGTAGATAATAGATGCATGGAGACCTAATACTCAAACTACAGTACATTTATTGAAACAAATAAATATATATATACATGTCTAAAAGCAGTTTATATGCATTAATTAAAAAGAAAACGACCCATAACGACATCTGTGAAAAATTCTTGAAAACAGTTGATCCACAAAAAGATGCTCACCGCATCAGCAGTTGCATGGTATAATTCTAGCCTCTAAATATCCTTTATGGTGGTGCTTGATTCCATTAACAAAACATGATCTCATTCTCATCTTTTGTTATATATAAATAGATATACCCTCCGTGCCTGATAGTCCATTGTGCAACCAAGAACCCCTTTCGAGCTTTCTTTAAGGTAATTTATGATGCTTTATTCATTCCAGTTTTCTTGTTTCTCCCTCTCCCATCCAAGTTCCTGCTTAAGTTTTCACAAAGGATTTGATCATAGCATATACCGTTTAGTATTATACATTGACCTAAAACTCGAAAACTTCTAAACATTTATTCACATAGATACATGACCTCGTATTTTTAGTCTGTCTGTTTCTTTCCTAGCATATATTCCCTATATTCTTTCGGCATGTACAAGCAATAATTTTCTATCCTAGGTTCTTCGAGGGTGTCAATATATATCTTCAGAATAACATTTTTTTTATTTAGCATATCTTTGGAACAAGGTATTTAAATACTTTGAGAAGTAAAATGTGAATTAAATTTCTTCAGGAATTACTTCATCTATAGTTCTACTGAAAATGGAAGCTGTCGGGGACAGTGGCACTAAATATGAGTGCTTGCTCTTTGGTACATCGCTAATCCTTCTCTATTTATCCTTCCCTTGGCATTTGTTCTTCCAAATTAAAATTACAATATCAGTTTAATGGTTGAAAATTAAGGGAAGATCATATATGATTAATTTCATAATTTTCCTTTATCTTTTCACAGATATGGATGACACTTTGTACCCTTTGAGCTTGGGGATCAACGTCGCCTGTCGCAAGAATATAGAGGTACAATCTTGTATACTGCCAGTTATTGTAATCCTAAATTATTGTGATAGATTATGAGTTTATGATGATTGATAATGAATGCATGCATGGTTTCGTTTAATTTGCAGAATATATGTTGCATCACTTGCAAATTGAAGAAACTGAAGTCCCTAGGATGTGTTTGGAGTTGTACAAAGAACATGGAACAACAATGGCTGGTCTTAAGGTATATATAAACAAGGCATAGATATATATTGATCAAATGATCCACGGTAGATGGATTTAATTTCCATCAGCCACTTTGAAACTTATGCCTTTGTCATTTCTTGCAGGCACTTGGATATGAATTCGATAACGATGAGTTTCATGCTTACGTTCATGGTAGATTACCGTATGAGTTGCTAAAACCTGATCCGATGCTACGAAATCTGCTATTATCCATGCCCCAACAGAAAATAGTATGCCGAAATTCAAATATTTGCACTTATTTTGGAGGGTGGGGTGGGGATAAATGTTCAAATTATTCAATTCAAGCAGACATGTAGGTAAACGGCAAATTTTAATTACGTGTTATTTTCTGGCTGCAGATCTTCACGAACGCAGACGAAGCACATGCAGCTCAAGTGCTCAGTAGGTTGGGCTTGGAAGACTGCTTCCAGGATGTTATTTGCTTTGAAACTCTTAACCCTCCCATGGAACCTGTTAACTGCATAAATGGAACGTATGAAGAAGAGCCTCAGGATGCCATTGAGACAAGGAAGAATGAAGAATCGAGTTTTAAGACTAGAATTCTGTGCAAGCCTTCCTTAGAAGCAATTGAAGCTGCCATCCAAATCACAAATGTTGATCCAAAAAAAACAGTTAATTCCAAAGCATACCTAATTAACACATTCCATTCAACTGCATAGCACAGCAAAAGACTGAAGGGAGTTTCTCTTTTTCTTTCTCAGATATTCTTTGATGATAGTGTTCGTAACATTGCCAATGGAAAAGCAGCCGGTCTTCACACTGTAATTGTAAGTTAAAGAAAAAAATTAGCACATACAGTAACCAAATTCCAATGTTATGAGAAATCCTGCTTCATATTTGACCTAATCGGATACCAAAATGCAGGTGGGAAGATCAACTCTGGTACCAGGTGCTGATCATGCTTTAAACAGCATACATAATATAAGAGAAGCCTTACCTGAGATATGGGAAGATGACGGAGAGCATTTGGAGCAAATAATCCAATCGCCTGTGGTAGAAACTGTGGTTCGAGCATAAATTAGATTACAAATTTAATAGGTGTGCTAAGAAGCAGCAAACTGATGTTAAACGTCTATGACGTGAAGGAGACTGCTTACCTGAGATATCTTAGTAAAATACTAAAATGCTTGCTGATTAATAAAATTATAGTGTGTGTGAAGAAGATCAGCATAACGACTTTGTAAGTAACTGATCATAACAAATCTGCAACTAGCATACTTCTATCCTATGTGCCCTTTGTTGTTCATACAGCCAAGTTTCATCTATTATGCATCCAATATCTCATGTAATTTGTAAAAATTGTTAAAACACAATTTCAGTATCTTGAAAATCCTAACTCACTTGTATAAGCATCAATATCCTGATTGAAATTCAGTAAAATGACAGAGGAATTAATTGCAAACCACTCATACAGTACCAGTACCACATAACTTCAAGATTGTACCTAACTACAACTATCAACATGTGATTCTTCAATATAGAGAACTAAGTTCAACAGATCCATTGCTCCTAGATTTAGGAATTAGATTTAGGAATTGTGATTAAAGACAAAGACAGCCAAGCATAGCAATATACTGTCATAGGACAACATTTTTTTGGAGGTAAATGGAAATATCCTTTCATTTAAAACAAGGAAATGGCAGAAGGCATACAATTGACAACCACATGTATTCATTTTTTGTTCCTTTGACAAATTTCCAATCACACCAAGAACAGTAAACCACACTATGAACCTGAATACAGGATTTAGGCCATACTGATATTACAACTAATATACTGCAACAGGTGCTTGCATTGTTCCATGGCTAAGCTGCTCAGATTTGGATCTTCTGTGTATCCCTTCTCATACATTATGTCAGGATCCACCATGAATGCTCTCTAGTAGGTACTTAGCATTGTTCAAAAGAGCATCAATCTCCTCATTAGCAGCATCAAGTAAGCGAAGTTCCTTGATCTCCTCCTGCCACTTTTCCATCTGTTCCTTGTGTATTCTGTCAACAAATAAGAGTCATAATATGTAGGAAATTCTCATTTTCAGTAACTGGAAGCCAGTTTTTACTTCATTTTACTTACAAAATCATCCGTTCTTCAAATTCATTGCTCAGTTCCTTCAGCATCAACTTCCCTGATTCTAGCAGCTCGACACCTTTACAAATGGCAATCAGAGGCATATATATTCCAACAAAATTGTTCCAGAACTCATGCCTTCACTTATTAAGTATATATCAAACAACGTGTTTCTTGAGAGTCGACTCCTGTTCAGATGAAAACTACAAACTTTTCAGTACTGACACTTGTGGAATTTTACCATTTGAGTGAAGTTATTGATCTCAAGAATGCGAGCAATCTCCATCTCCACTTGTTCGGAATTTGAAGCTCTTGGATCATTCTCTTCACCAGGAACCTGTACAATCGATCCACCATCCACCAAGGTCTCCTTATCCTCCACCTATTAACTACTTTGTAATCAGGTTAACAAAAATATATTCCTGATCTCTTTTAGACATCTAAATGCTTGGAAAGAGCGGCAGGGCATAGGACATACAGAAGGTTTCATGCGTTTTGCCATTCCACTGATACCTTCGTTTTCCATTGGCAGTGAAACTTGTAGATACTGGAAGGAAGAAGTATAAACAACCTTATCTTCCTTAAAAAGCAATTTTAGATAATGCAATTATGTATAGACGTATATTAACAAAAATGGGCAGCAAAATATAAAACCAAAAATTCTCAAATCTAAAGTTCGATTGTAAATTCGAATTATACAATTACCAGAACAAATCAGCAGCGCGAATGACAGTGTGGGTGTCTCTGTGAGTGTGAGAGTGTGTGTTTGTGTGTGCATAGAGAGAGAGAGAGAGAGAGAGAGAGAAAGATGCATCTGCAGGAGCGAAGAAGAGAAGCGTCGAGTATGGCGCCAATTCCCACCTTTTGTAGACAACATTTAAGCAAAATATCTTTTTTGCCCCAAAACTCTCAAAATCTATAATGTAGTCCTCGACTTTATGTTTACTATATTTTTGTAACCTATCAACTACTTCTCACACTCTATCCATCATTTACTAATAATTTATCAAATTTTATAATCCTTAATTTTGATTGTCTCTTTATTCATCATCCGCCTATTTTATGTTGTGAGGGTAAATTACATCCAAATTTTTTAAAATTTGGTATAATCATAAAATATTTATTATTATTTAAAAGATTATAAATAGAAATAATTACACTCTTCCTCCTTTGAATTTTTTTATAATTATACGTAGACCCCTTATGATTTGGAAATTATATTTAGCACCCCTGTGGTTTGTTTTCTTCTAACAAATAAGTCAATTCGTTAGTTAAAATTCACCGAATTTGCTGATATTAACAAAAAATCGAAAAAAATCTATATTTACCCCCCAATAACTTATTACTGACTTATAATATAGTCAAATAAATCTTTTTATGATCAAATCGCTCACATACATGTTCACGCGTTAATGCATGTGATGAGGTATATTTTCATCGTTATAAGGGTAGTTTAGTCCAAAAAAAATTATTTGACTACAATAAGTCAATTAATGCTAAATATCAATTTTCATTTAGTATTTTTGTTAATATCAACAAATTGATGAATTTTTAACTAACGGGAGACTAATTTATTAGATGGAAGCAAACCTTATGGTGCTAGATGTAATTTTTCAAACCACATGAAGTTTACGTGTAATTACACCAAACCTTGGAGGAAGGGAATGTAATTATCCCTCATAATATGCTCCTAATTTTAATGTTCGTTTGACAACAAGCCTATTTCATTAGACTTCAATCCAACTTTTATGATAAATTGATTAAAATACCATTTTGGATTACGAATTGTAATTTTGTATATTTTTAGAATTTTTAAAAATATTTGTATGGACTAATATGTCTTATGAGTTATTTTATCCATCCTTAAATATTTTTTAATATACTTAAAAAAAGTAAAATAATAATTTTCACCTCATCATTTAGAATTACATCATAATATAACCTTATTTTTATTTTTATTTTTATTTCATGCTGCTTAATAACAGAAACCGACGCCCTAGGCCTTTTTGTCTTTGGTGTTTCCTATTTAGAGCAATGGAGTTAATTTATTGTAGTGTAGGATCAATAATGGGAGTGTCCCAAACGTGAAATTCTGTTATGGCCTCAACACCACCACTGCTACTGCTACTGCTACTGCTACTGCTACTGCTACTGGTGTTCACACGTACACCACAACATTTCTTAAGTCAGACACTCAATGGCCCACAAATATAATTCCTCCACCTGATTTATACTTGCACTTGCATATAAGTTTATTAATCCAAAAATGCCAAAACTCACTGTAAAATTAAAATTCAAAGCAATGAATTCAAGATTCTTTAGCATTAAATTAGACCATATCCCCTAAAGGCCAATGTATTAATTTCTTGTTAGAATTTTGCAATTTGGCTCAATAATTCTAACTCAAATGGTCAATTTGACCAAATTATTTGAGTGACTGATATATAATTTTAAAAAAATAAATCATATTCTTATACAAATTGGGTTAAAAAATATCCAAAGTGTTTGTTTTTTACGTTCAGTTTATATAAGAAAATTTTAATAATAGGGATGAGAGCAAAGGTCCAGTTAAAAGCTCTGAGGTGGAGAGCAAGACTTGACAGTGCCACCGACACCGGCAAAATCCACAGATTGGATTTTTCACATGCCAAATGAGTAAAAGTGAAAGATTACAAAGGGCAAAAGGAAAAGAAGCAACAAGAACAAACACACAGGACAAACTCATCAACAGAACAACTAACAAACAAACAAACAAACAATTAGGTGTACCAATAAGAGCAAGAAGAAGACAAGTGAATAAGCATTCTCGTGCATATACAGACATGAACTAACACAGTCACAACCTACAACACCATGCTCTTCAACCAACCTACCTTCAACTAGGCTGGTCTGGCCATCACACAAGGAGATTTCATACATAACCGAAACTTCTCGTGAACAAGGGTGCGATTATTGTGCCCTCCTTCATATGGCCATTTTACAATAATGCCAATCGATCCTCGTATTCAAGTTTTTCCACTTCAAATGAGAACTTCTATGTGGTAAATAAAGGAGTGAATTCTTGGACCAGATCAGTCGGAGGGGACCGGCAGTCTTTCCAGTGCGTCGGAGACATGCCTCATCGAAGGTCTTTTTTCGGGGCTGATGTTCGTACATGCCATTGCAATCTTTAGAACGGCGATCATCTCTTCTTCTTTATCGGCATCTTGAGCTAAGTTTGGGTCTAATACGTCGGACACTGGTTTCTTCTCTTCAATGCATAGCTGCATCCATTGGACAAGATCCATCTCTGAGTTACCAACTTGGACTAACGGTGATCTTCCAGTAATCATCTCCAGTAAAATCACTCCGTAAGAGTAGATATCCCACTTTTGTGATGGTTTCACTACTTTCAGCGACTCAGGAGCATGATAGTAGGAGCTGAAAGAAGAGGCCGAAGCAATCGTTGCTACATCTGAAGCTGAACTGCTCTGTGGCCCTCGCTGGGGCTTTTCAGAAACCATTCGACTGGATTGCAAGGTTGGAGATCCACCTGCTATATTAGCCAGGCGGCCAAGGCCAAAATCAGAGATTTTCGGCTCCATATTGTGTCCAAGTAATATATTTGATGGTTTTAGATCCCCATGGACATATTTTTTAGGACTATACTCATGCAGAAACAGGCCTTTTGCGACTCCTTTCATTATTTTCAACCGTACAGACCATGAAAGAGGCGTAAATGCCACCAGTCCAGGCTTGCCTGAGGAGATTAGCACAACATACAATTCAGCTTCCATTAAGTAAACAAAAAGGTCATCAAAATGACATATATAAACATGATAAACTGGGTAGGGTTTTGTCAAACTAACCATGGATTGCAGTGGCAAGATTCCCATTTGGTATGAAATCATATATTAGCAGCTTCTCATCTACTGACCAATAATAAGCTCTGAGAGTGACAATGTTTGGATGTCTCAGCTTTCCAATAGCTTCAACTTCGGTCTGGAATTCTTTAAACCTTTGTGAACCTTCCTCTTCAGCCAAGGTAAGCCCATCCTCAAGCACAACTTTGTACACAATTCCAATTCCACTCTTACCAAGGACAAAAGCAGATGCCTTCAAGAGCTCATCAAGATCAAATGCCACCTGTGCATCCAACGGCACTAGATCATACTGCTCTACATTTTCAGATAAAGTCTCCGACTCATCCTTCCTGAAGCATAGACATTCCTTCCTTCCTTTACCTCCCTTCTCGAAACCATAAGCATTTTCATCCTTTCTCTTGCCACAACGGCAAATCCTAGAGTAACAATATGAGAATAACAAGCCAATAACACAAATGCCAACTACATCACCCACAATAATGGCAACCACAGTGCCTTTACTCAGCCCCCGTCTACCACCAACCTTTCCTCCACCTTGGGGTGGGTAGTTACTAGGTAAGTAAGGGAATGAGGAAGGTGAGCTTGCCTCGCTATCAGAAGAACACAGATTCTTCAATGGAGGACCACAAAGGCCCGGGTTGCCAATAAAGGCAGTCGGTCCTCTATTAATTAGAGCACCACTTTGTGGAATTGGACCGCTTAATTTGTTATAAGTGAGGTCAATGTAAACTTTCTCAGGAAGATTACCAAGACTGGCTGGAATTGAGCCATTAAACATATTATGAGACAAGTCAACAGTCCCTTGCAAATTAGAGAGATAACCCAAGTCACCAGGAATAGGACCACCAAAGACATTGAATGAAAATCAAGCTTTTCCAACAAAACCAAGTTTTTCCCAAAACCATTAGGCAAAGAACCACTAAAATTATTATGACTAAGCTCAAGGCTCCTCAATCTTTTGCACTGAAGCAATGATGCAGGCAAGGACCCATTAAAGAAATTCTGTGATAAATCTAAAGTCTGAAGGTATTGAAGACTGCCAACCACAAATGGCAAAGTCCCAGAAAAGAAATTTCCATAAAGCACCAAACTTTGGAGCCCCTGAGGCTTGAAAAGCTCAGAGGGCAACCCTCCAAACAACTTGTTGTTCCTTAAATTTACATGCCTAAGCTCAGAGAGAGATCCAAGAGAGGAAGAAAAGAACCCAGAGAGTTTCTTCTTAGGTATGCTAACAGAGACAACTCTTTGGTCCTTGCATGTAATGCCATTCCATGAACAAGGAGTTTCATCAGAGTAGTTCCAATTGGTAAGTGACCCCTCAGGGTCTTCCTTAATGGACTGCTTGAATGACAGCAGAGCTGTACCTTCATCGTTCAAAGAACTCACAAAAAACAACATCACAACAACTACACAAGAGTAAAACCAAGAAAGCTAACATCTCCAAGAAAAGAAGATGGGTTCTTTAGAACTTACCTTTGTGCAGTAGATAGGAAAAGAAAGAAGCTTAGAGTGAGTGAGAGTGTGAAAGGTTTGACAGTGGGGATGGAATGGAGAGTATGGAGAAGAGCAAAGAAAAAAGAAGAAAGTCGTTCTGGGGAAAAGGTAAAGTTGTTGTGTTCAGCTCAGCAAAGGGCAAAAAGCCCAAAGGGAACCTTGGGAAAATAGATTTTAGTTTTTAGGAAAGAGGAAACAACAGTAGAAAAAACGAAAAGGAAGCTCTATGGCTCGGCCTCCGCCTCTGCCTCCATCTCCAGCTCCCTTGGTGAAATAAACAAGTCCCTACTGTTTGTAGTATGTAGCTCTACTTCTGTTGATGGTGGGATTGGGAATACGATAGGGAATGGGGACACAAATGGGAACGGGAATGGGCTTTTCTTTTTTCCTTTTTTTTTTTTTTATAAATCAAACAAAAGATTAAATTCAATTTATGATGCATGAACACGTACACAATTACGAGAAAAAAAATTTAGAAATTAGAACACGGTACAGTATTGATATATATAATATATTCTTTTATTATATATATTCTTAATTTTTCATAAAATTAAAATATATAATATCAAAATGAAACATAAAATAAACATATCTTATATTTTAAGTTTTTAATCAAATGTGACTTCAAAAATATATATAATCAGTTTATTTTTAAAGGTATGAAATTAAAAATTTTTAATCATCCAAATTAGTTAAATCATCATGATCATCTTTTGAATTTTATTAATTTCATCCCAAAACTTTTTGGATGATAGGGGTGAATTAATTCTTTTTCTTTTTATTATACCCAAAAAAAATTCTTAAAGACATCTCAAAACGTTTTAAAGTTATTAAAAAAATTCTAAATATATTCAAAATATGTCGTACACGCCAAACAAGCGTGTTTGACACCGCATTCTTTCTATATATTATATATATACATATATATACTAAAAATGTGTTCAATACGTGTCCGACACTGTTCAAAATATTTTTTTAGAATATTCATGCATTATAGAGTTTAATTATACAAATATTTTTAATTTCGATTAGGGTGTAATGTAATTTATTTTAAAAATTATTCATGTAATTCTTTGTATTTGAAAATTTTCCATATAAATTAAAATAAAAAAAACTCATATGATTATAATTTTCAGAGAATAATAAGTATTTTCGTATAATTGAATTTAATTTAGATGTGTAGGATGTGATTTATCATTTCTCATAAAAAAAAAAGAAAAAGAAATCTCGTGATATTTTGGATTAGAAAGTTGGGCATTGAGGCTCCGCTAATAGGACCTACGTACATGAAGTCTAATTGAATTATTTACATGTCGTGACATTATGCTTTTGTTTAACAAATCAAGAAGTGCCTTATTATTCATTAATACCAACAATATAGTCTTAGGAATTAAACTGTAGAAAGTTCATCTTGAGAAAAACGAAGCAAATAAAAAAAATAAATTCATATTATAATTTTATGGTGACTATTTTATTTTAATTTCCTTTATTTTTTTCACTAAATGTATATATTATTTTATGTAAAAAAATTACAGTGGTTTTCACATTTAAATATTTTGTTTGACCAACATCAAATACGAAGAAAATGCGTACTTTTATAATTTACGGGCTTAAAACGAACAATAATTTGGCTATTATTAAAGTTGAAAATACTATGATTTAATTTTAAATATAAACTGTTGTATCAATTTATCGAATTAAGGTTTTTATAGTGAATTTTTAGCGGTTACGTCTCGAATATTTTAGCGGCATAGCGTACAAAACACATCAACACCACAATAGGAACCACAGGTTATAGCTCTACGATTTTTTTAAGTTAGGTAGGAGGGAAAGACAAATAAATATATTAAGAATGCTTGAGTAGCGAAAGTTGTACTTGTATGAAAAACAACTATTTATAAATTATTTCTACACTCTAATCATACAATTTCACGTAAATCACACATATAAAAAAGAATCGGACGATCATAATAAGTCCATACATATTATGATTTTAACAGTTTTTATGAGGGTTTGATGGTAAAAAACTTAAATTAAATAATAAAATATCCTGCAATGATTTGAAAATTATAATATATATATATATATTAGGGGTAAATCTTGATACAGCCTTTAAAAGATTATCCCTGCATTATAAACACAAGACAAGATAAATGTTTGTAGAAATAAGGAAATGGGGAGGTAGCGCCATGTCATATTTTCATGCAACGGGCAAAATTGGCACCAAAAAGTTGAAGCATGACAACTTGCACAAAGTTTGGATTAAATCTAAACTAATCTTCTTATGTCTCATTGATAAGCCAAAATACAGACCAACTTAAAAGGAAAGTGCAGATTGACACTCTAGGATGTCTTTAAAGTGCTGGACCGTTGAGTTAACATAATTTGTGATTCAAGATTATGCTAAGAATCTCCACTAATACCATGATTACAACACATGATGCAATTAATAATATGGCTAATTAAGAAAATTTTTGTAGTAAGGTTTACTGGATTAATGTAATTTTGTTAATCAATAATTATACGTAAAAATATTGACAGACATAGTGTGTTCGACTTTAATTCATATACCAGTTAAGATGATCATACTTGTTTTTTCATTAGAATAATTAATTAGATAGATAAATAGTACTCGTCGTGATCAAATAAGTGGAAGAAAATAGCTTCAGATAATAATATAAATTTTGAAATAAATAATTAAGTAAAAATATATTATAATGTATAACAAATATCATAAGCAGCAACTTAATAAAACTCGCAAAGAAATTTGGATACGTTCTGCATTTAATTAGTACTTACGTTATGTCCGATATTTATATTTGATTAATAATTTATTTTCTATATCTAAAGCAATTATATTCTTGTTTTTTTCATTATTATTATCATTGTTGTTGTTGTTGTTTTGTTATTGGAATGTGAGGCAAAAGTATTAGATACCTCGATTTTTAATGAATTTTTTTAAGAGCATCTTTACTTTGGGTGATTGGTCATGATATCATGGCTAGTCACCATTTATTTTTTGTTTAATTCATTTTTTATTAATTTGTAATTAGTGTTTTAAGCATGATATATTATGTAAATTTTTTATAATAATAATAATCATAATTAATATATTTTATTTTAATTATATATTCAAAGTAAATGTGGCCTATTAGATTATTAATAGCGTTGATGGTGAGACTTAACACTTTAAACTGAAATTTAGGTGGGAATGTAGAAAGAAAAATGAGAAATTGGGTGGCATGTGATGGTGCATGTCGTGGAATGTTGTGTCAGTCAGACTTTATTACAAAGCAGAGGAGGAGGTATAGAGTGGGGATAGCTTACCACTTGATCCGCTAATTTATGTTTACCAACCAACCAACCAACCAACCCCCAAAACTAATACATCATTCTTTCAACATTTATTACTACTGATGTTATATATATTTTCAAATCTAGTTTTAGTAAGGTTTATAATTCAACATAATTGAACTCCAAACAAGGAACAAACCCTGTATGATACAATTTTTTAGAGGGTGGTTATTCTAAATGTTTGATGATCTCTAAGAAGAGAAAAACATATTAGACTAGTAGGGATGATTCTTGGCAAAAATCCTTCGATGTCTGAGTCAGTTCAAATTCGAGATGGTAAATGACAATCTCAAATAGTAAATGAGGTAGCAAGTGATAAAAGTCTCTTTACCATAAATGCGATGGAATGAGGGTATTTTTATAACTAAATATGCCCATCTTTTCGTCTACGTAGCTTCATCTCAAATTATGAATTGTCATATGATCTATGGTCTATGGTCTAAATCTCGGATCATCAGAGCTCAATTGTACTCCAGAAAGAAAGACGTGACCATCTCGAGATAGAAAGACGCGGGTTTTGGGGCTCTAGTGGTATTTTAATATTGTTGAAAGGGTTATTTATATTTTTTTTAAGTAGGTATGATATACCCACATCACTTTTTAAGCACACAATTAAAATCTAAAATCTTGTAAATACATGTGAAGCGAAGATCTAACGTCTTATAAGTTTATGTTTGATTCCGGTCAAATTTGCGATCTCTCATGCATGGGGTGGTGATCCGCGATCCAGTATGATGCGATCTCCTAAAATGAGATGATTCGAGGTGCTTATCCCAAATGTTTAGTGGTCCCTGAAGAGAAAAACAAGTTAGGCTAGTTGGGATGATCCCCGACGAAACCCTTCGATGCCTAAATCAGCTCAAATTCAAAAAGATAAATGACGATCTCAAGTGGTAAATGAGGTAACCTGTAATGAATATGTCTTACAATAAAACCATCAAATCATAAGTTGTACAATGATCTAGATCTCGGATCATCAAAACAGGTTGGGTTGAGATAGAAAAATGCGATCCGATCCGAGATAGAAAGACGCGGATCCTTGAGCTTCAATAATATTTTAGTATTACTGAAAAATTATTTATGTATTTTTGTCAAGTGGGGTATAATACACCCCTATCAATGTTTTAATATTTCATGATTAAATTTTTTTCAATCTGACTCTCAAATGCAAAGCTCTGGCAAATATTAGTGGATGTGGTGTGGTAACTCAGGAGGAGAAGCAACTGGATTAGCTGCATAGCTCTACAAATGGATTATGTTTGGGTTTGGGTTTGGGTTTGGGTTTGGGTTTGGGTTTGGATGTGGACACCCTTCAAATAAAACGGTCCTGTAATTATGGGGGGAAGTGATGTCTGATGTGATGTGGGGGGTAATGACAAGTGTATAATGGGAGTGAGGGGGTGCAGTTGTAGCCATTTGCATCTTCCACGTCCACCCCCATAATATCACTACCCACTTTTATAAATCACGTTGTCTTATGCCACCATCCACCATTTCCTCCTTGTTCACATATGATGCTTACGCCAAATCCCTCCTCCGCCGGAGCTATAATTCTCCACCCACCGCCGCCTCCACCTCCACCTCCATTGAAATATTTCTGCCATGGGGGCAGCAGAGATAACGGATGGCAGCCGACCGAGGAAGTTTCCGTGTACGTATGAATTTTCTATCCCATTTATCTTAATTTATTGTGCTACCTTAATTAATTTCTTGTTTTACTATTACTATATATTGCTACTACATATATTAATGTTTTAGAAGTATTATAAATTAAACTCCACAACAAATTAATTCATCTTTAATTATAATATTAATTCAATTTCAAGACCGTAATTCATCATATATATATACATATGTATATTATTTTAAATTTTAATAGTTTATCATTAAATTATTCAATACCTTTAATCAAATTCTCGAGATTTCAAATTAATAAAAAATAAAAAACCATTATAAAAATAAATATATAGTCATATTCGCGGAACTTGAACCCAACCCAAAATATGGAGTACAGTATATGCAACAATATTTTCTTTCTTATGCCATACATATTTTCAGGTAGAATTATAGTGTAAGCAAGAGTTTTCAGTGTGTTTTAGAAAGAAGGCATGCACTAATTATATTTCAATATAAATTGTTAAGTAAGTGTTAATTAATATTAATATTATATTGACACATAAATTGAAAGACAGCACCCACCAAAATCTATTAAAAAAATAAACAAAATAATCCGAAATATTTTTGTTAGTTGCAAAATTTTGAAACCTCAAACTTTACCATATGCTTGTTGATGTGTTGTTGCATTTAAAATTTACTTGAATTAATTTTCCTTTTTGCATTTTACCCACAAAATTAATTATGTATTTGAATTTGATGTTGAGCTTGAGCATGCATATTTTTGGTTCAAGCTGTGTATATTGTATTTTTTCATCAATCATTTTTATTGTTTAAATGTATTAAGAGATAATTACATCTACACCCCTCATCTATTGCCTTTTTACATAAATTACATATATCTGTTGAAAAATTACAGAAATTTCCCATAGCAGCCTTTAAAATTAAAAAATGCCCCTATTGATTATGTCAACTTTTAAAATATTTTTTCAATGAAAGAAATGGCCTTAGGGATGTTTCTATCATTATCAAAAGATAGAAGAGGTGTCAAAGTTATATTTATGAAGATGAGTAATATGATCCCATATATATATTATATATTTATATTTATACCATTTTTTAATTTTAATTTAAATTATTTTATTAACTTTTTTTATTCAATCTCTATATAAAATGCACCTTTTAATAATTAAAATATTAAATTATTCAATTAATATATAAATAAAAGTTGTTAATATACCACAAGTTTAAATTAAAAAATTATCACACTTATTTAAATTTTTCGAAATTATTAAAATTAAAAAATTAGTCATCGTTTATTTTTATTTATAATTAAGTTTTATTAAAATAAAAAAATAATTATGTATTTTGTATAAATATAATTAAAATTAATAAAATAAATTAATTATTTACTAAAAAATATTCTAATAAAATAATTTATATTTAATATACCTTTTTAATAAATAAAATTATTTATATAAATTCTAATATTATTTATATGAAATACATAAATTATTTTTAATTTTAACTTTAGTAAAGTTTAGTAATAAATAAAAATAGAGGATAATAATCTTTTAATTTTAATAATTTTACTAAGGGATAATTTGTATATTAATTAAATAATTTAATATTTTTTAATTAATAAAACGTACAATTTTATATAGAGATCCAATAAAAAATATTAATATAATAATTTATATTTGAATTAAAAATTAGTATAAGTAATAAAAATAATATATGGGGGTCATATTACTCATCTTCATAAATATTACTTTGACATCCTTTTTATCTTTTAATAATTACAGAAATATCCCTAAAGGCATTTCTATCCTTGAAAATTTATTTTAAAGATTGACCTAGTTAACATGAATATTTTGAAAGGCCCAAACAAATGGAGAAATCGGTCAAAAATAGTTGATTAACTTAAATTTAATAAAATTGGCAAATCATAATTGAGTGAGAGATCAAAAATATAATTTCACTTAATAATAAAGTATAGATAATAAAACAAAAACATTTACCTTTTTTAAGTTTCTTTTAATAAATCATTTTTTATTTAATCTATTTAAATTTAGGTAAGTGCATGTATAATTTTTCTTTTTAATATCTTTATTCGAAAAGTCTACAGACTGTTTTAAGCAAGTTAATACTTACATAATTTAATTTAATTTTTATATTTACATGATACTTTTTATTATTAATGTTATGCACACTAAATTTTATCTTATTTATCAATTACTTATTTTTATACTATAAAAATTTGTATTGTTTATCAGTTTTATTTTAACATTTTAAAAAATATAATTCTACTACTAGTTTGATAATACTTGCAAGTAATTTAATTTTCTTCCATCTACATTAAAAAAAATAGAGTAATTTGTTGGTATATATGATATATAATTATAAAAGAAATTTTTTATCATATTAATTTTTAAAGATTTAAATTTATCCTTTAATTTATTTATTTTCTTAAAAAAATTAGAATAATAATTTTAATTTTTTTAATAATTACGATTTTATTTCTTCTCTATATTTCTTTTTTTTTCACAAACTTTCATAATTCTAATAACCCACAATTATAATTTATATATATTTTTTTGTCACCTCAGTTTCTTCTCACGAATTTTTTCTCTTTTCTTCGCACCACGATTGTTTAGTTTCACAATTTTTTTCTTTTTATCTTACACCATAACTCTTTTTTATATGATCGCGGGGTTTACATGGGAACGACTAGTGTTATAAATACTGGCCATCATGGACGTCATTATTGCGTACATATAATAAATATTTTTTCACATGTTAAGTGTATTAAAAATAAAAATAAAATATGTAGCCAATAGATCATAATTTTACAAAAGAAGAAAACTAATTTAAGAATATCATTGATATAACAAAAAGAAATGGTATTACGGTGTAATAAATCGTTGATTTTTAATATAAAATACCGTTCTTTTTTTTTTTTTTTATTACTAGCTATTTTAGCACGCAGTTTCTGCATACATATAATAAATAATATTCATATTTTAAAATATATTATAAATAAAAATAAAAATATAAAGAAAGAAGAAAGAAGAAAAAAGAAAAGAAGAAAGAAGAAGAAGAAAGAAAAAAAGATCAACTTAAGTCATTAACGACACAATAAAAGGATTGGTGTACGTAGTGATGTTAAAATGACTTTGAATCACTGTTTAAAGAAAAGGAAACTAGTTACAAATAACTATTAAAATTATTTAATTACATGTATAATTATTATCATATTTAAAAATCGACAAAACGATGTCATTAATCGCTACTTATGAGTACAGAATGATGTACGTATATATTTTTATATTAATATAGATCACAGATGTATCTTAGAACTTCTAATAACTTATGCAGAGGCAAGAATCTGTTATTGGTAAAGCAATAGAAATTTTGAAATACTCATACTGCAAAATTCAACCTAACTATACATGGTTTTCAATCCATGTTGTAATTTCCGTGTAAAACTTTTATTTTCTTTTGAATTTTTATTTTTTTTTATAGTAAGACTAACTAAAATTTTTCTTTGTAAAAACATCCTCTATTTAAAAGAAACACTACAAGAAAGTAACTCAGTAGTTATGAAAAAATTTAATGCTAAAATTAATATCGAGTTAATTTACAAGTAAAATTCTGAATAAATTCAGTTGCTAATTTACATTAGCGACAAATTTCATTACTTTATAGGGAATATATTTTGTTGCTATTACCATAATAATTTCTTGTGTGAAGCTTGCAAATATTACTTTAAAAAATGATCATATAAAATGTATCTATATCTATATATATATAAAGTAAGAATATCCTTTTGGCGTTTCACTTAATATGGTATGTCCTTTATTTTTTAAATTTGAAATTATTTCATTATTTAATTTTTAACTTCTTCATTTATCATGGTTTTTCATTACTATTTTTTTATGGTTATCTCTTTCATTTAATTTTTTTTAGTTTTTCTACATTATTTATTATATTTATTTGTCAATTTCTTTTTATCACTCAAAATATTTATATCAATTTATTATCTTAGTATATATTTTTAAGTAACATTTTGGGATCGGATGTGGTGAAATTCCCACCAATGGCTGAGAAGTCGACTCCTCCCCCTTTGTGGGGGTCTGGACCCCTACCAGGCAGAAAATGGAGGAGAAAAGAGGCCCCGGTGAACCATCATAAATTATTATAACTACAAAAACTCATAATATAATTTATATAATATTTTATTTTGATTCATTTTTAAAAATTATGCGCATACATAAAATATGCCATGCTTACTAGTAAAAAAAGAAAGACCCTCTATGCAATGTATCCACACAAAATGATGGACTAATTTTTTAATATGATTATATCCCTGGTATGATAATTTAGCCATCAATATTTCAATTCTTTATTCTGTAAATCATGCCTTAAGCTAATTTTTTTATTTATTAGTTTCTTCTTTTTTTTTAAATATAATTTATTGGTTTATATTTATTTATAATGTATAAAATATAAAATATTTGATTATATGCATACATAAACAATATGTCAGGACTACTTAATATATCTTGAATTAATGAAAAGCCCTGAATAGAATTAATTGAGAAATAATGTAGAAAGAAATGGAATAAGAATGCTGATGAAAATGAGGAGCACAGCAGTAGCCTTCATCAACTTGGAGAGCCAAAGAGTAGCTGCTGCGCAATGAAAATTACTTGTCATTTTCAAAAACTAACAAAATGTAGAGATAGAGAGAGCAGCAGAAAAATCAGAAAGTGGAATGACTCGACATTTTATGTCCATCATTCGACACGTCCCGAATCAATCAGGCAACCACATGCCTCACCCTCTTGACATGTGTGATAATATGTTCCCATACTCCAACAAACACACCACATTTTTGGAATATTAATTAAAATCGGTTTATGTAATGTGAAGATATTTATTTTTTTGATAATATTATATATAAACATTAATTTGATTGCCAAAGCCAACAGAGAGAATTCATTGTTTTTTTTCTAGAAAGGGAAAATCATAAGTATAAAAGGAAATCATAGTAACAAAATTGTGTTTTTTGATGCGGAGAAGATCGACTTGGGATAGCTGCAATATGCTCTCTTAAAATTTAATATAATTGTATGTAGATTTTTTGTTGATTTAATAAATTATATTTAATATTCTTAAAATTTGTTTGTCTGATAAATAAGTCATTTCTTTTAGTCAAAATATTTTGAATTTATTGATATTAACAAAAAAAGATTGATTTAATACATATTTATTGTAGATTATATAAAAAAAATTATTATCTAATTACTCTTACACGTTTTTACGTGTTAATATATGTGAAGAGAGGTATATATTTACTGTTATGAGGGGAGTTTAATTCGGAAAAAAAATATTTGACTTGCAATATATCAGTAATCAGTCAATCAAGGATAAATATCAATTCTCATTCAATTTCTTTTGTTAATATCAACATGTTCAGTGCTAATTGATGAACTTATTTATTAGACAAAAAAAAAATTTAAAACATTAAATATAATTTTTTAAATTACAAAATATTTACATATACTTATGCTAAATTTAAGAAGCGAATAATGTAATTATTCCTATTTATATATATGGAGATATCAGTTGTAATTTATCCGAAATCGAAATAGAGAATAAAGAATTATGTTTAGATTTATTTTTAAAATATTTTATTATATTTTATAAAAATAAAAATAAATAAATATGTGTCGGAAATCTCTCCTCGTTCCTTTGAATTGAGGAAATGTAATCAGATGGAATTACACAGACACAGATACAGACACAGACACAGACACAACCAGAGACAGACAGTGAAGCTGCTCCTGTGTAATAACTAGTGGATGAGAGTTTCGGCCGTCAGAACCAACCCTTCAAAAGAACATGTATCTATCTACTCTTTGCCAATTATAATACTATTTAAAATTAAAATAGAATTTTCTAATACTCTTTTCATTCGTCAATAATTATTTTCTACATCATTTTCTTTTCATTCGTCAATAACTATTTTCTACATCATTTTTCCTTTCTTTTTCCTCGACTCGCATTTCAAATATCTGTTTAATTTTTTTCTCTCATCCTCTTACTCAGTTGTTATATAAATGTACTGCACCTGTTATATAAATAATTTAAATTTTATCGAATTATCATATATATATATATATATATATATATATATATACACACGCGTATGCATTGTGGGTGCAGTGTATGTGTGTATGTATTGTGAGTGCAGTGTGCAGTTCTGGGAAGAATAGAAGCAGGCCATGATACTGCCTACCAAAACCAAGAATAAACCACACAACCTGACAACTCCGCCTGCATACACACAAGTTTTTCAAAAAGTAAATTCACAATAATATTAAAACTTCCACAATTATTACGATCATTCATGATGTATATGACCACGTATATATATGTTACTTGTCACTATAATATTCTATTTTTAATTAAATAATGGCTACTTATTGGTAGAATTCCATTAAATTCTGGTACGTTCTATATATATATATATATATAAATAAAATAAATATTAGGGTAGATAGTTGAATGCTCATGCACGTTGTCTGCCTCCTTTTTGCTTGTGCAGTGTTTTCCCTCTGTGTGTTTTGTTTTTACAAGAGAATTATATGTGATGAGTGGGCAAATTCCTGATGAGGCTAATTATAATCAAGTTTTTTCCAATAATGATCAAGAAAATGCAAAATCTGGCGCTGCTGAGGAGATACCCCAAGATTTGATCAAGTTTGTGTCAAATGTGGAGCTCCATCCCAATCCAGGAATCATGTTAATGGATCGTCGACATGAGCAGCAGCCGCAGGGACAATGGAGTGGTACCAAAAACAACTTGGATGCGTCGACTAAGCATCCTCGCATTGAATGTGATCGTAATCGTGATCGTGATGATGATGTGAGTCTTTTAATATTGTTTAATTACCCAACTAATTAAACAAGGAAAATTATGTATGTAATTATCAATTGCATTAACTGTTTCAATTTCTGGAGTTGTGTTATTAGATAAATATTAATAAGTTGTTGATCATGTGATTTGATTTTGTATGTGTGTATGTTTGTATAGGGAGAATATGAGGATGAAGGGAGAGGATGGAAGATGAGGAAACAATGTAAAAGTAGCCGTTCCGCTCAAGTACATTTATCGTGTGAGAGGGTGAGTGACGATCTACTTCACCATATCTACATATTTAAATTCAAGAAATATTTGATTAATTACTTGGGGTTCAACCCTTTATTTTTTGCTCTCTTAATTATTAGTTAGTAGTACCCAATGAGGGCTATAATAAGATTAATTAAGGTTCAAGATTAATGATCTTTCAAACAGAGTTTCAATATTTCTTGTATGTTTAATTATTATTTGATTATGAAATTACATTTTACACATATATAATAAGGTTCATTTTGACCAACATGTATATGCAATTAATTTGCAACCCAAAATTAATGTTTCTCTTAATTAGGCACTGCTAATTAACTAAATCATGCTGAAGCTCATTTGGTTATTATTTCCGGATATTAAATATACATAATTACAATGACTATTTATTATTATGATTGAAGTTTGATGGTATTAATTAATTAATATAACTGATCATAAATAATATGAGTTGGACAGAGGCGCAGGGATCGGCTGAGGCAAAAATTGACAAGTCTTAAGGAGCTGTTGCCCACCACTTCCTACAAGGTACTAATACTACTAACAATAATTATTAATTCACTTTCTTTTTGGGTGAGAACTATCCATCCCAAATTCAGTATGTTTGGTCAGATTTATATACTTGTTACACATAAATTCTTTTAATCGGATCAAATTTGATCCAGTCCAATTAATCATTTTTGATAGATTTGTCACGTGCGTTCATAATTCTCTGCGAACTGTGCGTTATTATACTTATCATATATTTGATTCAAATTTAATATTTATCTTACTTCGTAATTTGTATAAGAAATTCATAGTATTTATAATGGATGTATGGGAACTATGCACATAGTATATCACTATATTCGAATTGGAAAAGCACAACCTTTTCATGCTATCTTTATGCTTATTTTCGTTGCATACCTTGTAATTGCAAATATAACTATATTATACTCGAAATGTACACATAGACGGCCTATTCCATTCAAGAAACTAATCAATTACTAACTTCATGCATGAAAATAGAAATGCAATAAACCTGGATAATAGGATTTGCATCAAAATGGAAACACTAAATTCATTTCAAGAGAAGGTGAAATTAATAGCATATATAGCAAGGGACAAGAAATCGAAAAGGGCAAAAGATTTACATTGAGAAGCCTACGCCCTGGGCCGGGAGGAGCTGCTTCATCACAACAAATTAAGACAAAAAAATAACAAGAAAATAGCTCACAGTCTCCCTCATCATGACAACATTCTCCTCAACTTTATAAGTAACCTGCTAACTATATAAACTCTCAACATGTGGTCATCCCCATTAGGACAACCTAACGGTTCGAACACAAAATTTTTCAATGAGAGTTAATGTGTTCGAACTTTGAGTTCTCAAAGGGCGGCCTCTTTCAGTCCAGGAAATGAACTAGGACAATACTACATATGTATTTATATAGAGGAAACCAAGTTATAGTAGGCATGATGCAGTTTGCACTTCACAACTTTCTTCATGTGTAAGCATCAACTTTAACTCTAGTGTAGTGTTTGGCTCATAATCTGCTTACACACATGAACGTGGCCTACTCAATTGCCAACCAACATATTATACTTTCATGGACCATCAATTCAGCCACGTCCAACCTGCAGGAGGACATGAATTAACAGAACTCTGTCACTTTTATACAAGGGACAAATGACCCATATTTCATTGTGACTAGATATGAATTATTACAGCAACAGTTCTGTCCATTTAATATATATATCTGTTCCAACCATGTCTGAAACAATACTACTCTTTGCTACCTCTACGGTGCATGAACACTAGTTTCTGAATTCTT
The DNA here is from genome assembly GCA_034509725.1 of Sesamum angolense. Taxonomy (NCBI): domain Eukaryota; kingdom Viridiplantae; phylum Streptophyta; class Magnoliopsida; order Lamiales; family Pedaliaceae; genus Sesamum; species Sesamum angolense. The sequence goes on along the minus strand of JACGWL010000001.1, from coordinate 4,623,350 downwards.
GTTGACATGAACTGATTGTGATTATTATATATGAAGCTAGCTAGGCATTTAGATGTTCTTCTACTGTTATTTGCTTCATGTAAAAGAAACACGCAGCTACATTAATTGTGATCTCCCGTTGATGCAGTCGGATCAAGCATCGCTCCTGGATCAGGCTATTAAGCACATCAAATCTCTACAATCTCAACTTCAAGTAACATTAATCACTTTCTTCTTTCTTTCCTTGCCTTAATTCTTCTCTACTCTTCCATGTATCTATGCGCTTATTGATGCGGACTTAAAGTTCAATCATATGAAAATATGCCTTAGGTTTTGTCCATGGGATTCCATCCATCCCATATTGCAAATATGCCAGCCGCAGGTGAGTTTCATAGCATTCATAGGCCATCTTCGTCGGCTCCGGGGAGGCTGGAAAAAGCCGGGATTGGCATCGACCCTGGAATGGGATTCCAGGTTCCATTTAGTCCCATTCCTTTCTTAATGGCTGCACCAACTGCTATTTCACCTCAGATCGTTCATACTGTTCTTGCTCCCATTCTTTATCCTACCTCCACACAGCCCCTGCCGGGAGAGTCTACCAGCTCCCGAATCGTTTCACCTTCTTCTTTCAATCCCCATCATGTCTCAAATGTGACTCATCAGGTTATCTACATTTCTCTCATATTTAATTTAGTATTTTTCTTGTTATTATGGTGCAAAAGTGCGAGCAAAAATAATCAAGGATGACTTCCCTGATGAAGTGGATAGCTCTTCCTCACTCGTTTAACCATATTTCCTTCTAGTATTCTTGAAGTCCTATGATATTAACGTTCTCTGTTTTATGCATAGCACGAGGTTTGGACAGCGAGTTCGCACGAGATGCCACTCAGGTGGGCGAGCACAGGCATTGGTCATGGACTAGGAGAGCACGGTATACCTTCCAATATGTTCCCATCCACATTGTCTGATCTCAGTGCATCGCCTTTATCAGCAACGGGTTTAGCTCCAACATTCGGATCAGGAGTTCAATCAGTTGCTCCCGCCCCGTACCCAGCTTCTGATTCCGTTCCTTCGTCCACATATCCAAGACTTTCCACCTTTAGTCACCCCTTCAAGGAATCAGGCTTTCCCATCGTACCAAGAATTGGGCCAGAGACGAATCAGGTTTTTCCTCTCATTTTATGATATCATCATATTTTGTTGAACTAATCAAACTGAAGCCTTTGTCCGAACGAAACTTGGAGAAGCTTCATCACAAATTTGGCTCTTCTGAATCTGAAACACAGTCCTCTGTTTCATTACATTGCTGTATACGGTACACCCTTTTCCCCATGTTAGGCTCTGAAGTTTTTCTCTGTCCTCGGGCATTTTTCAGACACCTCTTCTGCAAGATCCATTTGCAACGATCCAGTCTCTACAGGTATTGTCATCCTCCTTGAGTAGCAGCAGCAGCATATTAGAGATGGTTAACCAGACTTATAGAAACACTGACGACACAGGTTTGTCTCCTCCCGTTAAATGTTTGCCGTGAATTTTTAATGAAGGAAGCAAAGCTCATTTTGCTTGGTTTTGCAGATTGAGAAGGGTCAGCCCTGGATTATTGGGAGCTGAAATTAGGTAGAATTCAGATATGTTCCTGCAACCTTTGCTGAAAGGATGGGAACTCCGAAAAGGTTACTGACTATGTTAAAGTGTTTAGGAATCAAAATCAGTTTTTTTCTGTGTTTGCTAGACTTTGCTTACTCTCCTGAGGAAATAAATTGATCGTCTTACTTCCAGTTTTATTTCCTTGAAATAAATCAACCTGTGTGGATGGCCAACGAAATCAGGAAACTTTTCTTTGATTTCGGACATGTTTTACATTTATGCAACTTATAAATTAAGCTACAGTCAGAGTTCCCAATTCCTAAGTCGACGTCTGCAGCCAACATAAGCTCTATAATCTGGCAGGGCCATCTTCAAATGTGAGAGTCAGTGATTGATGCTGATCAAACCTCCTTCAGAATCTCTTCTTTTCTTTAACTGGTCCTCTTGGAATCTTGTTCAGGATCCTGGAGTCAATTTCCTTGTATAGTTTCTTCATGTCCCTGTTTCCTCTGCTCGCAAGATAATCCACCTGATCTTGATACTGTTCGTATAAGGCCGGTATAGTCATCAAGCAGACAAAACCTTCATATCACCAAACAAAAGGAAGCACTAAAATTTGTCTTAGAACATAAAATCACAAAAAACAAGAAAATGAAGGACGGAGAGTCTTTGTACCGGTGTATAACAGGTTCAAGGAGCTGAAGTAGTCTCCAACTCCTGACAGGATCCAGAGGAACGCGATCGCCTGAACCGAAACAGAATCAGGGAAGAAGGGAGTTTAATGAAAGAAATGCCCTTTTTGTGAAAGGATGATGTTGTTGTACACATCAAGTACCAGGATAAAGGTCTTCAAATCTTTCCCAGATGAAACATCGTAAAATCTCAACAATATCCTGTTGGCTTTAGCAAACAGCCACCGGAATGTCGATTCTGGAATTGTGATTGCTTGGGGATCAAGATGATTCCTTTACATGAAAACTCGTTTGTTAGACGTGAAAATATGTTAGGATACAGAGTAGGGATTATAAGAATGTTGTAATGCTTACAAGTCGACCAGGTCTGCCCCAATAGACCAGACCAAGAGGGTCAGCATCAGAATCATGGAAGTATGGCATAGAAGAGTGACAAAATTATATTCCAGGACTTCAAATAGAAACCATATGATGTGGATCCAATTAGAATTGCCGCTGACAAGTTCTTGTTCCTCCACAACAGTATGTCAGCAGCTGCAAGAAGCATGTTTATGCACGTCATTATGCTCATAACTCAATTCTGACAGTTAATCACTAGCTTCGTCTGGACCAAATCAAGAAAGCTACAATCTAGAATCGAACGTGTAAAAATATAAACATTGTAAGAAGAGTGATTGAGAGGAGGAGTTGAAATGGAGTATTGACCTTTTCCTCCTCCAAGAAGTGCATGCAATGGCTTTTCACTTCCAAACAATCTTTTTGGAGATGCAGGAAAGTCATCGGACTCTGAAGAGGAGAAGATTGGCATTTTTCACTTTTCAAGTTCAGAAAGAATGAGTGTTGTATCTACTACAGGAGTTTTTGACAACCTGAATAGATCAGTAGTACATTGGTTTTTATAACAGCAGGGTAATATACCAAGATTTGCAGCCAAGGAACTTTGCAGGTAGAAAGAAAGGAATGCCTTCCTTTGGCATGTCTCAAAAGACTACCTCCATGCATGTTTAAGGCCTATCAACTTCATTATAAAGTTAAGAGAAAATTACAACGATCTCCTCTAAAATTTGGTATAATTACAAATACTTTTTCAATATTTAGAGAATTATCAATACTTTCTTGATTTTAACGTCCGTCTACTAGCTAGTACAGTCCATTAGTCTCTATTAGGTATTTATATATTTTTTGTGGTTAGCGGACCAAAATGCCAATTGTGGATTATAAATTATAATATTACTTATTTTTAAAATTTCTGAAAACTTTTTATGGATTAAATGGTTAATTTTTTTACAAGTTTTCAAAATTTTCCTTTCACATCATCTAATTTTTGTATAACTTTTTTTAAGAAAAAGAAAAAATTACAACAAGGATAAAGTTGGCAATTTCAAATCTTCATCTAAATTTCATCAAATGTCAAGGGGAATTATAGTTTTTCAAACAATGAAGAAATATTTATAATGATGTCAAACTTTAGGGAAGCTCTTTGTAATTTATACTAAAAATAGTGCTTCACATGCTACATTAAATTTTAAAAAAAAATTGTTTCTAATTATACTTAATGAAAGCTTAATTTTACTTATTTCGTCTCTAAAGTACCTAAATTATTAACTCAGTTTTTACCATTTTTATAATTACTAGTAGGAACCACGTGCGTTGCACGTGATACTTATTATCTTGACAAAATATTTATATTATTAAGAAAGTTTAATTAATAAAAAATATAAAGTATTTCATCAATTAATAAATATTATTTTGAAATTTAATAAATATTTTATAAATAAAAAGATCTTATTCATTAAGTTTAATGAATTTGAACTTTTAAAAGTTATTGTAAAAGCTTTATGTTCGATGAAAATTCAAAAGTTAAATAAAAAATATAACTAAATAAGTTGTTATGTACCCATGATTTTGTTGTTCATTTATGCCTTTTACTCAATTTTATGTTAATTTTGAATCAATTAAATTCATTAATGTTAGTTCTTCATGATCAAACCAAAATATTATTTAAATTTAAACAATCAATTATCAATTCTTTTATGATTCTTATTACCTTATAATCCAAACTCTTTTTTTTTTAAAACAAATCTAAGATTCAAAAATGCAAATTCTTTTGTAGTACTCTTCTTTTTAGAAAACATCTAATCAACTTATGCTATTTGCAAAAATATATCTAATTATGCAGTTAAACCACATATGTTAAAAAATGCAATTATTTTATTTTATTTTTAGTTCAATAATTCTTGAGAAAGTGCGCTAGAATTCTACTTAACAAAAACTTGCTCTTTTCTAGTACACTTTCAAGTGGTCAACTTAGTTATGTTTTCAACACAATTTTAATTTTACAACAAGATTTTTTATATTGCAGTTCGTTTTATGATTTTAATATAACTACATCTAATATAAGTTCTCGTAGACTTTTTAACAATTAAACTATCTCAAATTAAAATTGAAAAACATCATAGAAATCAACCCAAAGAAAAAAAGAATTCAAGCAAAATTTTAAAAAGTATATAATTTTGAATGCAGATCTATGTGCCACATAACCTCATTCTTACATTATTTTTAAATCTTGTTTTAAGCTCTCTTGGAATCTTGATAACTATTATTGCCAATTATTTTATCCCTACTAAGTTAATACAACAGTTTTTTTCTATTTTTTGTGAAATTTTTTATTTCCATAATTACTTTTGACTATTAAATTTAGCTTCTTTTCAACTTTGTTGGATGCTAGGATAGATCTCATTTTATTATCGTTCTTTGCTTATAAATATTTTTATTTTACCAAAAGACCTGCTAATTTAACTCTACAAATTTTATATATTTGCATAATTAAATTAGAGTGTTTCGAGCTTGTATAAGGAATTTTTTTTTCTTTTTGCATGATTGAATTGATAAATCATAAATTAATGACACAATACTACTATCATACTTCTTGAATCAGGTATTGTAGTTTAGATCCAAAGCTAATGTTGTATGACTTAGCCATGCTTGTTAAAACGACAATCAGGTCTAATATAACCCTTTGTATTCTGTGATTTTTTGGAGTAACAGGAAAATTACTCGAGGGATTCCTCTGAAACCATTGTGTACCTAGACTAAAAACTTGATTTCAAGGAATTGACTGAAATAGGAAATAGAATTTTTTTCAAAAAGTTTAATCATTAATTTGTCGATGAACAAGTGGCTTAGAAAAGAGAGGGTCTTAGAAGGTTTCAATACGTCTTGAAATTTATTTTTAATATAATTAATTATTAAATAATAAATTATTTTATAAATATTTATAAATAAAGTTAGTGAACAATAACCAAAAAATTTTATATAAAGTATAATAATCAAAATATAAAATTTGGAAGTCAAATGATTCAAACAAAGAAGAAATATTTTTTTTATTGAAATTTATGCAAAATTTTCTTTGGTGTAATAAGGTATAATGATCATTATATATCTAAGGTAAAATGATCATTATATAAACGATAATAAAAAAAAAAATATATATAATATATATATATATATATATATATATTAAGGGGGTATCAAAGTGATATTAATGGTAAAACTTAATATTAACTGAGTCATTTATATTTAGTTATGAAAACGTCGTTAATGGCAAAACTCATATATCAAGATGAATTTTACTCTATAAATAATAAATCCCTCAAAATATGAAACTTTATACTAATTGTTTTTTACTTCTAAATTGATAATTCTAATTATGTTTGAAGGTGATACTGATGCATATCGATATGTTCAAAAGAATATATTTATGAGTTATACAAAAGTAAATATTTCCCCCCCATAAAATGATAGATAGTTCATTCATATGATGTCATTAATCATTAAACAAATTTAGTTGACATCACTACAAAAAATATGCATCTTTGTCATGGTTAATTATTATACTCAAAGTAAAATTTTTTATGGTAAATAATTATTAGCCCCAATTATACAACGACTATAAGCCATTGTTTCAATAGATGAGCCCAAAAATTATCCATAGATAGAAAACGTCGCAAGTGTTTTTACCATGGCTAAGCATTATGGTAAATATTCTGAACATAGCTAAGATCATGAAAAATATTTATTTAAGAATTACTTATACTTATATTTTTTAAGGATACAAGTTTTCTTGGTAAATATATGTAGAAAACAAATCTATGTTTAATATTTGAACCTAGATGTTTGATATACACCATCTTTTCAAACGCAAAAAGTAAAAAACATGATAAAAGGAAGTCTCATTATAAGAAAATGACTCAATAGCTACAAAAATAAACTAATATGAAAAGTAAAACTTTTGATGCTTATCTATATTATTTAAAGCCAGTGTCAAACTAATTAGGAAGGAGAACTTTTGATGCTAATCTCTATTATTTAATATATATTTAAATAATTCGTTGCTAAATTCTTTAGCAAGTAAATTTTCGTTGTAAAATTCATTAGCAAGTAAATTTCTTGTATTAAATAACGTAGATTAGCAATGAGAAATTTTACTTGCTAATTAGCTCAACGCTATTTTTTTTTTCGTTGCTATTGAGCCATTTTGTTGTAGTTTTCAAGCTTAACTTACATAAATCTATTATATATCTTTCACTTACTTATGCTTAATACTAATATATAATCTATAAACAGTTTTTTAAATAATTAGAATTAGGTTCAAAATTATGAATTAGTTGCTAGTCTACTTGATTATTGCCCAGTTTGAATATTCCTTTTTTATTTTTAAGTTAATTTATATCTATGAAATACTTTTAAATAGTAATTTAAAATTAATTTATCACTCAAGATTTATTTAAAATTTTAAAAGAAAACAAAACTTAAGAAGCTCATTATTTGTTTAATTTATTTGTAGCCGCAACATCAAACTTATAGTTTTCCTATTGTAGCTATTAATTTTTTTCATAATTAAAACTTTCTACTAAACCAAGAAAATATTATTGAGAGGAAATTCCTAAATTAATTTATCATATTTAACTGAAATAAACATACATTAACTAAATTACACAAAGTTTGTTATTAATAATCTATTTGTGCAATTCAATATATATTTTTGCGAAGGCTTTAAATTAATAATTATTAGTTACTTATTTGAAATGCAGAAGTATGATTGGTCAAAAGTGATTCATTTAAATTTTAGGATAACTTACATTTTACCATTTGAACTATGCATGTTTTTTATACTTTGCAATTGAAACTTTTTTTTTTGTGTCAATTTATTATCTCAACTTTGGAAAATTTGCACTTTTTCATATATGGCCCTTTTTTTTCTTGATTTTTCTGTCACTAAAATATCACATATTATATGTAAAAATACCATATAACATAACCTTGAAATATCACATGTGCACTGCATGTGATGTTTTTTCGACAAAAAATTTGATTGAAAAATAATTATAAATGGCAAAGTACAAAATTTCATAAAATTGAGATGGCAAGTTGATACAAAAAAAAAAAAAAATCAGATATCAAAGTGTAAAAATGATTATAATTCGAGTGGTAAAATCTAAATTAACTCTAGATCTTCATATTTGCCTATAGATATTTGTGAATAACTTATCAAAACGACCTAATTTATAATTATTTTTATAATATCTATTACAATCTTGTTAATAACTGTATATTAATTAAACTATAACATGTGATATAAAAAAGTTACAAGATCTTTTAATCATTCACACTTTTTACAATAGTATAGTCAATATTTATCTATGGTTGCATCCCCATCTTTTTCTTATTTTTTTTCTTTTTTTTAGAAATAGATAGATATGTGTGGAGATGGTTTAGAAGCAACGTTTACTCGTTTTTTTTTTTTTTTTTCAAGGAGCTATTCCTATCTTACATTGTTGAAAAGATCAAATCTTGTACACTAATATTTTGTTCTATTATATTAGAGATAATTAAAAAATTATATAATATATACAATAATTACATTTCAAATGCTCAAATTACATTTTAATCTTACTACAAAAAGTGTTCAATTTACATGATAAAGATTTAGTTGATTCTCATTTTTTCTTTTTGTCTTTGTTACTCTTGAAAATGCTTGCTTTACATGACAATTCATTTAGTTGATTTTCATTTGTCATCTAACAAATTTTAATATGTCAAGTGATCTAACTAATTCTCATTTATATCTATGCTAGAAAATTTCTCAATATTAAATCCTTTCCATTTTCATAATTTTTTGGCGTCATTTCATGTTATATCGTAGGAGTATTATTTTTGTCTAATAAGTGTATTATATTATGAATATAAATAATAAAAAATAATGAGTAAAATAAGTATAATGTGAAAACAATAAATAGGAATAAATATGAACAATGTGAAAAGTAGTTAATAGGAATTAATAAGTATATCATTTTACCATTTTATCCCTGAAAAAATATTATTATAAGGGTAACTTAGTCCAATAAAAAAAGAAAGAAACTATTCATACTTTTATATAGATATATAGATATAGACTAGAATACTTATGCAAGTTTGTTATTTGAAGGGGATAAACAATAAAAATAAAAATATTATCCAATCAAATTTATTTTTGTGAAAAAAAATTAAAAGGGTGACATCAGCTGAGTAGATATCTTGATTAAAGTATTTGGGTCATTCGAAGGCCCAATTTCTGACTAAACTAATTGGTTGGTTTCAAAAAGGAGCCCAACAAGGTGGTGATCCAATTAAAGGGCAAAAAGAACAATACATTTTTCTTCTATTTTTTGATAATAAATATTACATTTACACCTCAAATCACATGATCTGTTTACACAAATTACCTTTATTTTTTAAATAATTACACATACATCCATTAGAATCGTCAACATCATTTACACAAATCAACATATTTTTAAAAAAAATTACATATATATCCCCAAAAATATCAACAACATTATACAAATTATCCATTTTTTCTTTGCTATTAGGAATGATTTTTATAATTATACCAAAAATATAAATGGTTTGTATAAACATATCATAGATCAGAGGTGTAAATATAATTATCCCTTTAAATAATATTTTACCAAACAAGTAAAAGAATCTTTCTCCGTATTTTCATATTAAATCTAAATTTCCATGAATAAATTTATTTAGTTTAAGGTAAAGGGTGAGTGATTATCATCATTACCAAACTCATGTATTCTAAAAATAAAAATATGGGCATCACCACTTGAAATAAAAAAAAAAAAAAAGGTTGTCAACTTTGAACAATACGGTGCCGTTGCGGTGGCTTTTGACCTTTAAAGATGTTTTACTTTCAAATTTTAAAACATTTCATTCCTCACCTCTTTTCATCATTACACACTCATTGTTATGCCCAAAAAAAAAATTCATTTTTTTTATTAAAAAGATAAAAAATCTTTTTCTTTTTTTTTTTTTCATGGAATGGTTTAATATGATACTAATTTTGAGTGTTGAGATGAAAAAAATAATTCCATATAGACCCATTTAGTCTTTATTTTCAGTGCATTAAACTTTGAGAGAAATGGAGTTTAGTTTGTTGAAATTAGTGAGAAAAGTTAAAAGAAGAGTGAAGTTGGTGATGATTGGGAATGAGCGCATGCGATTTGCATCTCATCTCATCACCGAAAACAACTAAGACCCCCTCTCCCAATTATACTAATCACTAATCCACTCCTCCTTGGCCCCTTCTTTGACATCATGCTCCTCCTTCAACTACTTCCTCCCCCCCCCCCTCCAAAAAAAAAAAAAAAAAGATAAAATAAAAAATAAATGGATTTTTATTTATTAAAATCTTATCTTACCCAAAGATAAATAAAAAGATTAATAATGTCCACTCCATTATCTAATATTCAATATCATCATTTATCTTTAGTGCTAGAATGTGGAACTTGGCCGCATGTTAGGCAATAGTTATTGCAATTTCATCGATCACCTACACAAATTTAAATTTAGTTGTAGGAAAATCTTGATTGGAAACGAATGAATGCGCTAAATATAATTTAAGGAAGAAGGCATTTCATATGAATAGAATAGTTGCAAGAATGATTAATGAGGCATTAGTATGGGTATGGGCATGATGAGGGATGTATAGTATTAGTGTTAGTGCACCATCATCATTGCATCTCATTCTCATCATTTACAAGCGTGACTACCCTCTGCCTACAAAGTCTTCCCATTATCACTTTCTGCCTATCATTCCTTTCTGTAATCGACATATGCATCCACTGATCATCTCTTCAGATTTTACATTTTTCAAATTATTCTTTTAGTGATTTGTGTATGGTCAATTTTGTGTTATTTTATGCTCATTCTAGTTCATGATAGGATAGCTATATTTTAAGTTGTTGCAATGCAATGAATAATCCGAACTGAAAATAAGTGGACAAATAGCTATCGCCAATTGTAAATATATGACTAGTTTTCAGGGGTGTATTTGGATCGATAGATTTAAATTTGAAGAAAGAATTTCAAATGACTCATTTTGCAAGAAATTTGAAATCATGTCTTTGTCCCGTAATTCTAACGATAAATCGAAATATCAAACTTGTGAGAGGATACCAATGAATTTTGTACCAACTCTGACAGTAGAATCTTGGAATTACAATGTGGCATGTGGTGAAACAATATAGTCATTATTCCACTTATAACAATAGCATAAAGTAGTATGTAAGAGGTACAATAGGTTATCTCCATTCCAACTTTCCATCATACCAGCTTCCTCTATAAATTGAGATGCAAACCATAATCTTTCCCCACACATCTCCACATCCACCTCCCTAACACCCCACCCCAACCCCTGTAAGCAAAAGAAGCAGAAATTAGACATGAATACCAAAACAACATTTCTGGCATTCTGTGTAATCCTTGTGCTGATTCTTGGTGAAGTTGAAGTGACAAATGCAGTGACTTGCAACCCACTGCAGCTGAGCCCATGTGCATCTGCAATCACATCATCAAGCAAGCCGAGTGCCGTGTGCTGCGCCAAGATTAAGGAACAGAGGCCTTGCCTGTGCCAGTACATGAGGAACCCCAATCTTCAGAAGTTCATCAAGTCTCCTGGTGCCAAGAAAGTTGCCAATGCTTGCGGCACGCCATACCCCAGATGCTGAAATTATACCTTGTGTCATTCTCTATGACCTACCGCTTAAGTATCATATAAAGTGAAATCACATGTCATAGTTACTAAATTATATCCCACTATGGTATAGTTATATATATATATCTTTGCCTATGAGTATTTTATCATATGATGAGCTTGCTCTGTACTTGTTTGGTGCTAGTAATGCCCTGTTTTGTCCTTGGATTTTGTGGTGTGTTTATTATGGTAATAAAATTGTCTTTGCATGGATTTATCTCTAGCAGGTGTAAAAGAGTAGAAATGATCTGGATTAAGATGCTGCTATGCATATCATTCTGACTAGAGTTTTAGTCATAGTGTTCATATCCCATTGCAGAACCATGGTCTCGAGAAGAAAAGTTTAACTTGCCTAGATTGGATTCTTCCTTCGTTCTGAGAATATACGGTCCGTAGTGATGAATTTGCTTGCAGAAATGAAAAAATGAGCAGAAAATAGTAGTGAGATGTGATGATATTTGCACAAAGAATAAAAGAAGAAAACTAACATTTGAAGAGTGATGCGAGTGAGATTCAGACCAATATCATATGCACTTTGTAATGGGATTGTCTTATTGTTAACACCCATAACAGAACAGAGAAACAATCTATCCTCAGAACCATCAAGTAAATGTCATTTTCAGATTTCGAATTGGACAACCTTTAAGAGAAACCAGATGGACAGCATTAATGGGCACGTCGGAAGGGGTTCAGCTAAGACCCTACATATTTGGGCAGACAAGTTATCATTTTCAGTGACTTGATAGCAGAAGTCAAAACATACAGATTTATATGACCCCAGCTCTAAATCTTTGACTTTTAAGCATGGTTACCACATTCTGAAACACAACCACCAAGTGTTGTAGTTATATTGTAATATTTCCATTCTTGTTTCTTGGAATGGTTAAAATCCCTTCTTCTGGTCTAGGCTTAGTTACAATATGGAGTCCTGTCGCCTTAAAACTGCCTAAAGGTATATTGCATCCATTAGAGATGATGCGGCATAACATGACCACGAGTTATTGAGCTTATATTGTATATAGGGTAAAGGAATGGTATGCATCAAAATGTTCGTTACAAGTTCAATTGTAAAGAAATCAATTAAGATGATAGAACTAAGAGATTATCTTGAATGTAAGTACCATGGCATAATATAGTAACTTCGCTTTCTACAAGAACATTTATATGTGCCGACTATTATATCCTGAACGTCTTAATATCTCTTCATATCAGAACAATGCCCAAAACTTTTAGCAACAATCTCATAAACCAAATCAGAAGTTTTAGAATTCACTGGCCTTCTGATGATGGGGATTTTCTGTAAAAATTGAAGAGGTCATCCCAAGTCCTTCATTGTGGTGCTTCTCCCATCCACCTGTGTCGGCCTTGGAATGAGTCCAGTAGTACAATAAAGAAGCCATCATTGATATGAATGTCAGGGCAGCACTGGCAGCAAAGACACCCTTCCGGAGAGTGGCACATGACAAGTGCTCAACATGAAAAACAGCCCGATACTTTGTGTGGTAAGCATTCCTAGCTGACCCTGCCAGTAAGCATGCCTCTGCTGCTAGAAAGCTGACCGTGATGGTGGATCACGATTTCAGTACAGGTAGACTGAAAATTTTATCAGCGTGTGTGACAAACAAAAGAAAAAGAACCAAAGCAATTGGGAAAGAGTAAATCGTTGCATATGTTCATCAATGATGAAATAATTTCATTGACAAACCACTACTGCTGAAAGCAAATCAGCAACTGAAAATGCTACCACGTAAAGTAAATGGAAGAAAGAACATTGTTGCAAAAACTTGGTTCATATTCTATTGCAGCACAAACAAGTCATCCATCTCTAGAGGAAAAAAGCAAATATACAACTGACAAATGAGGCCATCAACTATACAGGTTAGATTGTAGATAATGGATAACTGAAAATAATGGGGATGAAAAGGCAAAACGTCAGATAGCTTCAATTATGCTGTTTTCCTTATTTCTTTGTACTCAGACAGCAAGAAGGGACTCATCCAGCACTTGTTATCGTGTCCGTCGTATTGTTGAGTAGCTTGCACAATAAAATTAGTCCAGCATCGGCAGTCAAAAAATACTTATTTTGATGCCCAAATCTCTACAGCTGGGAATGCAATCTTCAGTAGCTGAGGACCAAGGGAAATAAAAATCTTGGAGAAGATAGGAAGTCCCATAAACGTGACCCAGTGGCAAAGATGGTGCAAATATAGACGGGCCATTGAATAAGATCATGCCAATTGCTACATAATTGCCGTCTGGGATGCCTTTTCAGTACATCCATCGGCCAAGCTTTTCCTCAGTTCAATCAAATTATTAGTTTGTCATGCTTTAATCTTCGTAGAACATGCGTAACTTACATGTGTCACCCCCTGTGGAACCAATTGCACCCTGCCTATAAGATTTGTTCCACATGTGTTATTTCTTGAAGTCTCACAGCCAACAACTAGCCAACATGTTACACAACACGTCAACAAAACATATCTTCCATTTTCAAAGAAGTCTTCTTTCATTCCCAAACTTAGAGAGGTTTTTGTAGGATGAAGAACAAATGAACCAACTGGCAAGTATTGTCATCAGAAGCAGCTTTTACTACAACATTACTACACAACTAAAAATTACCTCATCCAAACAAATGAGAGAACTAACAAACCAGTAGCAGAAAAAGAAACAATCTTTCATACACTATAACATGTTAAGTTTACTAAAACATCGAGAAAAGGAAAATACAACCAGTAAATAGCAATGATTTACTAGTCCAGTAAAACCGTATGGAAAAAATCAAGCAAAAACACACCATGTGCGCCCGGACCTACTACACTTACACTATTGAGCTCCAGTTAGTGGAGGAGAATGGTAAATAAAGCGACTGAACAAGGAGAAAACAGCGAAATAGCAAGAAAGATTACCATGAGAAAATGAAGAAGAAAACAGCAGTAGTAGTAGAGCCGCCACCCATCATCCCTCTCCCGAAACACAAGCACTTAGTGACGCCGTGAACCACCGTTTGGCTAATCAAAAGCAGCGCAAAGGCCGTCAAACCGTACGGCGTCGACGCGTCCGTGCCGTACCTACAGTATGTCTTCTCGTCGTACTCATCCGGCACCACATTTGCCTTGACAATAGAAAATAAATAGAAATGAACAAAAACCCACAAAGCCTTGCATGAAAAGATAGAGGAAAGAAGCAAAAATGGGAAGATGGAAGGAGAATGGCACCGTGCTTCGGCGGCGTTCAGCACCGACAGCTAGTACAAAGGCGATGAGGTGAAGGGCGATTGTGATCACAATAATGGGAACTGAAACTCCCATTGTTCTCCACCTGCGCTACTTTCTTGTCAGCTGATTTCGTCTTTGAATTATCGAGAGAATTGATGAGAAATTGTGGTGTGAAGTGTGAATTGTTGGTGGGTTTTCTTGGAGGGAGGAAAGGAAACGACAAAGTAAAGCGGGGTTTATGGGTTTATGTCAAGAATTACTTACTTGGATAGTTTGTCGGGAAGATATACATTGCTAGTACCAGCAACATTGCGCCTGAATTATATATATATATTTATAATTAATGTATATAATTAATTCAAGTTGGATTCAATTTAATTTAAATAAAAAAGTTATTTTATCACATTGTGCTCTTATATTTGTGTAACATAATTCCTAGAATGTGTTTGAAATTTCTTCAAACAAGAGGGAAAATAATAAATAGATACTAAGGTAAAAGTAACTTTTTTCGGGGCTAAAAGAGTGGTATTGTTCTTAAAATTACTAAAAAATAAAATTATAAATGGTCAAAACATATTAATAATTGACTTGAGTATGATGAGTTGGATGATTAATTAATAATGTTAGCTGTAACCCTACCTGACATTTAGAGAGATTGATGAGTTTAGATTAGTTAAAATCCAATTCTTGGAACCAAATTAGAAGCCCAAAAATAAAAATAAAAAATTGTGGACATCAATAATGAGAAAATTAGTATATTAATTATTGGGTAGCACAACTGACAAGATTGTTAATTCTTTAGGCGAACCATCATCCTATTCATTTTATTGGAATGATGTAAGGTTGGCATTTGGTTGAGGGGATAAAAGTTTGAAAAACAACTGATTAGTGAGTAATTGTCTGTTGAGGGAAATATGAGAAGCCATATTGGCAACAGAATCGATTATGGGCTGCTAAAAGGTGATGAGTCCAAAGAAACTTAATTGAGCAGATTAGGAAAATGATCATTACATTCCTTATACATACACTCCAGGGTATTATGGAAAATAGTCTGGACTTCAGTTCAATAAGCATGTGAGAGCTTTGTTTGTACAATCCACTTTATTTATTAATGCAAATTACATTATCTCAATATATATATGTGAAGCAAAAGGTCTTTGAGTTTTAACCAAACCAAATTCACTAGAACCTAAGCCTCAACTCCTATCATCATTTTGTCTCTAGTTCAAAAGGGAGGAAGCGAAAGTAACAACAGTATTATATTTGAATTCAAAACATTAGGTGGAAAGTGGACATGCTCAAAGCAAAGTTAATCCACTGAGCTGTGACTGGACAACACCGAAGCAGACAAACAAGACAATCTCCAAGCTGTTGGCGACCACAAACCACTTGCATTGAGCTGTCTGAACTGGAAATGTTGAACATGTAATGGTGCATGACAAGGCTTAGATTTTGGGTGGACCACACTGACAGTCAAGTTCAGTAGCGATTATGAATTGCTGGGCAGCACAACTCAAGAACATGTGATAAGCACAGCTCAAGAACATGTGATATCTAGGAAGACGACGATAAGAATCATAAATATGAAGGCACCAAGCATTTCTGAGCAATTATACTTCAAACATTACTCTTTAGTCTACTAAGAGAAATTTTTCTTTTCGGTAATTGTCTACCAAGACAGTTAGTATACAAAACATGAGCCAACTTAACTGAACGCCCAGCTACCATTCTCTATCAAATCCCTTTTAAAATGCGTAAATAACTCACAGCGCCTACAACTAATCACGAGGGCAGAAAAAAACAGCCTGTTCTATGAAACAACATAACAAAACAGAGGTAGAAGTTCAAAGATATTAAGTTCTCAACCAGCCAAGCTGCTGCATGCTCCGGTTCAGCTCAGCTCTAACCACTCAACAAAATTTCTTTTTCTCATTTCATTCCTCAATCTTGATCTTAGGCCACCCGTAAAGCATTCTGCAAGACTTCCCAACTCCAAACCCTCAATTTTTGTTTTGCCTTTTAACTCAAATAACAGCGCTATAACATGTGATAAACTCGCTCATTTGGTCAACCTTCCTCAGTCTGGTGCACCCTCTGCATCAAGCTTAAAATGGCCCGAGGTCCTTATAACAGGAGCCAAGACGGCAGTGAAGCAATCTCAAGATTTACTTACGGCAGAAGAAAGCGAAATCCGGGTGGGTGACTTGGAGTAAGCTTAGCCAATTATCAGCAGCCTGCAAGAGAGAGTTTGCCAACTGGCGCTGACGACCTGCATCTGGAGTCCACAGAGATACTTTATATTTATATGAAGCAAGGCCAAATACTGGCAGCGAAATCTGTGGAACACCATCACTCTCAGCTGGATATGTCACAATTGGAGGATGCATGGCTTCACTTCCTGAGTAAGTGTAAGTGAGAATGTCACACACACGTGAAATAAGATGAGAATGCCATGTGTCTTGTTCCATTCAAGGAACACATGGCAGGCAATGAAGTTCTTCAGAAATCACAACTGTGACTGGAAAACAAGAGACCAAGACAAAGTTCATATGTACATCAAGCCCCAATAATACGAATGAGGCTCTACACATGTCTTTGCAATAATTCTATTAACAGGTAGACACACACAAACCCCCAGAGTTTCAGCTACCTGACATGGAAGTATGAAGGGAATGAAAGGTTAAAAAGCAAGCATCTGTATCTTTAAGAGTTGGTCCTGTTGGTATTCTGTAAATGGGGTACCTACATGATAATTGTCGCATTAGGCCAGCAGTATACATAAATCAGTAACTATGGACAAAATTTATGCATGTTAAACAAAACAATACCAGGCAACAGAAATCCAACTGGATGGAAGTAGATCACAACTTCTAAGTGTTTTTAGTTCTGGGAAGTGATGAGCAAGATCAGATATCTGTGAAGATTTCAGCATTATTTAGTGTAAGCAACAGAAGACAGTAATCCTTTCTCAACAAAAGAAAATTTATGAAGAAATATAATAGCAAATTCAGGATGGAAAGAAAAATGACCTTGTCTGCCAGAGGTTCCCTGCAATATGGTTGGTCTCGTGCAAAATACTCAAACAACAAGCAACCTTGTGAACTTCCAGATTCACCTTCATCACTAGAAAAGCCTTCTTGGAATGCCATATGCTGCTCTCTGAACAGCTGATCCACTCGAAGAGAACCATCACTTGTTTGAAGATAGTTAAGTGGCTCCCTTGAATAACTCAAGCCACCTCTATCTTGTTCGCTGTCACTGCTGCCATCACTACTAGAATCCCTAAAGTATTCACCATCACTTTCTTCACCAAGTCGCCTACCACAAAAGAGAAGAAATAAGAGTTGGATGGAGTGTGATCGCTAATCAGTCTGTATCAGTAAATACTGTAAGTAAAACAAATAAATCAGCGCCACGATTGACAAGTAAAAGAATGCGACAATAAGCACAAGTGCACGACTCCCACAGGTAGGATATAGAGCTCACGTATATCAAACATATATGTGCAGAATTTAATCACCAAAACCTGGCAGAAAGTTTGTTTTCACCTAAGTAGGACATGTACTACTAAGTACCATAACCTGGCACAAACTCGACATCAAATACAATTGCAGTCACTGTTTTCTCAATTTTCACAGTGCAAACAAGAGCACTGGTGCAAAATAGAAGTTACTCATAGTGCTTTCAATATAAAGTGATAATTTCAAGCATAATGAAGTCGTATTGCTTTCAAGCAATGTAGATACAAATTGACGCCAACAAGCATATGGGATGATGACAACTAATTCACAAAAAGAAAAACCAACATTAGAAGACAACTATAACCCATACCTTGCTATAATGTTAATAACAAGGGCATCAAATTCAATAATAATTTCTCAAAAAATGAATGGCAAGCGTAAGCACGAATTGTGAAAGGAATTTAAGCACAAAAGACAGATACCTTAGTTTTGATGTACTGTTTGAGAGATCAGCATACAATTGAATGCCTGACAAATAGGGCACATAATACTGAACTACTCTGTCCCTGTCATTCAACATCAGAGGCACACCGGCACCATAGACACTCCATTCCTTGAATGATGCCCATAAATCACTAAGCACAAAGAATGGCTGAAACTCGACATTGCATGTTCTCCAATCCCTCACTGTCATCTGTGACATTAAACATGCATTCAGAAAATCCCATTTAACAAGAAAAAATGATACCGCTTTAACCAGGGATTCAGGCAACCCAAATTAAAGCAGTATTTATCCTCTCTCAGTTAAAGGCAGTGGCCTCATTACAGGCCTTTTAAACTACAAACTTGCAACGCCTGCTCAAAGAAAGGAAAAATAAGCTACACCAAAAGCAGCAGACTTATAACTTGTTAAATCCCGTTATATAGTCAATAACTATATAAATCTCGAGATCATAACATATGTCTAATTTCAACAATTCAATTAGTCTTAAATAAACTTCAACCCATTCACAGTCCGGAAAGGAAAAATCGGAAGAACCTTGGACAAGTACTGTGCAGGGACCGATGGCGTGACTGATTCCAAAAACCTCTCCAGATTACACAAAGGAGAAGTTTCTAACACGGGAGCCGAAGCTGGAGTAGCCGGCTTAGACTTCTCCTTTGGCGGCTCATCACGGCGGTTCCGCCTCGAGGTGACATCATTCTGAGCCCTCCGCGAAAAATCTTGACTCCGGCGAGCCCTCGCAGTGCTGTAAAACCGATCGTCGCCATTACTACTCCTATTGAACTGCACTCCTGGTCCCAACATATTTACTCAAACAAAACTAACACCCCTAACTACTATACTCGTATATCAGAAAGCCCTAAACCCTCCTTCTCAGAATACCTTCCCCTTCAAAATCGTCCTATCCAACTTATCCAGAAATGATTTTATCTTAATACGAATGATTTATATATCCAGCCCTTGCTACTAAAAAATTCCGCAGCAGCGAAAATCTAATCGACGGATTATCGTACACGAATTTGTCCAGAGCAATCGAAACTCGGATCAAAACGTTAATGGCAACTTCTGCAGAGAAGAACAGAGTGAGTGAGTGTGTGTGTGTTATAGAATGAGAGAGCGTATGTGCATGTATATATGTATGGAGAGAGAGAGAGAGAGAGAGAGAGAGAGTGTGTTTGTGTGTGTATCTGTGTAAAGACAGAGTGAGAGGAACAAATGGAGGAAAAGGAAATGAACAGGTAGGAGAAGATAGGAAAATGAAGGGGAAAAAAATTAAAATAAAAAACTATTATATTAAATTACATTAGTTATTTATTAATAAAAAAATAATTAATTTTAATAATGAAGGAAATGAGAAGAGAAAATTGTTGATGTAGTTGTTTGAGAGGGTTAGGTGAATGGACACATTTAACACAGCTTACATTTTCTATTTAAGCATTAAATTAAAGCTTAGTACCATGAAACTTAATATAACAACAAC
The DNA here is from genome assembly GCA_034509725.1 of Sesamum angolense. Lineage (NCBI taxonomy): Eukaryota > Viridiplantae > Streptophyta > Magnoliopsida > Lamiales > Pedaliaceae > Sesamum > Sesamum angolense. The sequence goes on along the minus strand of JACGWL010000001.1, from coordinate 4,603,346 downwards.
ATTAACATAATCAAATTCCACCTCTTCTAAAATTAAAACTTTTCAAGGATCTAAAATTATTTTGTAAATTTGATAAAATATAATTAAAAAGGCATTATGTCGGGATTTAAAATAGGTGCTTTTAAATTACCCTTCATAAGACCTCAAAATGCCTAAACATAACAAGGATCTGCACACTTTTTCAGACATGGGACCTGATCCAACCCGAAGACCTAGAACCAAAATTGTTGATCACCATCAATTGGAATACTGAGATTTGAATGTGTATGAACATTTTGTCTTATAATGTTTTAAAATTATTTTGGGCTAAGATATGTCATCCAATTGAAAAATTCAAAAGATTTTTTCTTCTTGTTATCGCACTTGACTAATTTAAGTATAAAAAAAATCAAAAAAATCTTACGCAAATCAAGTTTGGTTAAATCAAATTAATCACAGAGTATGACTATGACACTTGCTATGTGATTGGTCATTTTTCCTGAACTATACATCAATCACATGACAAGCATATTGCACTTACTATCTAATTGATTAAGGTTTGGACAAAAATTTTCTCAAAAAATCTAATAATTTATTCGTTTTTCTCAAATTTCAATCAATTTTTGATTGAATTACATTTGATGTTACTGCAATCTCCCAACTCGGATCTCGTTGTAAATTCAATCTTGTTGGAATTTATAGTGAAAGGCTAATTTTAGTTATAGTTTTATGAGGTGGGGTTTTGTTGGCGTAGTAGCGATGGCAATTTATGTAGAGTGCAGCCGACCAATGGGATTATCAAAACATTATTGGACTTAGTAGCACCCCATCACTAGCTAAGCACTAACGTGATTGGTTCTTCAGAGATTACCCAAATTAATAATCTCCTCTGGGGGAATCAGGACGGTGACACGTGTATGGCGGGATATTAAAACGAGGTCCTTTTCTTATCTATTCGTCCTCTAGCCTCACCTCTCTCAGAAATTTCCACCCTCGATGCGTCAATTGTTACAAATAATTTTTAAATTTTAAAATATACACTACATATCAAACTTAATATACAAATAAAAATATTTCATTTTGATTTATTTAAATTTGATCCAAAATAAAATTAAAATTAATTGCATCTTCTATAAGTTTATGGAGCAAGAACTGACGTTAGGCATATAAATATTTGCTTAAAATTTGGGTAAAAGTGTGGTAAAATATTTATTAAGTATTGGCCTGAACAGAATAGTCAACAATACCCAATTATTAATAAGCTATAAGCTTACATTAATTAAGGATTGGTAAAAAGGAAATATAGATAATTAAATATTAAAAATATAAATCATATTAGAAAATACAATCATGGACTCAGAACTGCTTTTCAATTTTAACAACTGTGCCAAAAAATTTCAGTACCCCCAAAATAATAATAATAATAATAATAATAATAATAAGTGTCGTGGCATTTCAGCTGGTTGGAGGGGCCCGTAGGCCCTAGCCCCAGCCCGATAATATGGTGTGACAGTTTAGAAATTATGGGTGGTAGCTGCTGCTTACATGTGGGGTGGGGGTAGTTGAATTTTTGTTGTTATAAGAAAACAAAACTTCATTTATTTCTACCCCCATTATTACATCGAATGAGTCATTATATATCTTTAGGACCATTACTCATTTATATGAACTAATGATGAGCCCATATCTAAGTCCCTGAAATGACGAACAAAAACATTAGATATGTTCTTAATATCATAAATTATTTTAAATTTACGAATTATATACTTGGGACCTCAAGTCGTATCGATCTAAATTCATTTTAAACAAAATCTAAAAGTATATCTAACTTCTACAAATGTTCGATTAAAATTGAATTAACGATTTGACGTTAAATCATACGACTAGACATATTAATAATCGTAAATCCTTTGAATATTAAGTATATTTCTTTTAATTTTTTATTCTCTCAAATTTCACATCTAGATAAACACGAGATGAGATGAGACGAGACCACTGTGATGACTATTATATTTACAGAATAGCGGCCACCATAATTATGAGTTAAACCTATGCACTGTCATAAAGATGTAGTTGAATGGTAGCCTAGAAAAAAGATGAAGAATGAAATAAAAGAGGGTGAGGGTGCAACAGCAGCAGCACAAGGTACAATCCAGCTTTAATAAAAGAGGAAAAAGCATAGCATATCCACAGGGACGAGATTCTATTTCTACATGACTGACTAAAGCTAATAGAAAGCGACTTTTGTCCCTTCGCTTCTAATTGCTCCACCACTCCTTTTTAGTTCCCTCTTCTTTCATTATTTGCTGTAAATTATTGCTCGAATATACCTACATATATAAAGTAAGGGTTGCAACATTTTGGACAATTCATTATTATTATTATTATTATTATAAAATTATAATAAATAAATAAAATAAAATATTTATCAATTTTTGTTCTATAATAAAAAATAAATCACAATCGAGTTCCGAGTCGGGTACGAGTTGAACTTATGCACTAGTTATTATATATTGGGTTTTTTTGTAAGGAATACTCTACTCAATGACAGACATAAGCTGATGATTAAGTATAAAAAATAGCATGTAGACTTTTAGATTATTGTAATTTTATGTATTAAAAGAATATAAAAATTGACTTTGGTAATTATTTTTATTTTACACCTTGTCTCTACATTAGTGGAATCAAAATCAAATTTAAGCAAGAGAAAAAAAAGAAAAAAGGAATACTATGAAATATTTAATGGCTATTGGAAATGAAAATTGAAGGGGGTTTCTCATTGCAGGGCCCTTTATGAAGAATCAAGCCCATACAAAAATTGGGTTTTGGATGTTCTTGCACAGCCTCTTAATCTAATTGGGCCTCAGCTCTCAAAGTGTTTGTAGTCTATAAATATTTGACACACTTGCGTCTTAGAGACAAGTAATATCAATTTTTATTTGGTTTGAATTGTACTCTTCTTTCCTTTTATTTAATTTAAAAAATATCATAAAAATTTAAATTATACATACGTGTTAGATAGGTTTTTACCACTACTTATATAACAACGGCTGCGAGTTCGCAGCATGTTGTTGTGTCCTTAATTGAGACGATCAACCAAGAAATTAGAACAGCACAAATTTTCATATGCAACTCTAGAATTTCTAGTATGGAAAAATCAAATTTTGATACAGTAGGGTGTCTTTTATTTACTTCCTTACTTCCGTATTTGGTATTCTTACACTGCTGTCGTTTTTGTCTTTTCCCATCATATGTCGACTTATTTAATAAGCACTTGTTAATTTGTGTTAGAACTTTTGTTTTTGACTCATATGATGAGATTGTATTGGTAATTTGAAATAAAAAAAAATACCCTTTTCTTTTGTCAAAATAATAATAATGACAATGCATAATGATGAGTGTGGATACAATATATTCAATCGAGTACCAAATATTAGATTACATTTGGCATATAATGTTCTTGATTATGATGGGGATTTTAGGCGTTCCATCCAAAAATTAAAAAGAAAAAGGATCACCTTTTCAAGTTGATTTTAGTTTCTAGGAAGTTCTTATTGTTCAATTTCGGCCATTCCTTTTGATGTTTATGCAAGTGCGATCTTCACTTTTTAGGAGTTTTCACTGAAAAATATATGAAATATATTTAGCACGTTAAATGAACTTCGATAGAGACATCATTTCATTAATAAGATTTAATTCCACTAACAAAGTTGAGATTTCATAACTTTAAATTTATGGTTCAGAACTCCATCAACACGTGGAATGTTATTCTACTTTAAAAATAGGTGTAGTCCTATTTTAATTGTAGTTGTTGATTTGATATGGTTATTTGATATTAATGATTAGTATATATTGTCGTTGTTATTAGATATAGTTATTTGATATTGATGATTGTAGTCAAATTTTTCAAAAAATAATAGTATCGCTGTCACTTAAAAAAAAAACAAAAACAAAAATATCATTCTTTGAAACTACTTTGTGAAAAAAAAAAACCCAGGAAAGTTAAAAGGTTTCTCTTCCCAATTCTCTTACTTTCATGGATTATTAAGTGGAATCGAGTTCGAAAAATTCTATTTTAAATTAATTTTTCTATTTTTTTTCACTTTCTATTTTCACTACATCACTTTCATATATAAAAACAATATTTCATCCACATAAAATAAATATATAAAATTATAATCGTACAAATTTAAGATAAAAAGATCCGAAGAAAGACAGCCGACAACTTGCAGTGTTAGCATACTTGATTAATGGACCATTTTCTCATTTCTTGCAGTTCCATTCCACCTCAAGTTGATGACATGAAACCATTACAACTACAAATCCTGTTCCTGTTCCTGTGCCCTTCATCATATTGGGCCAAGAATTCCCTTCTCCTTCACAATAACTATTATTAATTTATCCAAACTACCAAGATTAATACTAAACTCCCACAATGTCAAATAGATTAACAAGATTGGTCAATTTATGCAACTACTGTCTTAACATATCTGTATTTTGCATGCTATGCGATAACTTCGTTAGTCTAAGATTTTAGGCAGATAGAGACGCCCACTCTTTCCCATTGTCAGAAGCGTTGAATTCATTCATATCCAACAGATCAACCCACCCCTCTTCGCATATCAAATTAAACAGCTATCCAAATTAACATGAGATGTGTGTATAGTTTTTCTTCATGATTGCAGCTGTTCCAAGATTATCAGATGAGCAAAGGCTATACGCACGGTTTCTTGGAATCTTTAGGCCTTTGTATATTCTGTCTTATCCTCTTATGTAGAATATCTTGTGGTGCTCATTATCAGTACGAGGCGTGCGTGCCGACGGATTGTGGCAATGGCCTAAACATAAGCTTTCCGTTCTATGTTCCAGACAAGCAAGAATCCTATTGTGGCTACCCGGGATTTGTGCTCAAGTGCAGCAGAGATGGCTTTCCAGTTCTTGACTTGTCTGGAAATGACTATATGGTTGAAAATATTTCCTACCGAAATCGATCTTTACATGTGTTGAATGCTGCTGTGTTAAGATCGGATGGAAGTAGTTGTCTTCCAAGAATCAGAAACACCAGTCTTGATGCAGGTCGGTTCGATTATGTTAATGTGACAGGCCTCCGTTTGTTCTCCAACTGCACGACACCGTTGCCGGAGGAGCTGTTAAAGTACAAGGTTGGCTGTAATAGTTCTGAGGATGGAAAGAACTGGGATGTGGCTTTGTATGAAAAAGATGAAAACTTGAGGAAAGCATTGGAAACGTGTGATCGAAATGTCGTTGCACCGGTGGAAGGGTACTATGTGAATGAGAGGATTGATGGGATGGTAAATCTTGGAGAGGAATTGAGACGGGGATTTGTGCTGAATTGGACAGCCAGTGATTGCAATAAATGTGAAGATAGCGGCGGCCGTTGTGGCTTTAACGCCACTGATTACCAGTTTAGGTGTTTCTGCCCTGACAGGCCTCATTCCAGGAGTTGCAAACCTGGTAAGTTGTTCTCTAGTATGGCATCAGGATGCAATTTCCTTAACGTTTGACGTTAGCCCACATGTTTCATGATCTGTCTTGCAATTTTCTAACATTATACCTACTCTATGATGTGAACTCTTTCTGATAAATTATATTCATAGTTGATGATTCTATATCTTGGTTTGAAAATAATAAATTAGACAAACAGTCCTAGTCTTGTTCTTTGAAATCTGGATAGAGCTTAATACAATGATCTGGCAGAAAAACCGAGCATTAAGTTCAAAATGGCATCCAAATATTCTACTTATGCCGTGGTTTTCAGAGAACCTAATCGAGTACGTTTGGTGAAAACTACTTGATTATTATTTATATCCTTGATTCTGTTTACATCATTGGTCAAGAATCTGACTGTATTAGCTGGAGCGTTTATCAGACAGGTCCAAACTTAGAACTTTTGACTAATTACAAAGTAAAAAAACCAAGAATGTCTGAACACAGTTAAGTAGCTGTAAGAATATACTAGAATATGTCAACCTTTTTATAATACCTTGCACTTCTTTTCTTCAGTATTTCCTCAAGCATAAATTTTTGTGCATTCCTAGGATGTGGATAGATATGGCTTTCGTCTGAAGTTATCCCTTGAAAATGTCAATACCAGGGGAAACTATGAAACTTACTAGTCTAATAGGCACTCAAGAACAAGGAGAGTAAGGGATGAGTTCATCTTTTGGGAGCTTGATTTACCCCTTTCGTTTTTACCTAGCTTACCCAATCTGTAACTGTAATTACTCCTTATGCTAAAAAATGGATTGAAACTGTAACTTGGGTCAGCCTGAAATTCATTGTTCTGCAGCAAAAACAGCTACATAATGCTGTTTTCACTGTTCTGGCAAGTTACTTCATGCGCCAGCTAATGAACATGAAGAAAATTTTCACGATTGAGATAAATGACATCTTTGTGCACGGGTTTACTGAAAGTTCCAGTGAAAATTTTCCATTCATTTCTTTTAATCTTTGCTTCTCATTTTTCTTTCCTGTGGAAATAGTTGGCCTGCTGTACCCCATTTTTCAATTAGAGTTGCTGTCAGCTTTACTGTTAAAGATTTCCATTAAGAAAAGAGATATGGGGCCTGAAATCCAAGATACGGTGCTTTTCTTTTTTCTTTTGGTGGTGATGTATCAGCCTCAAAACATTGAACAATTTCAGACCAGAAAAACAGCTAGTACTGCTCTGGTGAAATCATGTCCACATTACTGTAACCAGAAAAAGAACTTTATTGAACTGTGGACTCTTTCTTGTATTCTCATTAATTATGAAAAACTGAAACGCAAATGGAAAACGAAACCCCATTTCTTGTACAAAACCTTCAAACAAGTCTTTCTACATTTTTTTGTTTTGTTTTCTAGGGAAAAGAGTTAAATAAGACTGGGTTTCGTTGATGTGGCCCATTTCTAAGTTGTTTGTGATTGGTTGGAATTTAAAGATTATGGGCCTTGGAAGGGTCAAGACAAAAGAAGTCAGGTCTACTACAAATGTACTGATAGTCAACTGGAAAGTGTGGAGTAGGAAACTTCATGGAGATTTGGTTCCGGCTGAGGCTGACCATTTCAAAGCTACTATACCTCAAAAAAGAAAAAAAAAAAAAAAAGAAGGGAAAAATCGTTTCTTGATATTTTGCAAGTGTAGTTTCCAAAAGTCTTCCAAAAGATTTCCAAGTCAACTGCCGTGTTTCATAGAAACATGACTAGTTGTATCCAAGTTGTGAAATTAAACACAACAGATCGTAAAAAATACGTTAAAGTAGCCGAAGAGAAGAGCTGGTTTCCTCTCCAGGGGGATTCTAAATTCCAAGTTCTTGTTTCTGTATATGGTTTGTTGTGGGAGATTCAGATATGGGTCTCGCCAAGAATCCGTTTCTCTTCTTCCTTTTGCATCTTGTTCTTCTACTCCATTCAGCTGATTCCAAGTGCCAAGAATCATTCCGGTGTGGAAATCTTAATGGCTCCCTGGAATTTCCATACTCCATGATGGAACCCGACTGCGGGTTACTCATGGTTGATAAATGTGAGTCTGCAAATCCTGAAATTCGGCTGGGGGTTGGAGGAATTTGGTATGATTTTCTCGAAAGGATATCCGAAACCAAAATATTAATCCGCGATCGCATTCTTCAAGATCACTTGGATAGCCCAGCTTGTTTCTTACCTGTCGGTGTCGGAAATCTGTCTCTACCTAAATCTCCATCTATTTCATTTACAGTACTCACCCCTAATCTCACCTTGTTCATATGCTACATTCAACCTGATAAGCGTGCTGACGTACAAAATTATTTCCAAGGCTACAATAAAAAAAGCTGTGGTGATGCCGTCACCATGTATTACAGAAATCAGGGAAGTGGTGTTCCTGCTATCGGGGAAAGTAGAATCCCTCAAGGATGTGAACCCTCTCAACTGCCTATGAACCTTCACAACAACCCCACTGAACTGCTCGATATGTTAACTGCTGAATTTATCGTAGAGTGGAATCTAACTGAAACTTGTTATGAATGTCACCATGGAGGTGGGCAGTGTCTTAGTAACACCTTGAACGAATTCGAATGCAGAAAAGGTATTGTTCTGCTAGCATATGGATAGTTTCTTGGTAGAACCGATTATGTGTGTTTTGTTCTGCCAGAAATTCGGGGCAGGAATATTCCTGTTTCATGATTTAAATCATAGAAATATTTCTGTCTTTGTGTATCTAGGTTTATTGCTGCTTAATTGAAATGCAAGACTAAGATAAATGCAGTATGTCTTTTACATGTCTATAATTGTTGCTACCTGTTTCTATGGCTTCCATCAACTGAATCTGACCTACAAAGTGTTTGATAATGGGTGCAGAAAGAAGTCGATTGACGCTGATACTAGCCACAAGTAAGTGTTGACAAGCAGACATTCCTATCCTGCATCTTAATCAACTGATACCTTCCATAATATATCCCCTTTTGGTTGCAAAGTTTCAGAAGCTATCTATCCTTTCACAATTTTCTCACTCAATCGTAGTATTTCAGACCTTAGTGACTCTGATTTTTGGTGGTCAGCTATACCTGGAGTTGGAGTCTTCCTTGTTATATGCATGTTGGTAACATATATAATTTGGCAACGCAAGAAAAAGATCAGCAGGGACTACCTCCTCTCAAGAAACATGTCTTCTGATCCCTCCTCAAAATCAGACATTGAAGGTGGGAGCTTATACTTTGGTATACCTATTTTCTCATACGCACAACTTGAAGAGGCTACCAATAACTTCGATCCTTCTAAAGAACTTGGAGATGGCGGCTTTGGAACTGTATACTACGGTAAGAAATAACTTTTCTTTTAATGAGACAATCAGTTAATTTAAGTTTGATAACTACTATAGTGGCAACTTAGCCTGGCTCATTATGACTAGGCAAACTTCGGGATGGAAGAGAAGTTGCAATAAAGCGTCTGTATGAGCATAACTACAGAAGGGTGCAACAATTCATGAATGAAATCAAGATCCTTACTTGTTTGAGGCACCCAAATCTTGTTTCTCTGTACGGCTGCACGTCTAGAAGAAGCCGGGAACTGTTACTCGTATATGAATACATTCCCAATGGCACAGTTGCTGATCATTTACATGGAGATAGAGCCAAGGAAGCACCACTCACATGGCCCGTCCGCATGAGCATCGCCATAGAAACAGCAAGCGCATTGGCTTACCTCCACAAGTCCGACATAATCCATCGTGATGTAAAAACCAACAACATATTACTTGACAGCAACTTTTGTGTCAAAGTTGCTGATTTCGGGCTTTCACGGCTCTTCCCCAATGATGTCACTCATATCTCAACAGCCCCACAAGGGACTCCAGGATATGTTGATCCCGAGTACATCAATGCTACCAACTAACAGATAAGAGTGATGTCTATAGTTTTGGGGTTGTTCTGATTGAGCTGATTTCATCTATGCCGGCGGTGGATATAAGCAGGCATAGGCACGAAATCAACTTGGCTAATTTAGCCGTGAACCGGATCCAAAGGTGTGCGTTTGATGAGCTTATCGACCCCTCTCTGGGATACGAGACTGATGCTGAAGTCATGAGAATGACTACCTCAGTGGCTGAGTTGGCTTTCCGTTGCCTGCAACTGGAAAAGGATATGAGGCCTTCTATGGATGAGGTGTTGATTTTTCTGCAGGATATTCAGGCGGGTGAGGATGGCAAATTTGGAGAGACTGAAGTGGGTAATGGTAGTCGTACCGTGCCTGGAAAGATTCCCCCTTCCCCTGAAACAGAGGATGTTGTATTGTTGAAGAATAAGGGTTTCCAGTCCTCACCAATTGCTGTGACTGATGTATGGGCTAGTAGTAGTTCTACTGCAACAAGTTCCATTGGGTGAGAGTTTTATTTCCATTTGGTTTGTGAGAGTAAATAGATGGTAAGAACTTCTTCAAACACCCTTATAATATTGTTTACACTCATCTTCTTGTCTATTTCTATTTCAACTCAATAACAATTAATTAATATCATGTAAAGAAAAGGAAAGAAATAAAACAGGGAATGTACATTAGTTGTAGTAGTTTTGCTTCTGCTATCTCCCGCTTAGTATTTTCTTCTATTGTCTCAGTTCTCTTGGCAGGGAACTATTTGAACATTATGAACTCAGAAAATGGAGTATTTCTTTCTCTACTTTCAAAAGGTTCAAAGTTAACGAACTCGATTCTAATCCTGCTTGGGGGAAATTTTTGCTGCATTTCTGTTAAACAGACAGATATCAGGCAGAAGAAAATACCAACTTCGTTTGAGGGAAAAAGTTAATAATTTTTGCTAATTGTACATGCGATTGTTAGTACATACAATGTAGAACAGATGTCCAGAGTTTATGCATCATAAATCTTCAGTCAATTAAGAAACAAAGTTCGCAAGTGGTCATTCTTCACCTTCGACGCACAACGAACTTTCTCCGGAGAAAATTGAAAAAACATTCTTCTGCAACGCCTAACATATAAAAGAAAAAAAATGAAATAATTAATTTTAACCTGCCAATTCAATGTAACATCAACACAATCTATTACATCAGAGTAAACATAGTATTCAACGATTGATCCACTTCAGTTGAGCAAACTAACCATTTTCAAGGTATAAACATTTTGCATTCAGCAGGGCCATCTTAACACATAACAGAGAGCATGGAGAAAAGATGAAGCAGCATTAATGAGGGTAAACACATCAAAATCATTTTGATGCAGCAAGGGCTGTCTAATACAATGTAGAATGGGGGAAGTTCTAAAATAACGATGAAGATAACAACAGTTGAGTACAAATAAATTGAGTTTCCAGTTGCTTTTTATTGACTTTAAAATCTAAAAATGTTCAACTTGTGGTAAATAATCTGTGGGCTCAATGCCTAGCAGCTACTTTATCCGTATTTCCCAAAGGAATAAAATGAGTTCTATCGTTAGATGGGTTTACAGATTGGTCTAAAGTATTGTTGTCTCCAGGGCTTGTCGTTCCTTCTGGGAAATGATTCCACCATCAGGCTTAGGATGTGGTTCTGGATGCTTCTCCTCGGGAGGTGACACATGCAGCAAAAATCTATGTATCATCTCATAACTTGTGAATGTAATCACAGCAGACGGAGTTGTTCTCAAGAGATTAGTACCACAGCCACGATAAAACCCGGGAATGCCTTCCTTTTGGAACACCTTCTTAATGCAATCAATAACACCTGTATACTGTAACTCAGAGTTCCGTACTTGACCTTGTTCTTGTAGCCTTGAACGCACCACCTGGTGTGAGTTCAAACGTTAAATAGGAATCAGCACATCTGATGAGACCAGTAAAGAAAGATAGGAAATATTAAATGCTTGGTGTTAAGTTGACAAGCAAAAGGAAGTAATACCTCATGTGGATAAGTCGATATAGAGGCAACTACTTTTGAAAATGACGAGGCAACTGCAACTTCCCAGGGGCTGAGCTCATTACTGCTTTTATTGTCTTCCAAAGTGGGAAATTATTGAAGAAAAACATGATTTAGTCATTTTGTAAAACAGAAAATAAAATCCTATCACGGAAGAAAAAACTCTCCCCCTCCCAATGGACAAACACAACACCTCCAAACCACAAGCACAAAAATATTAAGAGAAATAAAAAAAGAAATGCAGTAAATAGGAACAACAAAACGAAAGCAAGAGTCATGGTCTTTACCTCGTTTAGCCAAGTAGAACTTTATTCTTTCATATGCAGGGAACTGGATTGCAACGTGACTAATTCCAGCCAAGGAAGGCAGCAGGCCACTGTACAAGAGATGGCGGGGAAAAAGTCAAACCAAAAAACACATATAATAAGTAACCTAACAAGCATGCAGTTCATTCTCTTGCCGCCTATAGAAGGGAAAAAAGAGTGGATTACTGTAAATTGCCAATAGAATTGTTTCATCTCAAAGCATTATGGTTTGAGGACAAATGCCTGGTAGAACAAATTACTCACTCCTTGCGGGCTACTGATGTCATCAATTTTGCCCCAAAAGAATGAAGACTGACCTGTACCATCCTCGAAATCCTTCTTCATGTACAATTCGTCTCAGGGCAGAAAATATATTCTTGTAAGGAACAACATCTTGCCTCATTCCTTGTGTCTATGCACCAAGATGAATTTCAAATCAATTTCATGCAAAAGCGGACAAAAGCAATAAATAAAGGATGGAAAAACTCAATAATCTACACTACTGTATATATATATAACAATCATGGACAGTCTCAAGGAACAGATTCATGAAATATCAAATCATATATCCTTATAGACACCCAATAAAAAGTCTCAACCTTATGCATCTGATTTCTTCTCATTATAGCATGATTTTCAGAAATGCAAGTACTGTATAAAATGGATATCCAAGAATAAGTTGAATTGAATTATAAGAACTAAGATCTAAAAGAGAAGAAAGGTTGATGCATTCAATTTACAATCAAGCATGCAGGGTTATTTTTATGACATGTTACAAAACGTTCCAACCTACTTGAAGTCGTGTCTTGACAACCCATAATGGATTTGTTGCGATGGCTGTTGCAGCACCAGCTCCGGCAGCAGCTATCATGTTTGAAGCAATTGTAAGTTGGCCCTTGCCACCCTCTGCAATGTAGCAAAATGTAAAACTGCGAAAATTTACGGAAAATATTTTTCCGTAATATCAACTATTTAAATTGTTCCACTTCAAAAAACAGTACTAACTAGTAAGATCAGAAATGGAGTTATACATATTAGCAAAAGCAAGATAAGAGAAAATATTACCAAGGTACATGAAACCTACCATATGAATGTAGTAGCTCTTTAAGATGTCCATAAACTGTAAAGTACACCTACAAACGATGAATATCCTGTCATTATGGAGGTGTATGGAGATATAAGCTAGAATAGGAGGTGCAATAATTTTATTCAATTGGATAACACTGGATAGTTAGGAAATTGATATTGAAATCTGCATACTACTGTTGGCGCTCCACTATTTCCCATTTTCTTAAGCAACAATTGAGAAGGAAATACTACAGAAGATTCACAATAAACAGCAAATGAAGTCTAGGAGGGTGATTTTTAAGTTCTAACAGAAATGCAAATATTTAATCATAAGGTACCACATATCAAACTCGTGTATTCTATCAAGCATACAGCACAAATAATTGGAAACTAATAATAATAATAATAATAATAATAATAATAATAATAATAATAATAAATAAATCAAAAGCACAATTACTCCAATGCAATGCGAATAATAAGAGAACTTTCAGGTACTTCAAGGTAAGACTCACTGCCCAATTTGGAAGTAATGCTGCCAATGTTGGTGTAAGGCCGCGGTAAAGTCCCTTCAGACCTTCGTTCCGGAAAATATTCTGTAGGCTCACAAGGATGACGCTGCCTAATTGTCACCAACAAATGCATTAACATAAGATACTCCAGTGATGCTTCGTGATAAAAACAGATGCAATTTAATCTAACAAAGGCCATCCTTTTAAGGTTCATATGGAAAAACTGCAACCCAACTGCTGTCAGACGTTCCTGGTTAATAAGCATCTAATTCGATAGAACTTGTGGGACCAAATGTGCCACAATTTTTATGTTATGGGACCAAATGTGTTATAATTTTATCCTATGGGACCAACAATGCTACAATATTTATTCTATGGGACTAAATGTGCTAAGTCCGTAAACTGTGGGACCAAAACTGCAACACACTCTATTGTGGGACTAAAAGTGCAATTTCCCCGCATAATTTACAAGCTTTTGTTCAATCATTTTCAGTGTCAACAGCAAGATTGAATGTCTGCTCTCTTTGAATGTGGCAAAATTTGAGCAGGTCTAACATAAATTAAGCATAGTTGCACACGAGCTCACACATCTCATCAACGCCTTACACCCGCAAAGGCAATTCAAACTTTTAAGCTCTACTCAAAGCAGGATCCATCAAGTCCCAACAACTACATAGGACCAACAAGCAACCAAGTTTTTGGCAAAAAGCAATTCTTTTTTAATCTAATAAGCTAACAAAACTGACTAAATTGCAGTCATCAGCAAAGACACCTTTACGACCGGAAGGGTGCATTTCAGGCAAGCCATGGACTTGAAACCTCGTCTTTATCACATCCAATGGGCAAACAAATGTAGCCGCTATTGCACCTGCAATTAAATTAAGAAAAATACTCAAACAAACTACTTCCAGCAAAAAAGGAAAAAAAAAAAAGTAGTAAATTACCCGCAGCGGCACCGGCGGAGGCATCATAGACAATCTCTTTCACGCTCCGGCGGTCACCGGCGGCGGCCATCTTCCGCAAGTTATTCCACCGATTCCCAGACAACAACAAAGAAAAGGGTCTCTTACAAGAGTTCACAAGATCCCAACTTTAGCTACAAAGAATGAGTACATGTAAGATGTTGGCATATCTAATATGTATATATATATGTATGTATGGGAGTTGAATTTGGGGGCGTGGCGGACACTTCAGTTGAACGGAATGAGTGTGCGTTTCTGACCCGAACCAAACCGTGTTTGAAGGAAACTCAAAAATCCACTGTGTCTGTGTGATTCTGTGTTTGAGTTTGTGAGAGTGTTTTTTCTTTCCCCTGGGACTGGGTTTAAAGCTATACCAGGAATTGGGAATTAGAATAGTTGAATTGATGCCTAAGAGAACAAGAAAAGAAACCCTATTCTTACAATCATTTGAAGAGAAATATGGTAATAAACCACATAGGTCACATAATAAAACTTTGTCAACTGATTCATTACATTATACATCTTAATGTATGTTTTGTCCAAATTCTTTTTAGTGAAAATATAGTTCCATTCTCTCTATTAGTAAAATATTGTATTAATTTAAATGCAGTTGATTTTTGCAATTAATTTCACTCTCAATGATTGAAAGAAAAAAGAAATAGAATGATTATACAAAAAAAAAGCACCCGATCAAATCAGCCCATTAAGTCAAGTAGCCCATTTATTAACACAGAATGGCCCCCCTCATTTAATCCCTCTTCTTTGAACATCCTATGGATGTCCTTTCACTGCCAAGACTTCTATTCTGTCCTTTCGTGATTATCAATTACATCAAAAGGGATTCAACATCTTGTCTTAGAGCAAAGAAAATGAGAAAATCTTGGATAATAGATTTTAAAAATATGAAAACAAATTCATTTTATTTTTATCATATATATAAACAGACCGTTTATAAAATTTGACAAGACTGTTTATTATAGAAAATAGATATTTGTTAGTAATTCATCAGGCCCTGATTAAAACTTGATAATTTAATCTTCTTGATAGTGTGATAGTATAATTCAACTTTATGCCACATTTTCCTCAACCAAATAAACACTTCAAAATAAATATTAATTTATTTTATCCCCCATTTTATTCAATTGAATCACATCAACAATACGTACCACACGCAAAAAGGCCCGTAGAAAATATAACTTCATCGAAATGGGACTGCAAGTCTGCGAACACGCAAATAGTGTTTTTTTTTTTCCTTTCTGTAATTGTCATTGAAACTTCTAATTTCATGAATTCCCAACTCAATATTCTAATCTCATTCATAAATATTAAACGAAAATCAAATGTTATGATATCAAGGGCTTAATGCAATTTTCCTCCATAATATTGCAAGTGAGCATTTTATTTAGAGAGATAATTTATTTTATTTTAAAATACACAAAAATTAAATTATTTTTTTATTAAAGTAATTTTTTCATTTGTAATATAATAGGGATTTGTTAGTATTTTTCCCTAATATCAAATCATAAAAATATAAAAATTGTGATGTAGTATAAATTTCTGTGTATTTGTGATTGCCACTTGTCGTACAATGACCCTGTTTTATACTGCCCAAAATATCTTTGTTAGCCTGTCTTGCTGATCTGTATCCTCTTTTAAAATTCAGTCCTACAGTATAATTTAATCACAGAATGTCTGTTTTCTTAAGTAATTAAAATTGAAGTAATGGATTCTTGATGATTGGGAGGGGGGGCCTTACAGTTCATTCCTTGTCATCAATCCGCGTTTGGCTTATTTCCTAGTGGATTTTTCACTTCTTTATTACTTCATTTTTCTAGTGGATTTGTTTGGTTTTCCAGTCACTATCAGATCTGCATTTTGGCATTCTTTGCTGGAAGAAAAACATAGTACACACAATAAAAGCATAGCCATCTTCCTTTGAGGTAATCCCATGTTTCCTTTCTTTCTCCTTGCTGTTTCTTTGTCTTCTTTTTAGTAATTAGCTTTCTGGGATTTGAGATCTTGTGTTCATAATGGTGTAAATGTGTCTTATAAGTTCTAATTGCAGATAAAGTTTTCAACTTTGGGTTTGCTGTGGAAAAACATTGGATTTTAGTTTGATTTGGGACTGCTGATAAAGTTTCTATTTTTGGTCGTGGTGTGGGAAAAAAATTCACTTTTCATGGAGAAAAGTGAATTGGGCTTGGAAAATGTTGGAGGCTTTTGGAAAGTGAAGTTGAGTTCTGTTGATTGTGGTGGAGTGGTTATGATGGTGTAAAATTGCTGAGATGTGAATATTAGTGTGATTTTGTTGAAGTAAAAGAGTCTGCATCTCAGTAGAATTGGGAGTGTCTCCAAAGAAGGAGCTGGTGAGAAGCGGAAATGGGATCGAGGGAAGAGAGGCATCGGCATCATCATGATCTTGTGCCGTTAGCTGCACTAATTAGTAGGGAGTTAAAGAATGAGAAAATGGAGAAGCCAACAGTGAGATATGGCTCTGCAGCTCAGTCCAGGAAAGGGGAGGATTATTTTTTAATGAAGACTGATTGCCAGAGGGTTCCTGGAAATCCATCCACATTCTTCTCTGTTTTTGGAGTATGTACTGATTTTTCTTTTTTTTTCTTGGATTGATGGAATGTTCAGTATGTTTTTTTGCTGATTTGTTTTGCTTGACTTGTACTTCAGTGAGCAAAACCTTTCTGATCTTCGTAACCGTGGAAAGTACTCTTTATATTTATTAATTGTGCACTGTGTCCTGATTATTTAGTAACTAGAATGAAGAAGTTAGAGACTACTGTTCAGTTTATCTGCTGATTCTGGAAACATGTTGTTTGATAGATCGCGGGTTTGTATAAATCATTTCTTGCAATAATAAATGGTGTACCGATTTTCAGATTTTTGATGGGCATAATGGGAGTGCTGCAGCAATTTTTTCCAGAGATCATTTGTTAAATTATGTGTTGGATGCCATTCCTCGTGGTCTTGGACGGGATGAATGGCTTCATGCTTTACCTCGAGCTTTAGTTGCTGGCTTTGTTAAAACTGACAAGGAGTTTCAGAGCAAAGGCATGGTGTTCACCCTTGACTGTGTTTTCCATTGTTAATACTTCCTAGTTATGTCCTTCAACAAGCTGATCCCATCTGTCCTCATCTCATCCTCTTTAGGAAAAACTTCTGGAACTACGGCAACCTTTGTAATTGTGGATGGGTGGACGGTTACAGTTGCATCTGTTGGAGATTCTCGCTGCATTTTAGATGCTCAGGGTGGTGGTGGTCTGTCGGTCTTGACTGTTGATCATAGACTCGAAGAAAATGCGGAGGAGTTAGTTCTTGATCTTGTTCATTATTTCCATTTATCTGTCATACAAAACTCATTTTCTCTCTTAACTGCAGAAGAGAGCGTGTAACAGCAAGTGGAGGTGAAGTCGGAAGGCTTAGCATTTTCGGCGGGACTGAGGTGAGGTCCACACAGTTGCTGCAAAGGAAAGCCTTGTTGTTAGCCAGAGGGTTTATGTGATGTATCCTTCCTTTACTTTTGTAGGTTGGTCCTCTGCGTTGTTGGCCTGGGGGTTTATGCCTTTCCAGATCAATCGGTGACATGGATGTATGAGAATTTATCGTCCCAATACCATATGTCAAGCAAGTGAAGGTAGCTACATTAAACTGTCATTTGACTTATGCTCCATTTGTCACGATGTGTTTTACTTTAAATCACTGATTTATGTCATCACCATGAAGCTATCAAGTACAGGTGGGAGGCTAATAATTGCCTCTGATGGCATCTGGGATGCATTGTCATCAGAAATGGCTGCAAAATCTTGTCGTGGGTTGCCTGCTGAACTTGCTGCGGCTAGTCGTCAAGGTATACTTTTAACCTGATCATATTCTGCTATCTTGGTTGGTTTGTAAAATCTGCTCCGTCCGATATATGATTGCATGAAAAACAGATGGTCAAGATTTGAAACAAAAACTGAATGTGCAAATTGAATGCTTAATCTGCACATGTTAGACTAACCTATGGAATACTATCTCATTGCATCAACCGGTATGGTACAGGAAGCATTGAGGACACGCGGGCTAAAGGATGACACAACTTGCATAGTTGTTGATATAATTCCTCCAGATAACAGAGTCCCGCCTCCTCCTACCCCTAAGAAATATACCAAACTTAAAGCCTTGCTCTTCAGAAAAAAATCCTACGGATCCGCAAATAAATTATCAATGAAGCTATCCTCTGTGGGTATTGTGGAGGAATTATTTGAAGAAGGATCAGCAATGCTTGCTGAGAGGTTAGTTTCTTTTGGTGATTCTCATTTTATTCAGAGAATGATCAGAACATGCATAGGTTTTGCTTCTCTTCCGACTGTCACCATAATATCATCTCCAAACTGCTTTCCTTTTAAGTTCTTACAATCCTTTTCATCTCAACATTGGCAGACTAGGAAATGATGACACCAGTGGTCAAACGAGCAGCCTTTTCGTCTGTGCAGTTTGCCAGGCTGACCTTGCACCTAACGAAGGAATCTCAGTTCATGCTGGTTCCATATTCTCTGTGAGCTCAAAGCCTTGGCAAGGTCCTTTCCTTTGTGCCGACTGCCGTAATAAGAAGGATGCCATGGAAGGGAAACGACCAAGTGGAGTTAGAGTAGTATAATATCAGTGCCTTCTCCTTATCATCCACTTCTTTTCTGGTCCTTTTATTCTTGTTACCATTCTTTCTCCTTGATTCACCATTTTTCTTGACTAGGTGATTATTTTGGATATCAAGATGGTGTTGTAATGATGTCAATATATTCTTGCAAATAATGTATGAATGTATCATAATGAGTAGGACCAAGGAGTCCATTCTTTTATCAAGGTATCTCAGTACAGTGAAACTGTCTGCTATGTATCCAGAATTTATAAGATGAAGAAAATTGAAGATTTTTCATTCTTGTACACGATCGACACAATTCGGATTTTCTTTGCATTGGCTAAACAGAGTATGCAATACAGAACTACTGAATTGTCCATTTTGGACAGAAGAATGTGGAAGCAGCCGAGATCATTGAGGAATGCATGTGTGGTACATTTTGGTGCCCTATTGCCAACTTCAGTTCTCATTGTTCGTGAGATTGGGAGTTCATTTTCCACAAAGAAAAGTTAGAATTCCATTTCTAAATGAAATAAAATATTATATCGTTGACTCTCCAGAATTTGATGAGTTGAGTCTTTCAACTGCTGCATACTTTTTGGTTCCATTTCCAAGTCGTCGCCCAGTAAACTGGCATGACAGACAATATGATGGAAATTTGTGGTGGCAAAGCAGGTGCAGAAGAGTTAAACGAGTACAACAGCAGCATGAATCTTGCTAAATGCTCCATTTTCTTTTTTCTGCTTCATCCTTTTCTGCCAAAGTTAGCTGATTCCAAGTGTTCTTCCGACTATTTTAGCTGTGGAAGTCTAGGAATCCTGGAATTTCCACTCTCTGACAAGATAGAACCCGAATGTGGATTATTCGTCGTTGATTGTTATACTACACCTCCAAGAATTCAGTTGGAGGCTGGAGGGACTTGGTATGACATTCTTCAGATGCTATCTACAAATAAGTTCAGTGTTGTAGACCCGACCCTTAATGTTCACTTGAGCAGCACAAGTTGTTTTTCTTTCCAAAATCAATCTCTGTCGGATTCTCCTTTCAGTTCCTTCACAGTCTCTCCCAATCTCACCATATTCTCATGTGCCATGTTTCTTGATCATAATGATAAGGTAAAAGTACAAGATTATTTCCAAAATTACAAAAATTACACAAGTTGTGAGCTCAGGACATTGTATTATAAAGACCCTGCTGGCTTCACTTCCAGCGAAATTAGGATCCCTGAAAGCTGTTCGGTTATTCAAATGCCAGTCAAGTCCACTCAGGGTTCGCCTAATTTGCTCCAACTGCTAAGTGCTGAATTTGATTTAGAGTGGACTATTCTGCTGATTGTCTTTCTTGTCACCGTAGAGGAGGAAAGTGTCGTACTAATAGCGACAATGGATTTTGGTGCGCAGGTATCACTCTGCTATGATTATTTCTCTGCATATGGTTAATGAATTATTTTGTTCCAAACTAACTTGAGCTAGAATGAATTCTTTTGCATACAAGAACTGGTTAAATGCATTGCGGACTTACTGTTTTTATGTTGTCTCTTACTCGGGCTAGGTTAAGATTTCTTATGTCTTGTATCAAGGTTTCTGGGAAAAACAGACAAACCAGTCTAACAGAAAAGGAAAAAACAAGAGAAACATGTTTCTATTTCCTTTGGTCTCCATCTCCTTTTTATCTCTATCTGATCCTTGTCTGTTCATGTCGACTTTGTTCACAGAGAATAGGATATACAAAAAGATTATGCTCATAGGTATGTTGTCCTCATCAATTTTCTGCTCAGATGAAATCTTTACTCTATCATCGCTTTCAGTAGTCAATCAAATTTCAGTTGTATATCATGTGATTTCTAATAACAGGTGGTGTGACAATGGTTGCTCTAACATCCACTCTCATACTCTTGTTCCTTCTCATGAGGAGGAAGTACACACTGCTCAAATTGCTAGGACTACGAAAGCCAAAAAGAGAGGGCCAAAAGGATATTGAACTCTTCTTGAAGAACAATGAAAATCTTGCACCAAAAAGATACAAATATTCAGACCTTAAGAAAATGACCAAGAGATTCAGTGAAAACTTGGGAAGGGAGGCTACGGCAGTGTCTATAAAGGACAACTACATGATGGTCATCTGGTAGCGGTGAAAGTGCTGAATGAATCGAAAGGAAATGGAGATGAGTTCATGAATGAAGTTGCAAGTATTAGCAGAACTTCCCACATTAACATTGTCAGTCTCCTGGGATTTTGCTTTGAGGGTTCAAAAAAGGCTCTAATCTATGAGTTCATGCCCAATGGTTCCCTTGAAAAGTTCATACAAAGTGCTGCTTTGTCATCAGCAGAGGGTGGATTGGGATGGGAAAAATTGTTTGAGATCGCAGTTGGTGTTGCTCGAGGGCTGGAATACTTGCACCGAGGCTGCAACACACGAATCTTGCACTTTGACATCAAGCCTCACAACATTCTTCTGGATAAGGACTTGAATCCAAAAATTTCAGATTTTGGGCTTGCTAAATTGTGCCCCAACAGATCAAGTGTAGTGTCGATGTTAGTTGCCAGAGGCACAATAGGCTACATTGCTCCAGAAGTGTTCTGCAGGAACTTTGGAGAAGTCTCTCACAAATCAGATGTCTACAGCTATGGAATGATGGTTCTGGAAATAGCCGGAGGGAGGAAAAACATTGATCCTGCAGACGTTGATCGTTCGAGTGAAGTGTACTTCCCAAATTATATCTACAAGCAACTTGAAATGGAAGCTGAAAGGGGAGGTCATCCTGACGGGATTATGAATGAAGCTGAAAGCCAATCTGCATTGAGGAAACTGATAATCGTTGGCTTGTGGTGCATACAGACTGATCCCAAGTATCGGCCATCAATGAACAAGGTGCTAGAAATGTTGGAAGGGAAAGTTGAATATTTGCAAGTCCCACCTAAACCATACCTCTCTTCACCTCCAAGATTGGCACCAAGTCCATCGATTTCTGTATCTGTACTGTAGCATTCTGCTTTGATTTATATCAATTAGAGGTATGAAATTTGCAGTGTTTGTCCAGGTTCCATTTAGTTTCATTTGTTCAAACTTGGCAGGTTAGAATATTCATTAAATATTGTATACCTACTTTAACAAAAGTCCGTGCAAGTTCATTTCATTATTCATCAAAAATTAATCAAACTATATCCGAGTATCAAATTTCGTTAGATTATTATCCTTTCATTGTTAACTTATTATTTTTTTAACTTAATTACCATTAAAAATGATAATTTACAAAAAATAATAATAAAAATATGATGAATTTGACTAACGAATGAACTTATTTTTAGATATAAACAAACATTAGAGGTGTTACATGTAATTTTTCTAACCACGAGGAATTTGCATATAATTACACTAAACCTCAGGAGATTGGAGGAGTATAATTATCCCTAAATTAAATCATTTTCTCATTATTGAAAACTATTATTATCAATTTTTAAAAATATAATTGTATACTAATAATTCAACGATAAAAATATACATAAGATTATGAGTTTAATATTTTTTTATAATTAAAAAGTGATACATTTATTTCTAAAAACATTTCTACAAGCTCAATGCATGTAATACTTTCTAGTTTAATAATATATTTCAAAAACAGAAAGCATTTTATGAGTTAAAGAAAAAAGTGTATTTTGGGTTTGTTAAATTATTAATTGAGAAGGGCAAATATCAGATGAGGCCAAGATATTAAGAATTTCCTACTTGCTTCCCTCTAGATTACTTTTTCAAAGTCTATTCTTTAGTCGTCTCCTGCCCGTCCAAGTCAATCGGTAGTCCACTCATCAGTACAAGAATTTTCCAAGTCTTAGCGTGAGCACAGCACAGCAATCAACTCTACCTCCTGCGTATTTGTGACTTGTGAGAGTTCAATTTTTGGCATGAATCTCCCCAACTGCTTCATTTTCTTCTCTCTTTTTTATTGTTTCATCATCAACTTTGCAGATTCCAAGTGCCAAGAATCATTCCGGTGTGGAAATCTTAATGGCTCCCTGGAATTTCCATACTCCATGATGGAACCCGACTGCGGGTTACTCATGGTTGATAAATGTGAGTCTGCAAATCCTGAAATTCAGCTGGGGGCTGGAGGAATTTGGTATGATTTTCTCGAAAGGATATCCGAAACCAAAAATATTAATCCGCGATCGCATTCTTCAAGATCACTTGGATAGCCCAGCTTGTTTCTTACCTGTCGGTGTCGGAAATCTGTCTCTACCTAAATCTCCATCTATTTCATTTACAGTACTCACCCCTAATCTCACCTTGTTCATATGCTACATTCAACCTGATAAGCGTGCTGACGTACAAAATTATTTCCAAGGCTACAATAAAAAAAGCTGTGGTGATGCCGTCACCATGTATTACAGAAATCAGGGAAGTGGTGTTCCTGCTACGGGGAAAGTAGAATCCCTCAAGGATGTGAACCCTCTCAACTGCCTATGAACCTTCACAACAACCCCACTGAACTGCTCGATATGTTAACTGCTGAATTTATCGTAGAGTGGAATCTAACTGAAACTTGTTATGAATGTCACCATGGAGGTGGGCAGTGTCTTAGTAACACCTTGAACGAATTCGAATGCAGACAACCAGGTAAACAAAATTCGTATTCTGACCTGCGGTTCCAAATATGTAACTTCATCTGTTAACTGAGCCAGACTCGACTTGCCCGTTTTCGCTTTGTTTGCAGGAAACAGGAAATTCAAAACAATTTTACTCATAGGTACGCCGGTGCCCTGATCTTCAATGATATTCGATAAACTAATCATGAAAATATATATTAGATCTTGTTTAAAAAATTATCAATACCCCTGAAATTTGATAAAATTATTTCATTTTTGAATGAACACTTAGAATTGTCAACTTTGTCTTTATTGTATTTTACTTTTTTAAAAAATAAAAAATAATTAAAAAAACTCCACTTCGTGCATAAAAAAAATTCAGGAAAATTTTGAAAAATAAGTAAAATTATAATTTATAATCCACAAAAGCATTTTAGTCCATTCACTATAAATAGATAAAGAACTAACGGATTGAGCTAGTTGCTTATAACTGTTAAAATTAGGGGTATTGATAATTTTCCAAAGAGGAATATTTGTACTTAGTCAAACATTAGAGGAACTTATTGAATTTTACCCCAAATGATATTTATGTGCTCTTTCAGCTGTTTCTCAAACTTCTCTTCAATTGCATGAAACTGTATCTATGATCTGAGTTCAATCTGTTTGTTACTCTTGGTGTTCAGTCAATTGGACCTTAACTCTTCTTTCTTACATGCCACTCTTTCAGTAACATATAGAACGATGTTCTCATATCTACATCTCATGAATAAACATAGATGGCTTTTTCTCGTTATGCAGGTGGTGTGACTTTGAGTGGGACTGCTTCTATAATCTTACTCATTTTCTTGGGTAGGAAGCGTAAAGCATTCCAGAGACTACAAAAGGCCAAAACAGAGAATGAAAAGGACATTGAGCTCTTCTTGAGTAACCATGGGAATCTTGCACAGAAGAGGTACAAATACTCAGACTCAAGAAAATGACAACTCATTTAGTGAAACTTAGGGAGAGGAGGATATGGTAACGTCAATAAAGGAGAATTACCTGATGGCCGTCCGGTAGCAGTGAAATCTTGAATGAATCGAAAGAGAATGGAGAAGACTTCATGAATGAAGTTGCAAGCATTAGCAGAACTTCCCATGTTAACATCGTCTCACTTCTTGGATTCTGCTGTGAGGGTCCTAAAAGAGCCCTCGTATATGAGTTTATGCCGAATGGCTCTCTTGAAAAGTTCATTCACAACAGTTCCACTTCATCGGCAGAGTATCGACTGGGATGGGAGAAGTTGTTCGAGATTGCAGTAGGCATTGCTCGAGGGCTGGATTACCTGCACCAAGGTTGCAACACTAGAATTCTGCACTTTGACATAAAGCCTCATAACATTCTTCTTGATAAAGACTTCAATCCAAAGATTTCAGATTTCGGGCTTGCTAAATTGTGCCCCAATAGATCAAGTATAGTATCAATGTTCGCCGCGAGAGGCACAATAGGGTATATTGCTCCAGAAGTATTCTGCCGAAACTTTGGAGAAGTTTCTCACAAATCAGATGTCTATAGCTATGGAATGATGGTTCTGGAGATGGTGGTAGGCAGGCATAATCTTGATCATCGAGCTGATCGCTCGAGCGAAATGTATTTCCCAGATTGGATATACAAGCACCTGGAAGTGAATACTAATTTGGATCTCCACAATATAGAGAATGAGGATGAATCCCACTTTATTAGGAAAATGGTTATTGTTGGCTTGTGGTGCATACAGACCGAACCCAAAAACAGGCCGTCCATTAGTAGGGTGGTAGAAATGCTAACTGGGAGCATGGAACCCTTGCAAATTCCGCCCAGGCCTGGACAGCATTCACCACCTAGACCAGCAGTTTATTCGTCTTCAACTTCTGAGCCATCAATGTAGCAGCTGCCTTCATCCTCCTACTATCAAGGAAGCAGTTTCCCCTAGTGTTCGATTTATTTCCAATTTGCTGATACTACTGTAATTGTGTATGATTCAATAACAACATATGGCATACTGCTATTGCTGTACGAGTATAGTAGTTTTGCCGAATAAAAGACGTAGATCGAGGATCTACTGCATGGTATGTTACAAATACTGCAAGCAAGATTGCGAAATCGATTCCCCAGTCAGAACAAAAGGAATTCAACAGACATCTGCTGGGTTTTGCAGATGATTGGAGAAATAAAAATTTGGGTCAGCAACTCTTCATGCATTTTTGTTCCTCCCTCCGTCTGGATGGATTCATAAAAAACATAGCTGGATCCTTCAGATGGTTGAGCTTGTGGTGCATACAGACTGATCCCAAGGATCGGCCATCAATGAATAAGGTGGTAGAAATGTTGGAAGGGAAAGTTGAATATTTGCAAGTCCCACCTAAACCATACCTTTCTTCAACTGCAAGATTGGTACCAAGTCTATCAATTTCTGTTCTGTACGGTAGCATTCAGCTTTGATTTATATCAATTAGAGATATGAAATTTGCAGTGTTTGTCCAGTTTCCGTTTCGTTTCATTTGTTGAAACTTCGAATATTTGTATACCTACTTTAACAAAAGGCCCTGCAACTTCATTTCATTATTCATCCAAAATTAAGAGTATCAAATTTCGTTAGATTATTATCCTTTCATTGTTAACTTATTATTTTTTAACTTAATTATCATTAAAAATGATAATTTACAAAAATAATAATAATAAAATATGATGAATTTGACTAACGAATGGACTTATTTGTTAGACATAAGCAAACCTCATAGGTGTTACATGTAATTTTCAAACCACAACGGATCTACATGTAACTACACCAAACCTTAGGAGATCGGAGGAGTATAATTATCCCTAAATTAAATCGTTTTCTCATTAATTAAAACTATTATTATCAATTTTTAAAAATATAATTGTGTACTAGTAATTCTATAATAGAAATATAAATAACATTATGAGTTTAATATTTTTTTTTTAATTAGTAAGTAATACATTCATTTTTTAAAATAAATTTCTACAAGTGCAATGCACGTAATACTATTGGGTTTGTTAAATTATTAATTGAGAAAGGGCAAATGTCAGATGAGGCCAAGATATTGAGAAAATTCCTACTTGCTTCCCTCTTGATTACTTTTTCAAAGTCTTTCCTTGTAATCTTCCAAGTCAAACGGCAGTTCACTCATCAATACAAGAATTTTCCAAGTCTTCGCGTGAGCACAGCACAGCAATCAACTCTACCTCCTGCATATTTGTGTGAGTTTAATTTTTGGCATGAATCTCACCAACTGCTTCATTTTCTTCTCTCTCTTTTATTGTTTCATCATCAACTTTGCAGATTCGAAATGCAAAGAATCATTCCGGTGTGGAAATAGAAGCTCCCTGGAATTTCCATACTCCATGATGGAAGCCGACTGCGGGTTACTCATGGTTGATAAATGTGAGTCTGAAAATCCTGCAATTCGGCTGGGGCCTGGAGGAAATTGGTATGATTTTCTCGAAAGGATATCCGAAACCACAATATTAATCCGCGATCCCATTCTTCAAGATCACTTGGATAGCCAACCTTGTTTCTTACCAGTCGGTGTCGGAAATCTGTCTCTACCTAAATCTCCATCTATTTCATTTACAGTACTCACCCCTAATCTCACCTTGTTCGTATGCTACGATCAACCTGATAATCTTGTTCTCAGACAAAATTATTTCAAAGGCTACAATCACAAAAGCTGTAATTTCTTCGCCGTGTATTACAAAAACCGGGAAGTGGTGTTCCTGCTATTGGGGAAAGTAGAATCCCTCAAGGATGTGCATTCTCTCAACTGCCTATGAGCCCTAACAACAACTCCACTGAACTGCTCGATATGTTAACTGCTGAATTTACCGTAGAGTGGAATCTAAATGAAACTTGTTATGAATGTCACCATGGAGGTGGGCAGTGTCTTAGTGATATCGTGAATGGATTTGAATGCAGAAAACCAGGTAACCAAAATTCCTATTGTAAACTGCGTTTCCAAATGTGTAACTTCATATGTTAACTGAGCCAGACTCGACTTGCCTGTTTTAGCTTTGTTTGCAGGAAACAGGAAATTCAAAACAATTTTACTCGTAGGTACGCCAGTGCCCTGATCTTCAATGATATTCGGTAAAACTAATTTTACATAACTACAAAATATCCCCTCGTTGTTTAAGAAATTGTCAATATCCCTGATATTTGATAAAATCATGTCATTCTTAAATGAACTCTTAGAATTATCAATTTTGCCCTTATTGTATTTTATTTTTAGAAAAATAAAAAATTGTTTTAAAAAAAAAAAAACTACTCCACTTAGTGCATAAAAAAAATTCAAAAAAATATTGAAAAATAAAAAAATTATAATTTATAATCCACAAAAGCATTTTAGTCCGTTCACTATAAATAGATAAAAAGCTAATAAAAACTAACAGATTGAACTAGTTGTTCATTAGGGGTATTGATAATTTCCCAAATAGGAATATTTGTAATTAGTCAAACATTAGAGGAACTTATTGAATTTTACCCCCAATGATATTTATGTGCTCTTTCAGCTGTTTCTCAAACTTCTCTTCGGCTGCATGAAACTGTATCTATGATCTGAGTTCAATCTGTTGATCTTGGTGTTACTTCAGTCAATTGGACGTTAACTCTTCTTTCTTACATGCCACTCTCAGTAACCTATAGAACAATGTTCTGATATCTACATCTCATGTATAAACATTGATGGCATTTTCTCTTTATGCAGGTGGTGTGACTTTGAGTGTGACTGCTTCTATAATCTTACTCATTTTCTTGGGTAGGAAGCGTAAAGTATTCCTGAGATTCCTGAGACTACAAAAGGCTGAAAGAGAGAATGAAAAGGACATTGAGCTCTTCTTGAGTAACCATGGGAACCTTGCACAGCAAAGATACAAATTTTCAGACCTCAAGAAAATGACTAGCTCATTTAGTGAAACCTTAGGTAGAGGAGGATATGGTAACGTCTATAAAAAATTACCTGACGGCCGTCTGGTAGCAGTGAAAATCTTGAATGAATCAAAACAGAATGGAGAAGACTTCATGAATGAAGTTGCAAGCATTAGCAGAACTTCCCATGTTAACATTGTTTCTCTTCTTGGATTCTGCTTTGAGGGTTCTAAAAGAGCCCTAGTATATGAGTTTATGCCGAATGGCTCTCTTGAAAAGTTCATTCACAACAGTTCCACTTCATTGGCAGAGTATCGACTAGGATGGGAGAAACTGTTCGAGATTGCAGTAGGCATTGCTCGAGGGCTGGATTACCTGCACCAAGGTTGCAACACAAGAATTCTGCACTTTGACATAAAGCCTCATAACATTCTTCTTGATAAGGACTTCACTCCAAAGATTTCAGATTTCGGGCTTGCTAAATTGTGCCCCAACAGATCAAGTATAGTATCTATGTTTGCCGCGAGAGGCACAATAGGGTACATTGCTCCAGAAGTATTCTGCCGAAACTTTGGAGAAGTTTCTCACAAATCAGATGTCTATAGCTATGGAATGATGGCTCTGGAGATGGCAGTAGGCAGGCAGAATCTTGATCATCGAGCTGATCGCTCAAGCGAAATTTATTTCCCAGATTGGATATACAAGCACCTGGAAGTGAATACTAATTTGGATCTCCACAATATAGAGAATGAGGATGAATCCCACTTCGTTAGGAAAATGGTTATTGTTGGCTTGTGGTGCATACAGACCGAACCCAAAAACAGGCCGTCCATTAGTAGGGTGGTAGAAATGCTAGCTGGGAGCATGGAAACCTTGGAAATTCCGCCCAGGCCTAGACAGCATTCACCACCTAGACCAGCAGTTTATTCGTCTTCAATTCTGAGCCATCAATGTAGCAGCTGCCTTCGTCCTCCTACTATCAAGGAAGCAGTTTCCCTTGGTGTTTGATGCATGACACGGACACGACGATACGGACACGGCGACACAAAAAATATAAAAAATTTTGGACACGACACGGCTATGTATAATATATTTTTAATTATATATATTCTTAATTTTTCATTAAATTACAATAAGCAACATAAAAAATATTAAGATAAAATATAAAATAAGTAATCTACACTAATCGAACATGGCCTAAAAAATATGCACAATCATATTATTTTTTAAAAAAAAAAAAGCAATATGAAATTTTTAATAATTTAAATTAGTTAAATTATCCTAAATATCTCTCGAATTTTTAGTAATTTCATCATAATACTTTTAATTTAAGAGTGAATTTCTTAAAGACAACCCAAAATTTTTTTAATTAAAAATAAAAAATAAAAACGTATCAGACACACCAACCGTGTCCTTTTTTTTTTCTTTTTTTTTTATTTTTGGACAAGCCAATGCCGTGTCCAACACATGTCCAAAGCATGTCCGTACCCACACTGTATCAAATAATTTTTTAAAATATCCGTACATTATAGTGTTTGATTTTATTTCCAATTTTCTGATACTACCGTAATTGTGTATGATTCAAGCACAACATATGGCATACAGCTATTGCTGTACAAGTAACGTAGTTTTGCCAAATAAAAGACGTAGATTGAGGATTCATTGCATGCTATGTTACAAATACAGCAAGCAAGATTGCTAAATCAACTCCCCAGTCAGAACAAAAGGAATTCAACAGACATCTGTTGGGTTCTGCAGAGGATTGGAGAACTAAAAATTTGGGTCAGTAACTCTACATGCATTTTTGTTCTTCCCGTCTTCTGGATGGATTCATAAAAAACGTAGCTGGTTCCTTCAGATGGTTGAGCAAAAATATTTCTACGGCACAAAATGCATAGTAGCCATGATGTTCTCAATGGATATACAATCTAGAAGCACAATTGAGAAAGCAACTTTCAAATCAACTAGTGAATATGATATTTGTAGGTACAATATGATAGGGAAACCATTCAATCACGGTAAGGCCTAAAATTTCAAGATGCAGGAGTAACAGACTGGCCACAATAAACTAAATAAGATTGTCCATATTGTTGGAACACAATTTCAATGCATCAGTTCCTTCTCCAAATTGAGAAATGTTGTCTTCTCTCCTATTTGTTTGCTTGAGAATTCTTATGACTGCAACGAAATCTTTTCGAGCTCTGCATATGCGATAGTATTGTCAACCAAAAGAACAATCAACTTCTCCACGGATATTAACAAGCATGACTGTACTTGGAGAAAATAAATATAAGTTTGTAGATAGAATAATAGAGATTGCATACCTTGAGAGGGAGGTCCATCCTGAGTTTTCTTGTTGCTGACAATAGGGAATAATTGTAGTAAGTTAATATTTCCATTGCACATCAATATATACAAGACTGAATATGCAGCAAGGGAAAATATCATGGCTCATGTAATTATACGACAGACCATTAAACTAGTATCTCACACCACACCACCTGATTGCCCAAATCCAACTATTAAATTCTTCTTAGTCTAGTTCAATTTTACCATTAACAAATCCAACCGTGTCAACCATATGCAATGTGAGGTTCCATTTGTATTTTGCCATATTTTGCATCATCAGCATATGTTAACAATCTTGTTTGCGATCAGCAAAACCAATTGGCAAAAAGTGACTCCACCAGAAACCTGTAATAAGCCTGGAAAGGAAAATTTGTACCTTTCTTTGCTAGTAGGTTCATCTTGGGGCTTCATTGCTGGAAAAAGCAGAACTTCCTGTACATAACATAAGAAAGAAGTATAAGCTTGAGTTAGAGTCCACCTGTGTATAAAGCTAATATGAGGAGCATGTTGTACGCTAACCTTTATATTCTGTGAATCAGTCAACAAATCGTGATTCGATCAATACCCAACCCCCAACCACCAGTGGGAGGTAATCCATACTCAAGAGCAGTACAGAATGTCTCGTCCAAGGCCATAGCTTCATCGTCGCCGGATTGTCGGTCCTAGTTTTATTTTACATAATCCCACAATTTTACATTCAGAATTCATCACTGCCAACGTTATGATTTACTTCTTCAATTAAATACCTTGAGTTGGTCAGCAAAGCGCTGGCGTTGCACAACAGGATCATTCAACTCCGTGTATGCATTGCAGAACTATCGAGCAAGAAAACAGAAGTTGCACAAGCCATTAGTCAATATTGCGAAATCGAGTGCGACAAAAAACAAAGGTAAAGGTACAGAAGAATGATATATCTTATCAAAACACGTACTTCATGCTTGTTAATGAACAACTCAAATCGTTCGGTTAAGCCTGGCTTCGACCTATGCCACTTTGCCAATGGACTCATGATCTCCGGATGGTTGATGATGAAAGTAGGGTTTGTGCATGTCTCCTCAAGAAAGTGGCCAACAAGCTGTACTCATCATAGAAATAACAATTTATAACAGGAGGAAGGGGGGTTGGGGGTTGTCAGACAAAATCTGATTCTCTGATAATTAGTGCGAAAGATTGCGCATAAAAGGATGAAAGACAAAATCAAGTAATCAACTAGCTAACAAAAGTTAAGGACTTGCTTTCCATATTGCACAGACTGCAAGCAGAGGAGATAACTGATAGAAAAAGGAAATACAATATGCACAGGTATATTACTTTGTCCAAAAGTCTAGCAGTTGTTTGAGGAGGGGGGCATTTGATATCAAACTTCAAACATGTGTCCACCAGATATTTATTGGCTTCCTCACTTGAGAGGTCCTTGGGTATGTTCAAATTTGCCAACTTCTCCAATTCACCTATCATATCAATCCGCCTGCAGAAGTAAAAAGATTAATGACTTCTTAAATTCCGTTATCAGACGAGTACAGGAGCAATATAAACCATGCATGAATCTGCAGACCTGAAAGGAGGAGTAAAGTCAATCTCAATGGGGTCATTATCATACCCATTGGCATGACATTTAATTTATATCCACCTGTAAGTTCCTTCACCATCTCTGTCGACATAGAATTTGTTAAGACAATTGTGAATTAGGCAATATTTTCATTAGTCAAGATACAAACCAGATTTGCCACTCACCACTCAGCATATCTTCAGTCAGCTTCATCAGGTCATTGTAATCAGCAAAAGCCATATAGAACTCACAAGTCGTAAACTCAGGATTGTGTGTTAGGTCAATTCCCTCATTTCTAAACTGTTTTCCTATTTCGTATACACGTTCCAAACCACCAACAACAAGTTCCTTGAGATATAGTTCAGGTGCAATTCGCATGTAAAGCCTCATATTTAGTTCATTGTGGTGTGTGACGAATGGCCGAGCAGCAGCTCCACCAGCAATCATGTTCATCATGGGAGTTTCAACCTTAAAAGGGGTAATTGGAAAAGCAGAACAAGAAATTTAAAGTGAAGCGGGGAAATGAGCTAGTGACAAAAAATCCTTTAAGACAACACTGACTCACCTCTATAAAATCTCGTTCATCAAGAAAACGTCGTACGTAAGAAATGATTTTAGACCTGGTTTTAAATATTTCCCGAACCTCCATATTCAGCATCAAATCCAAATAACGCTGCCTATACCGTGTTTCCTATCATCAAAATCGTGATCCACTGTAAGAAAACAGATCCCATTCATAGGGGTCAACAAGCACTATCACACTGCAATGGTGGCCCTTCAGACCAACCTGGGGAACTACCCAATAATAAATGATGAAGAGTTGAGTAGCACCTGATCCTTCAATATATAAGCCTCGGGATTCCTGGCACTTCCTGGGACCCAGACATCAGTCATCTGTCCAAAGTACTGAAATGTCAACAAAGAAGCCAAACAGTGTCAACACGTGTAGAAGAGAAGACAAGAGTCACCTTAGCGTTATCTGACCCTGGACCAATCTTTTGGCGGGGCATCATGTGGAGACAGTGAGAAAGCACTATAAACGTTTTTGGAAAAATACTCAGCTCCCCCCTTTTACTTTTACCTGCAAAATGAGGTACTCTAAGAGCAGTTTTTAAAATCAGGGAAATATTACATGCAGAAACCAAGAAAGTGATTCAGAAGCTAGGTATGCTATAACCAGTTCTGTTGGAATTACATCATTGCTGAGCTTAACATAAGTAACCTGCCAAAAGTTAGAGCCAACACAACGTGACAAGGAAAATAGAAAGCCTTGATTGCCAGCTAAATATCCTACCACGCATACATATGTGACTGTGCATGTTGTAAGAATCTCTATGAGTTCTCATCACCTTGAATTTAACAGTTTCATAAACCATGTAAAATGCTTTAATAAGTAAAAAACACATGCCACTAGCAGAATGCAGCTACTTTCCTCATCCTAAATCAATTGCATAAGCCCCTATCAAAGTTTTACAAACAAACAAGTTCCTAATCCTAGAAAATTCTTAAGTGCAATAATTTGGATATCTAGCAGGTCGATGTTATGGTGTTTATTATGGTTATCATTTCGCTGGACAGTGCTTCATAGATACCAAAAGTAAAGGACTTACAGACCTGGGAATCCAATTATCCCAACAATATCTCCCCGCTTCACTGAAGAATGAAACCGAGTAAACTCTTCTTCATCCAAATCTGATTTCCTACACAAAACCGTGATGAACTGCCGTGGTGAACAAGGTATATATGCCACAACGAAACAGAAGACACAGAGCCCAGAAATGGCATGCGGCCTAAGCCACAGCAAGCTTCTTGCTGCTTGGAGCATAAATTGAGAGATGCAGTTACCTTGCATCAGCCATAACTTGAACTTTAGCACCACTGCCATGTAGATCGTAAAAGAATAGCTTCGATGACGACGATCGTTTGTTCATAAGCCGACCTTCCAAAAGGAACATTCATATCATTAACGGAAAGTAACTTGCTGCTTAAAACTAAGTGCATAAGTCACAGTTGATTTCTAGTACCTGCTATTCTTTCTTCAACATCTTCAAGGTGATCCCCACTATTCAAACTTTCATATTTCTTCACATACTCGGGAATAGTCAGCTTGCATTCAAATTTGTGGGGGTATGGGTTGATCCCAGCTGCCTTTTGAGCTGCAAGAGCTTTCAGCCTATTTTCATAATATTGCTGGGCCCAGAAAGTTGCATTCAGTGAAAATAAACAGTCTCCTTTTAGCAACAGAACAATACCCCTCCAAAACATGGATAAGAAGAAAGCAAAATAGAGAAACACCAGAAATATAGAGTTAAACAATGCGATGGACATACAGTTGGATCCATGCCCTCATCTTCTGCAGCGGCAGCTTTTTTAGCCTGAGGCCTTGACTTGGCAGAGGCTGAAATATATGCCAACACCATAACAACAATACCAATGATAAACATAAAACACTGCAACAGAAAGAAATCCAGTAACCATATTGAATGAAATCGAAATTGCCACAAACACTTAATTCTCCTGAACTCAGCTTTACCATACCATCTACAGACTAGTATACAACCTCAGTACACTTCCAAGAAAATACTAAGCCCCATGCTTACTTACTACAACTCTTCCAACATCTTCATCATCATAAAAACCCATGTACAACTGCATATTCTTGCCATATCCTCTCCAAAAAAATTCCTCACATTGGCTAATTACAAGGCGTGTCAAATGTTTGAAAGGTGACACTAGTAGCTTTGAAAGCCTTCTTTCCACCATAAACAGACCGCAAATCAGCAAACCACGTGCAGACACTCAAAACCAACATTTCTTACCACGATATCAGTTTTCACTTTGGTTATAATGAATATTTAGAGTTTAGAACCCAGAAGAAATAGGGCCTACAGAGCAACACCGCTCTACCAATAAACAGCCCATTTAAACACAGTGTCTCCATGAGTTGCATTGAAAAACACCCAAAGAAAGAAAAATAATCGCCCAAATTGGCACCCACTGGAACATTAAATACTGAGTTAACGAATAAACATCACGATAACCATAAAATATCTTCACCAAGCTTCCAACTTCAGAATCTCATACATAAAAACTGAATCTTGAAATTATAATTAAACAAACAAATTCGAACACACGGAGACACAGCGATTCATGTTGACAGAAATATAGAACGCACCATTTTCGCAGTCGGGGATGCGGAAGAGTACTGAGCTACCGATGAACAAATGTATAAAGTCAAAATTCTAGTTTAACTTTGTAAAACCCTAGTGGCTTCAACCCTCCGCTAACGCTATACATAGATGTACGTACATTATAGAACTGGGCTTTGGTTGAGTTTGGGCTGCTCAAAAAGGGTGGAATGACCCAAATCAGAATATGTTGATTAATAAATAACATTAAATTAGTATTAAAAATTATTTGGCATTTCTTTTATAAAATCTCAAAATAAGATTTTTTTTTCTTTTTGAAAGGTCAAAATAAGATTTTTTAAATCTTTATAAAGTACTTTAAAAAAAGTAAACTTTCATAATTTTGGTGTAACGTCTTATAAACTCTACACAATTAATAATTCATAAGACAAAAATAACCTCATTAATTTGCTATATTCAAATTTTACGCTAGACATAATTCATATTTTTTTAACAATAAAAATTCTTTCTCTCTCCTCTATGTAACTACACATAATTCACACTTTTTTAACAACAAAGGATTCTCTCTCTATACGTAATTTACACTTACATCATTAATAGTTTATTTCCAATTATTATAGTTATGAGAAAACAAAAAATTACTATTGATATTATATTTACTTCAAAAAACATAGATTCAATACATTATAAATTACATAATTAAAAATTATCATTGCAATTAACAAAAATATACATCTTATATTATCCAAAAGGCTGTAGAAGTTGATTTTTAAAGCTTCAATATTTAATAGAATGTATGAACTTATAAAATATTAAAAAAAAAAAATAGACAAACACCTTTTTAATAATTAATCTCGACTCATAACGGCATACTCCTTTTATTTATTTTGAAAATTGACATTGTTCATTATTTTTCAACTATGCATTCCACGATTTTATCTATTATTCAACAAATTGAATTCCAATACCTCAAACTTATTTATGAAAACAATTAACGTCGCATTTATTACAAACTTTTGACCCAATCGAAAGTAAATATTTGAAAACTTGAATTCTAGTATGGTTGGTTATATATGTAGTTTAACCAAACTTTGTCTTTGGACAGAATGATTAATCATATCCTAAGTACAAATTCCAATGTTTGATAATAGAAACTAGAGATTCCACTTAACTACATCTGCTTTCTTCTCTCACTTTCGAATTTTACAATTTCCCATGCAAAAAATGGGAAATATGATCATAATCTAACTCATGCTCATTATGAATTCTTACTTACATGCTTTTTGCTAAAAAATTATAAGGTAAATTAAACCCATATTTATGGTGATTTGGTAAATTTTAAGTACATTTTCGTTGTTTTAAAAATTACAAACACCCTCTGATTTTAACGACCGTCTAATAATGAGCTCGTTCTATTAACTTTTCATTCAATTTTCGTGTTGAATTGATTAAAATGTCATTTTAGATTATGAATTATAAGTTTATATATTTCTTAAGAAAAGTTAAATATTTTTATTGACTATCATCCCTTGTGGATTATTTATTCTACCCACCCTCATCTTTTTATATATGTTTTTAAAATTTTCAATAAGTATAAAGTAGTATTGTCCACATCATTTGTCTAGGGGCTATAGATATAATTATTTTTTTATTTGAGGGAGTGTTTATAATTTTTCAGACAACGATATAGTATTCGTAATTATATTTAACCTCGTAGGAGATTAGTTGTAGTTTACCCAAATGAAAAAGGAAATGCGATAATAAAACTATTTTTGTTATAACCTATAAAAGAATTATCTAAAAATTATTGAATAAGTCCCATGTAATAAGTACAACTAATTAGTCAATTATTTATCTAATCACCAGAAGAAATGTGGTATTCATTATAGTTAATTACATTGTAAAAAATAAAAAAATCTAACAAATATTGATTAATTGCGACTGCATAACCACTATCAACTGTAATTTGTGCAAGTGAAAAAAAAGTTAACCATAGTTGAAGAATCATAACAGAAAATGTTTGCTATAATAAAACTAAGGCAAATATATATATCATTTTGGAATTATGATAAATATTAATTAATTATAATTAAAATATAACTTTCACATTGATTAACCATGACAATCCTGTTGGCAAGATATTTAAAAAAAATTCCTTAACTTAAAAACTCTTTACATATTATTTAGGATATACACCAAATAAAGAAAAGGATAACAACGGACTTCTCTAATATTTGACATAACTATAAATACACCTCGTTGTTTTAAATTATTAATATCCCTAAATTTTAACTACTATTCAATAACTAACACAATCTGTTAGTTTCTGTTAAGTTTTTATCTATTTTTGTGGTGAACTCATAAAAATGCCCTTATGAACTAGATTTTATAATTTTATTTATTTTAAAATATTTATAAAACATATTATAGACTAAGTGGGTTTTTTTTATATATATTTTCAATTTTCTTATAATTTTCTTTCTTTTTTTTAAGAAAAGAACACAAGAGGAATAAAGTTGACAATTTTAATGCTCGATCATAGTGCAATGATTAGATAATTTTATCAAATATTTTTCAAATAATAAATAAATATTCCTAATTTTACTAAATTTCAGATGAGCTCCTTTTAATTTACCCTTAAATATAAAAAACAATTAATGAGATCAATACTTGCACATATATTTTTTTATTTGTATAGAATTTTTAGTTTTATTAATTGTTAAAAAATAATTAAATAGTAATATATTTGTTAATTATAAAAAAGTAAACAAAAAAAATTAAATTACAAATAATAACCTCTAGTTAATTAATATACCATATTCATGATTATAATATAAACAAAAAATAACAAAAATAATAAAAAATCAAAGCTCAAGTCATTAGTATTACTAACTATTTACTAATAACATAAAAAAATCGTTAATAACACCAACGACTCCCATAGGTTTGCAACTTGCAAATATATATTTGATATTAATTTAATAAATAAGTCGCATTTTCTGGGGGGTGTCAGAAAAAAGCAGAACAAAACAAAAGAATGAACCGAATATTTGTGAAGATTAGTTCTCAGTAAATGCTTTACCAATAAAACTAATTGCAGCTGTATTTGTGCATTTTAGTTCAAAGTTTTGTAATTAATTAATGAGGTTTGACTGCTAATTTCTTTATTAGCACCAAAAGACGTGAAAGTGGCGCTTTCTGTCAGAGGTCCTGGAGACGAAGACAAATGCGCCTTTAGGCAACCCCGTCTGCTCGAAACGGTTCCCTCCTCCACTAAATACTAATCAACCAATTATTCACTGCTTATTCTCCATCTTAATTACTACCAATTTACAACGTGTAATTAACACTTCTACTAATTTTTTTTCACAAATATAAATATAAAATATTAGGCCGCAGTGTAGGCATACATCACAAATATTTTCACTTAAAATAAGTTCATTAACTAGTTTTAGAAGGTTAATTATTGTTGTTAAAAAAATATCGAATAAGACATTTTTAATTAATTTTAAGGTGATTGCTATTCTAAATATAGAGGGTATATCTAAATTATTCAAAAATGAACCTACAAAACAAATCATGATCATAACTACACCGATAAAATTCCAGTTTATATTTTTCGATACTTAGGTTAGTAGATAAAATCTAATTACGACTTATATATCTTTGAAAAGAGGATCGTAAAAATCATGAATTAACAATATGAGAACTTGTCCAAGATATTTTACGTGAGAAAACCTTCATAAAATATACACACTATCGGTTGTTAAGAGTTTATATATATAAGATTAGGCTTTCTTATTATTTATTTTTTTCCTCATAGAAGTAGTAAAAGTTTTTAACAGTTTAATTATTATAAATTTTAATTCATTCATTTGGTTAAAATAATATGTAAATGTGAATCGTGAATTGAAATTTTGTTTACTTAAGCAAGTAGAGAGTAGAGAGTAGAGAGTAGAGCAGAGCGCTGAGAGCTCACAGCAGCAGGCAGCAAGCATTCTCTCTCTGACTCTCTCTCTCA
Source organism: Sesamum angolense (assembly GCA_034509725.1). Taxonomy (NCBI): domain Eukaryota; kingdom Viridiplantae; phylum Streptophyta; class Magnoliopsida; order Lamiales; family Pedaliaceae; genus Sesamum; species Sesamum angolense. Next base: position 4,563,961 of record JACGWL010000001.1, on the reverse strand, counting down.
GACATTCACAACGCAGACCAAGAATGGTGGCAGCAGCAATGCTGAAACCAAACCATTTAAACATAGCATTCTTTCTCTTCCTCCTCCACTACACCGCTGCATCAGACCACCCTGACATCCAACCCCTCATCCTCTTCAAATCCGCCGTCGATCCCAACAACGCCGTTCTCACCTCCTGGAACTCCTCTGACCCATGCACGACCGACTCATGGGTCGGAGTTTCGTGCCTTCACAACAGGGTCGCCCGTATAGTCCTGGAAAACCTGAATCTTCGTGGATCTTTTTCCCCTTCCCTTACTTCTTTAACCCAACTCCGGGTTCTCAGCCTCAAGGAAAACGGGTTTTCGGGTCAAATTCCGGATCTTTCCAACCTCACTAGTCTTAAGCTCCTTTTCATTTCTCACAACCATTTCTCCGGCGACTTCCCAGCCTCATTATCTTCGCTTTCGAAGCTTTACCGACTTGATCTGTCTTACAATAATTTTTCCGGGAGTATACCCCTGAGCATGAACCGGTTGACGCATTTGCTGACTTTAAGGCTTGAAGGAAACTGGTTCACTGGTCCCATTTCGCGTTTGAATTTACCCAACTTGCAGGATTTTAATGTGTCGGAAAACGGGTTGACGGGGGAGATACCGAGTGCGCTTTCGATTTTCCCTGCGTCGTCGTTTTCGAACAACCAGAATTTATGCGGGCCGCCGTTAGAGAAATGTAAGGCGGTGTCGAACAACCCGACCCGGCCTGGTGGGGCAATGGCTTCCCCGCTAAGCCCGAGGACGACTGTTTCGTCATCTCCAACTGCAATGCCGAAGACAAATCAACCCACGAAATCTCGAAGTACTCATCGGAGTAGAATCAGCTCGTTAGCCGTAATTGGCATAGTAGTCGGAGATTTTCTGGTTTTGGGGTTAGTTTCTATGCTTCTATATTGCTACTTCTGGAAGAACTATTCTAATAAGTTAACGTCAGGAAAGAGTAGCGGGTCCCAAGTGGAGAAAATAGTATACTCATCGAGCCCGTATCCGAACCCGGGCCAGTCTGGATTCGAAAGGGGAAAGATGATATTTTTCGATGGGGAGAGGAGGTTTGAGCTGGAAGATTTGTTAAGGGCATCTGCTGAAATGCTTGGGAAAGGCGGATTTGGGACGGCGTATAAGGCGATTTTAGATGATGGGAATGTGGTGGCGGTGAAGAGATTGAAAGATTTAACTGTGAATGGGAAGAAAGAGTTTGAGCAGCAAATGGAGGTTTTAGGGAGGCTTAGGCATCCGAATTTGGTGGCCTTGAAGGCTTATTATTTTGCTAGGGATGAGAAATTGTTGGTTCATGATTACATGCCGAATGGCAACTTGTTTTGGCTGCTTCATGGTAAGCTATTTTCATTTCTGTTTTGCTCTCTGATTTGCACTGCTTTTGTTGTTTTTTCTTTGTGTTGGGTGTTTATGTCTTAGCTTGCAGGTGTAAACTGTAGTAGAAATGGCATCTAGTGGTTGAATTCAAAGATCCATTGTGCATACTGAAAGTAGTGGAGGTGATATTATCATATTGGAAAATTCAAGGACAATGATAAAGGGTTATGTTGCTACGTCAATCATTTTGTTTACACGTGTGGTTAGAATTGCTATGGCCCCCTAATTGGCTTTACTCTGGCCATCTGCTATGTTCTTATTGTCTGAGCTCTTTCACTTCTATCTTCTATCCTGTTAGCTTGAGTTGCACCTGCATTTGATAACTGAAAGCGAGAAGTTGAAAACGGTTGCTAATAATTTAACGCTTTCCTGAAATCAAAGATCTCTTGAAATACTGAAGATGAAACATGTATGGGATTTATGAAGATTCTGCTAGTAAGAAACTCAAGTGTGGTTACCAAGTTTTGTTTGGTTTGGGGACGTATAATGTTTGAGCCACACTACGAAAGCCAACTGCATTTGTTACTTACTAGATGGCACACTACACTTTTTTGTACTTAGGTGAAGCAGTATAATAGATACTTTCTATGAATCTTTACAGGCAACAGAGGCCCCGGAAGAACTCCACTAGACTGGACCACGCGATTAAAGATTGCTGCCGGAGCAGCTCGAGGATTAGCCTTTCTCCACAAATCGTGCAAATCCCTTAGGCTCATGCATGGCAACATCAAATCAACGAACGTGCTCATTGACAAGGCCGGCAATGCCAAGCTATCTGATTTTGGACTCTCTGTTTTTGTACCACCTTCCTCGGTCCCAAAATCCAATGGCTACCGTGCCCCTGAAGCAGCACTGGACGGTCGAAAGCTAACCCAAAAATCTGATGTATACTCGTTTGGTGTCCTATTATTGGAGCTGCTAACTGGAAAATGCCCCTCTGTAGTTGACCATAGTGGTCCTGGCATGGGGTATGGTGGGGTCCTTGATTTGCCAAGATGGGTGCAGTCCGTTGTGAGAGAGGAGTGGACAGCTGAGGTGTTCGATTTGGAGCTTATGAGGTACAAAGACATTGAAGAGGAACTGGTGGGGTTGTTGCAGATAGCGATGGCTTGTACCCAGGCTTCACCAGATCAACGGCCAAATATGAACCATATAGTGAAAATGATCGAAGAGTTACGGGGAGTGGAAGTTTCACCATCACATGAATCTCTTAATTCAGTTTCAGAGTCGCCGACTGTTTCTGAAGACACACGTACAGTGAGTGAATGATCGATGTCTAGCCGTGTGTAAGCTTGATTTCCATTTGTTGAAGTTCTGTATATTTAGTGGTTTTTCTTTAGTGGCTTCTAGGTTGCATATGCATCTGCATTTATTAGCTGGAAATTCTTCAACTTTGGTGATATGTGTCCCGTACTTGAAGTGCAACTGCACTTTGTCCTTTTCTTTGCAAGGAGTAGATAAAATTTAATGGTAACAATCATTGTCTGTTTTTATTAGGAAGACTGCATTGGAACTTCAGGTTCCCATCGGATGGATTGAACTTATATTCAGACTCTCTAGTCCAAATGTCTCGGACCCGATCATGACTTTAACTGCTGAAATCTCTGTTAGGTCAAGTAACCCAACAACAGGCTCAGGTCACCTATTTGGATTACGGGTTTCTAGTATTTGATCACACTGAATCAAACTTCAACTTTCCCCTTCTTATTTTCTTCTACAAGAACTAAATGGAGAAATAACATTCCAAGAATCAAGAATTTAAGGATCAAAGCCTAGTAGTTTTGGTGCAACCCTTAGCAAAGGTTGTAAAGTATTAGGATGAAACTTTCTTGCAAAGAGGAAGCAAATTGTGCTGCTCTCACCATTATAGGTGCAGTTGAATCCATTTCGAATGCGGTCAAGAAACCCGTCCGTGACATCATTTCTCATAAACATGGTAGGGTGTGAGCCCCCTCCAGACCAATCAGTCCAAGTAATTGTCCTATTTGATGTCAAATTTGGCCAAATTTTAGTTACTAGTGTTGGCAGGTAATGTTCATCCATGTAACAAGGTGGCATGCAATGGTTTCTAAATATGGGGTAGTATTTGATGTCTGACACTATAGCTAGGGCAAGTTCCCTATTGGCTTCAAACCATTGGGATCCCTTGCGCCAATCGGTTGACGTGATTGTGGGCCACATCCTCTTGTTGTATCGGCCTCGCCCGATTGGCCGGGGATCATCGAAGGTACTAAGAAAACTTTGGTTGGAGTTTATGAGGTAGTTGTATATGGTGGAGAAGTTGAATAAAGGGATGCATGTTTCTGATAAAAGAATGAATCTTTCGTTCGAGAAGTCTAGAAGGGCATTTGCTAGAAGACGTCTTTCTGCATCGATCATGGTTGATCTTCCCCACTGAACCGACTGTAATATATAAAAGAAGAACTCATAATTTTTTATGTAAATTAGAATTCAAAAAATTCATTTGTGGTCGGATTACATTTTTGTCTACCTTGCTAGGTATTCTACGTTTGTAGAACACCGATGACTTGGAGGGCTCATATGTGAACTCCGGTGAGGTATGGAGGTAGATTGAGAAGAGCCCTTCATGTCCTCTAAAGAACACATCCCAAAGTGGTGCCAATGGTAATCTTCCTCTAGTTAAGAACATGAATGCAACTTTTGGTGTTCGATTGAAAGGATAAATAACTATACAAGGAACCATTGAGGCCCTCCACATCAATTCTTCGTCAGTCATTGAATGCCAAAGATCCTTAGGAGAAATCCACTCCTTCAATCCATACGTTGTGTTTGAACTGTTGCATCGTTGCATGCATGGAGATTGTGGAGATACAGACGAAGAAAATAATGGAGGAAATGCGTTGAGGGATGAGAAGTGTAGATCTTCATACAGCACAAACTTTTTGAAGTGATCATTGATGATCATTCCTAAGACCAAGACAAGAAATGCAATTGATAGACAGAAGATAATAGTTGTAGCAACTTGGAATTTTCCCTCTCTGACTTCTCTCCGGATGCGAATGGAGAGTTCTTTGACAGGCATTTTGATTTTAATCCCTTTTTCTTTGTAAAGGAGACAAATCCCTTGGTGCATTTTCATATCATCAACAAGAATGGAAAGTGAGGGCCTTTCTCAACCTCACATGGAAAGTAATAACATAAACATGAATGTTACAGAGAGTGTGTGTGTGTGTGTGTGAGAGAGAGAGAGAGAGAGAGATTAGTGATTGCTATCATTGATAAAGAGATTTCTGCTGCAAAAGTGATGATTGCAATAGAATGACAGCTTTAACCAAACGAGGGGAATAGGGGAGGCTTTGCTGTCTCATGTGTTGCAGCAGCAAAAACTGCACATTTGATATGTGATTCCATGCTGCTTTGATATGTCATTCCATGCTGCCCCATGCAACATATCAATCTAGTTATGTTTTACTGTATAAGCAACAGAGGAAAAAAAAACAAAAAGAAATGAAAGAAAAACGGAACAAGTTATAAGGGCTTTCTGTATTAATTAATGGTACTAATTAAAAATACTGATATCTCAGAATCCTTACGTTGATCTATTTGATGGAAACAAGTTAAATGAAACCTTTTCCGCAAGTCTTATTGATGATACAACAGCATACTGTACTGATATTCTTATGCTTTCTTCGGACTACGCCTACGCCCCTTTCGTCGAGCTAGTCACCTCTCCATCGGAATACAAAGAAAGCAATGGCAGCCACTGTGCCTGCTCCTACAAATTTAACTGTCTGTAAATGATGATGCTGTATGGAGAGAGTACTGCGTAGGTATTCCAATATCCAACGCGAAAAGAAATTCAGTTTACAGGTTGAATGAAATCTCTGCATTGAGAATTCCTGGACATGGCAAACAGAAGAGCTCCAGGTCACAGAGAGAGAGAGAACTAAACACCAGGAAATATCAATTAAGTACTTATATTTAAGAAAACATAATCTACAGCAAGAGAGAGAGAGAGAGAGAGAGAACTAAACACCAGGAAATATCAATTAAGTACTTATATTTAAGAAAACATAATCTGCAGCAATCACTCTAATTATTCGTAATAGGGAAGTAGTCCAACCTAAGATGATATAAGTGTGGACAAGGTCTTAAAGGAGTAGCTTTCCTCATGCTCATAATTTACCCACACTTCCAGCAAATTCAGCTAAACTGCCGTTGAAATTTTCTAGAGAGAAATCCTGCATGTTTCAGAGAAAAGTTTGTAGTCTACTTCAACAAGCCAGTTCCAGTAAACAGAATACTCCGACGTTGCACCAGAATACGTCACATAATTAAAGCAAGTCATACAACAGAATGAGCAGTCATGACTAGTTTAATTAGCTTGTGATTTTTATCCAACTTCTGATGATAAAGAGCTATGTTTTTTTTTTATCATTTGTGTCTTTAGAATATAAGTTCATTCAGACTACTTTTCTCAAATTCCACTAGGTGCTCAATTATCTATACAGCTGTATTCAAAATTCTTAGGTCTTGAATGAAGTAGTGTTGACATGGTAAAAAGGTTCTCATTTAGGGAGTTTCAATCCTTCTGACAAAGATCCGATGAGTCAGATTCCTTATGTTTTTGCTTTGTCTCAGAAATAGGTTCAGGTACTCCCACTCAGGATTTCGAAAGAAGGTTAATGAATCTTACCTGGGGTAATTTATTCTGCAGGGCAAGGTGGTCGACATGGAGTCTCACATTTGATGCAGCATGAATCCATAAACTGCGATCAACTTCAGCATATGTATATGCAACAATGTCAAACAATGTTTTGGCCCCTTCTTGTATAGCTTTCAAGATACTAGCTTCTCGATTTCTTCGGTTTCTGAAAATTTGAAAAATGATTTGAAAAGAATTGATAAGTGCGACAATGGAACTATAAGCCAATATTCAGGAGTTTTTTAATCTTACTTGAGATACCCACAGAGCATGTGCTTTGGCCACATATTAACTCTACCATGCATAGGAATCAGTACATGTGGGGAGAGCTCCATAAACTTGTATGTTGTTTGAAAATAATCCTACGAAAGCGAACAAAAATTTAGAATAAACAGGGTTGAATGTTAGAGGACTAATAATCAAAATAAATTTGGCCCATTGTTGACAGAGGGAGATAAGTGTGTGGGTAAAGCCCAGGTGACCACTACGTGCACATGGTGCATATTTAGTTCACATTTTCAGATATCAACTTCAAAGATGTGCCTTCTCGTAACGAAGCAGAGTTTGAGTTCCTTATACATTAGTGTTTAGCAAAAACTTACACTCATATTTCCTCCAGAAGTAATGTCCAAGAGTGCACTTCCTTGGCTGAAACAACACAGAGGCATCAGTTCAAGACATCTCGAGATATTCAAAGACAATCAAAAGTCAATCACCACTTAAAAGAAATCTTGATAATATCTAGCAATAAATAAGTTTTTCTGATTGAGAGTGCCAGTTTTCCTTGGCACACATAAAGATCAAGTTCTCATATTATAAATCTATAAGAGGTTATGAAATCGAAATCGCATCCTATCGTTGTATATTTCCAGATTTTTGTCTGATAACTTACCCAACACAATGATCTCCAACTATCAATGAGTTAGTAGCGACATGAACCAATGCTGTGTGTCCATCTGTATGCCCCTGATGAGATTTGACCATGGGAAAGAAAATTTCAGCAGGTTCAACAACAGAAGCTTAGATAAACCTAACACATTGCAACAAGGACAGTGAACTTAGTTGAATAGTTCTGACATACAGTCAAAGCAAAACAGCAAGAGCAAGTTTTATATTACGGCTGGCACAATATTGGAACTATGAGCCACAGCCCAGCCAGATGATACAGTGCACAATGAACTGGAAATCGCACATTACTCTGAAGTTGCATTGGGGGTCAACTTGTACTCGCATCTCTTTTAACTTTATTAGGCCCATGGAATTATTATATTGATGAAAAGGTTTATAATGATCAAAGAAATTTAGATATTATTTTGAGTAAAAGTCAGCCTAAATGTTGTAAGTATATAAGTAGTTGAATGAACCCAAATGAATCCATGTGGTACCCTATGAAATAACGGAAAACAAACAGTGACAAACAATATAGAAAAAAGGCAATTTGCATGAAATTTACTGGAGCTGAAATGAGTTTCAAACGTTGACCACCAATACAGATTTCTTCAGATCCCAGAACTGGAACATATCCCAGAGACCAATCATCTGCATCCAAAATATGAAATGTTAGTAGCAGTTCATTTGTTTCATAAAGAAATCTCAAACCTTTATCACTAATTTAGCATTCTAAGCTCAAGTTGCTCTGTTAGTAACCATAAATCCATTATAGTCTTCCAACCATAACACTCATTCATGAGCGTAATTAAGGTGTTAAAAGAATTATCTGGTACAGAGAGCCCTTCATTTTTTAAGCACTGATAAGCCATTTGGTGTAGTTTCTGATCTATGAGTGAACCAGATGAATCTAGGGAGCATATTCGACTATTTTTCATCTTAGCATTTGGTTTGTTGTCAGAATAACACAAGCAACTCCACCCTCAAAAATTGGTGTGTCACAAAAATTAGTGTTTTTTTCAATCTCAAGTAAAGCGGAAAATGTAGAGAACATATATTAACTCTTAGTCACCGCACCTTTACTAATACGTCGAAAGGTGTTTTCATGAGCCAAGAGAGTAGCATCAGGATTGCACTTCTGAACGACAGAGAGACCTGTAGGACATCAAGGCTAACCCGCCAATAAGTACCATACGTAAAAGAAAAATAACAAAAGAAAGAAAAGGACATATAACAGATTAGGCCATGAGATATATTATACATCAAGGAGGTCATGGTATCAAGATATATTAAGTCTTGAGATCAATTTTTTGTTAAGGCTGATCATACCCTAACATTACTTACAACATCTGAACAAAACAAAATTTATGATACAATTCACTTTGTGAAATGCTTACCATCGACGTGATCATGATGATGATGGGTCACAAACACGACCAACTTCCGCGGGAGTGCAGTAACAATGTGTTCCAGCTGATAGTGGAAGGCGCAACATGTCATAATGGCATCAAACCAATTTAAAAATGCAAAATTGATGGTGATCTAAATAGGATTACAAGGTCCTTTTGAATTGCTATACATTAGTGACTTTGATCCAGGTCACAGTTTCATTATATAGCATCGACAGTAAAAGAAAAATACTGAAATGAGATATGGAATACTATCAAACCATAAGTTATAGATAAATCCTTCCACCAATCAGTTCGCAACAATAATTCCATCCTTGATAGAGCTTTCCTGGATTTTCCAGGTAGATTAAGTCACCATTCACAGATGACTTATCATTTAGATTATAAAGTGGCAATATGTGGTGTAAGTCGTAGAATCAAACGTTATGTGCTCTTCATGGGAGATTCACTACTGGCATAAGCTTGTTTAATTGTTTCTAGTATATTTCTATTTTGTAAGGCCATCGGAAAAAAATCACAACCGAAGAATCATAAGATAAGCTGCCTACACACTTTCTACGTTCTCTTTATGTTCTGTGTCAAGCAAAAAAGACATAATACCTCTTTGTGCATAGCAGAGTTGCATCCAGGATCTATGATGAGTGCATCTCCACTTGCAATAAAATTATCACCACCCAAGCCATCATAGCTAGTCCCAGGCACAAACACAACTAAATTTGTGGTGTGGAAAGGCTTCGCTGTTCTGCTTCTCATGGGAACAAGTTTAACACCAGGAGGATATTCCTGCAGAATGAGAAGGATTCTGTAATTTGACGTGAACATACTGGATTTATTTCAAGCTGTAGTAATTGAAATTTTTACTTCCAGAACAAGGAGATGCGTGAATATATCATTATATCATATAGAAAAATGTTAACGAAGTTATAAGATGAAAGTGAATGATCCAGATATGATTTTTCTATGGTCACCATAGACCTGTCACCTGTCATTGTCAAATGCATGTTAAATGTTTAAGTATGCATAGAACTCAGACTTTCCAAATCATTAAATTTATTGAAAAATATCTAGCAACCATGCTTTGAATTTCATCATATGCAATGATCGCAGGTCCCAACTATTTATTTGCAGCCAGTGGAATATGTAAAACAAGTCTTTTTGGTTTAACCCCTGTCGGAATGTTCTTATTCTTATTTTCCACCATAGGCAGAAGGTGGTTGCTGTTTATCAGTTGTTTTTAGCATTACCTAATCAATCAATAAAGACCGATAGGGAGTGTTGATGGGGAAAAGTAGAAAACAAGGTTTTCATCTGTGCAAAAAGCTTAGATGGATATTATTCTACCTTAGAATGATCTGGCTTAGATGGGTCCAGATTAAGCATAAATGTAATGGTGAAAAGGAAAACAAAAGGATGCCAAAGGCACATCAAAAGTAGAATTAGCTTTCCCTCATGAAACTTAACATCGACCACAAAGAATCGAACCTGAGATCTCAAGGTGGGAGGAATGTTCAATTTTGTAATTTCCATTGAATCATTCAGAAGACCAACAACAACTAATGGCCCTATACGATCATTATGAGGCTTTGCTTCCAGAAGCAAATCTGCAGAGTCTTTAGTGTTCCTCCACTTACAGCAATCTGTAAGTGTAACAACACAAATTATAAGTCTCACAAGAAATCTGCTTACCAGCTAAATCTGTTTTTAGAATAAACACACACACGCATGGACCCATGATATATTGAAAATTTTATGGGAAATGTTATGTCTTCAAAATTTCATGAATATAGTTTGACACATGAGAAAGAAATTCAACACGACATTATAGAACCTTCAATAAAAAGATAATTTGAGAACTTATTCCAAGCATTAGCATCACAATTTACTTCTGATCATCCCTCAAATATCAGCCATTGAGGAACTACATACTAAGGAAAGAATGAGCACTAACAAACCTTGTGACATCGCAGCATTGGGTTCTGATTCTCCAACAATATACACAGTCTTAACTGGTACTCCAGGTCCAAATTCAGGTTCCTCTACGACCTTTGAGACATTCCACTTTACCTTGGTGGCTTTCTGAAATCCCACTTGTCCAAGCACCTACATCATAGACATAAATAAACCGAATTAACAACTTGTAGCAAGATTTTTGACTCAACTAATAAGCCAGCCTAGGTCGAATCATCAAATGTATTAAAAATTTTGGGGACAATATAATGTAATTTAGACTTATGTTCTGGATTTACCATGAAATTGAACATCTCTGGTCATGATATTAAGCAATGTAGAAAACAGAATGAATTGATTTACTCAATAGCTTCGGTTATAGCCAACTTTCCAGGAAAGATTGCTAAAGGGGGACGAAGGACTTCCTTTCCCTATTAGCAACCACAGTTAACTGAAGAAATATGCTTTAGACATGCACCGATTTAAGCAAAAGAATACAGTTTGCACATGATAATGCCCTTGGTTCAACTCAACTTTTTTTCTTAGTTTCCCTTCCCTTTCCATTTCTCGAAGTACCTTTACTTGTGGACGGAAGTCAAATTTATTCTAGCAACCACACAAACTTTCCAACCATCATAACCTAACCAGAAAGAGGCTTAAAACAAACTTCCATAGCAAAGAGAAGAAAAACAAAGGAAGCAAATGAGAAAGGAAGAACTGAACAGGAGATTGTTCCTTTTCATAGCTAAATATCACTAAGCTGAGACAGAGCTTTATGGAGATCAAATTGACGTAAAAAGCTAACAACTTTTCTGCTAAATCCAGCTCATTAGTTTAACGTGCTAACACCTTATAGCCAAAAATGTAATTTCCAGACATCATCTCCAGTAACTCAACATTTCAAGAAACATGAGTATCACGTCTAATTTCAACATTATTTGGAAAGAAAAAGAAAAGCAATTCCCACACTCTTGGCATATTTTAGAGCTAAAAAGGGACGAAAGAGGAAAAAAGAAACGTAAAACTGCATCGTAATGCAGTCAACTACCTGATTAATAGCTGAATCAAGATCAAACCCACTCAAGAATTCCAACAACGAATTGTCCCCAGCTTCAATTTGAACTTGAGAACTACTCAACGGGCTATTAAGAAGTGATAATTGTGCAGAGGGCAAGTCCCAAAGATCAGAATCCTGATAAGAATCATACTCAGGGTCGTTGAATTTCGGTGGTGGCGTTTGCTTTGTAAGGAGAAACTCTTCCTTGTTGGATGGGTTCTTGATGATCACCGCCAAGTTCACCTTTCCAGTCCCCATTTCTCGTTTAGTTGAAACAAGCGAGACTGTGCTGCGGTTTAAAGAGGCTGTAAGAATTGAAAGAGGTAGTTGCACTACACTAATTAGCCGTTCTTGTTAGGTTGAAATGCGTACTAAGAAGCAACTACCGAAACGAAGGGAATCCGATCATCCATAAAAATTAACTCTCTTAAAAATTCATCAGAGTAATTGTTAGGCCCATGATTATAACCATTTCAACCATCTTTGTTCATCAGTCCAACTATCTTCAGAAGTGGGCTTGGATGCTGAGGGTTGGTTTTTTAAGGTATCTTCTATAATCAGCACACTATTTGGTCAAGTCCCTGTCTGGGCTTGGCCTGTTTGGGCAAATTTGAGTCCAATATTACATATGTTTTCCAGAACTAGCATTGACAAGAAATTATGTATTTGAGTCCAATATTACATATCTGTTTTTTTTTTTTTTTTTTTTTCAATTATCAATTCAGCAATTGATAATTGTTTTATCACAGTTCTTGAAATCATTTTCTTGTTCCATATTTTTAAAGGTTTTTATCAGATCATCTCATCAAATATTTGATTATATAACATAAGGTATATTATATCGATGCGAATTTACCCTATATCATACAGAGTGAACATGAACTTAGAGCATTATTCAGGCTACAAGTGTGGGGATAAGGTTTCTTGTCCAGTAAAGACATTCTCAAGAGTTTATTCAGTTGGTTCTTCATGTTGTTGGATTACCATATTCGTGTTTGGAGTATGTAACGTGTGCTGCATGTAACAGGTAGCTTTAAGTGGAGATCACTTACTACATTGTTGCCTAAAAATCACTCGCCCTTTGTCTGAAGTATGATGTCCGACTGGATTTCCATTAGTCTATTCACTTCATCTGGATAACTGGATTTTCAATCACTTGTACACATTTACAGATATATGATCTTTTGTGTTTTCATGGAAACAAGAAAAGATGTAGTTAAATGGTGCATTGGTCCACCAAAATGAGCCACACTTTCTATATTGCTCCTGCTTTGTCCCCCTCTATGACCACCCATTCTGAACCCAAAATGATCCTCAAACCTCATTTGTGGACTACCCTCACTCCTTGTATATGACTCAGATTTGCACTGAAAATAGCTACAAAAGTCTAGACTTAGCCAGCTTTCAAGAAGATTATCTAACTTACCGTCTTCTCGTTCAACTTCTAACGAAAATGGACGACTAAAAGAACCGTTGGCTTCAAGAAAAATGTGCAGTTGACGTGCTTGAATTTGCTTAGATTCGGGCCATCAGGAGCTTGCTCAACTCTGGTTTTCTCTAAGTTTCTCTACCGGACCAGTTCATTCATGCTCCGATCACACAAGATTAGTCGCGCTCGACTAATATTTCTACAGCTAAAGCGAGCTTGATCATTAGAAGTTTGATATGAATACCGAACACAATCGAACACTACTTGAGAGAGAGGTTTTCCTGATGCCTCTTCCTAGAGGGGTCAGGTCATATGTGAATAGAATATGGCTTTTCACACTGACAAAACAACAATGTTTGTACACAATGAAATCTGCCCTTCACAATTCCAGTATTGCAAATTGCAGTTAGTTTGTGGGACAGATTTCAAAGCACTAAGGCCTGAACTACTCCTTTAAGCAATGTCAGTGACATCTTCAATAATCACATTCACTTGTTTGATAAGAAAAACACATACTTTAAAAGCATGCTTTGTGTTTAAATTTGGACACCATCCTCATCTATTAAAATTCTAATTCAAATTGAATTTGCTTGAATCTAAACCAATCACACTATAAGAAAATAAAAGATTACTAACAAAAAAACTAAGGGACAATTTTAATATCATCTCTAATTATATATATATATATATATATATATATTTATATATATATATATATATTATATATATATATATATATATATATATAGTGACAAGACTGTTCAATTTGTCACGATAAGAAATTTCATAATTACTATTATTTTGTAAAAATTGTTATTGACATGAATTAATGACAAAAAAAATGCACAAAATTGTCACTAAATATAATTAATGACTCATGTATAGTGAAGATTTATGACAACAAATGATAGTTGTCACTATAAATGTATATTAATTGCATTTAGTGACAACTCTATATACATTTGTAATAATAAATAGTGACAAGATACAAATTATTGTAACTTAATATATATTATTAATGATAACTTTAAAATTATCACTAATTGATAGTTTGTTACTAATATCATATTTTTTTATAGTGTTATATAATTAATGCAACACACTTGTTGTGTAATTAATATACAATTAAAAAAAAATAACCAATCACTAATAAATATTATACTTACTTTATAATTAATTTAATTCGACCAAAATTTTCCTCATCTAATCACCCAAACAAAGTAGGAAAAGGATGAGGCACAATGAGAAGACAAAATATGATGACGACAAGTAAGATTACAGTGGGAAACTATTGTTATTTTACGCCAACCCGCAGGATATTTTCTTCGAAAAAAAAATAAAAAAAACAGTATGCAATATGACTATTTTTGTCATATTTCAACAACCGTGCGTCATTATTTACAAAAGTTTTTATAAAGAATAATCCATAAGTATCCTACATCTCATAACTTCAAACAGGTTGACTTCTACACATAGAAATTACCTTTAAATATGGTGCCACGCATCTCACACCATATCCGTCCGGCCCATGTTAATACAACGTTTGTTACTAACATTAAAAAATTAAGAACAAACATTATTTACTTGGGTCCAGACTTTTCAAAATTGATTTTAAATTGGGTATTGCATAGAAGTAGAGTCACGTATTTTTAAGACAACTCCCGATGTGTCCCGTGATTTCTGCGCAACGGTCCCCCAAGCGCAGCTGCTTGCCTAAGAAGAAGAAAAATTGGAATTAGTCTTAGTTGTGATAATAATTATGATCATGTTCAATTTAAAATTTAAAATTTGATTTTATTACTTTAAAAATGGAAAAAATCCAAAAATCCCCCCCGGTGATTTTAGAAATGTTCAAAAACCCCCTGTGAAAATTAAAATATCAATTACACCCCCTGTGATATAAAATAAAGTTTAAAAAAACCCCTGAGACCAAGGGTTGCTGCTCACGCGCGTTGACTGCGAATTTTGGTGCAAAAAGTATCTTTTTTGGACATTTTTGCCCTTATCTCACATTTAATATATATAATATTATATAATACATAATATATATAATTTATATATATATAATTTATATAAATCATAAAATAAATTAATAACTATAAAATATTTATAAATATAATTTTTTATTATTAAATTAATTATATTTTAATTAAAAAAAAAGAAGTAGAAGAAGCGGCGGCGAAGTCGCCGCCGCGCCCTCCTCACCCCTGGGCGACGGCACCGGAGAGCGCGACGCCGTCGCCCAGGGAAGGCGAGGGCGACGCCGTCTCCCACCGCTGTCATGGGCGACTCGCCTAGAAATAGTTCTGGCGACGGCGTTGCCTAGACGGGGGCGACGATGGGCGCGGGGAGGGGGGCGGGCGACGTGCGGTGGGCGGCGGCGGGCAGTGGGTGGGGTGGGGTGGGGGTGGGGTGGGATTATTACTTTTTAAATAATAATTTTATTTTTATAATTATAATAATTTTAGGTTGACCAAATTGACCAGGAAGGGCATTTTAGTCATTGTCCCTATAAAATTAGACTTCTTTTGACCGGGGGCGGTGTGATATATTGTTTGTAACACAGGGGGGGAAACTGATATTTAATTTTTCACAGGGGGTTTTTGATCTTTTTGCATAACACAGGGGGGCAAATTGAATTTAACTCCTTTAAAAATTATGGTAATATTTCGGCTAAATTCCACATCATCAGTTATGTTATCATCATTGAAAAAAGAAAATATTGAATTGTTATTCATCGAATTCGTTGGAAACTCCAATTTAGGTGTTGATTATAGCTTATGATGTAAATTTTTTCTGCCAAATTAATTAAGAATAACAAATTATCACAATTTTTAAAATTATAAGATGAAATTACAAATTTTGATACGAAGATGACTCCCCCTCTTACATGACCACAATGCATTGAGTGAAGAATCGGGCAACATGAGTGCTGTAGCCTTTGTTTTGTAATTAGATGGATGTTGCGGTCAAATGGGGAGTGGTCCCGCCGTGGTGGGGTAGAGCGCTCCGAAGGCAAGGGAAGGTGGTTGGGGGTTGGGGGATGGGGTGGACGTGTGAGGGCACGATTGTGTCGCATGCCACCCTAACATTTGGCATATGCCTATACTACACTATTACCATTTCTATTTTGTCTTGTCAATTGGACTTTTCAAAGACAATAGAGAGGCGTGTTGTACAAAACTATGTCATAATTCCAATCTAATTTTTTCGTTTTCTATTTTTATATGTCGATCAGTTGGTGTATGAAACTTGGGACTATCTTTAAGGAATTCAGACATTATTATTTTGTATTATATATATTTTTTTAAAAATATAATCTGATAACATATTATGAAATTATAATTTTTTTTTCTGTACACAATGGTATGTGATGTATGAATTAGTTGTATAACTATGATTTATATTTTTACTTTGCCATTTTCTTGGATTAACTTGACGACCGATTCCTATGTGAATATATCTGTTAGATGTTGAACGAGCTTTACTTTTATTATTTGATAATTTAAAATAAAAAATATAAATAGTTTTTATAGTGAAAAAAGGTAGCATAGCACTATTGATGTGTGTTAAATAATTAGTAATGAATCATAACTGAAAAACTATTTATCTAAATTTAGTATGAGAAAAAGACGGGCATTATTTGATATGGATATACTACATACTATATTTATAAAAGACTGTAAACTACTTTCCCTAAAGATCTCAATCGCATTTATACCTAAAATTATATATGAATATTATATTCCTATTATAGCTGTTAAAAAAATTAGTAGGTGAAGTGCACTCGATTTATATGTATATTTAAAATAATATTTATTTTAATCCAATAAAAGGGAAAAAAATAAAATAAAGTGCAATAGTCCTAAATTTGCATTAGTTGAAAATTATTTTATGGAAATAAAATATATTATGACAATCAAAATTAGTTACTTTAGAAGCCCGAGCCTAAAGGTATATTGAATTTGATTATACGTTTCGCATTATTGATATATATTTTAGAATTAATTATATTTAGACCTTTTTTTAAAATACAAAATTATATTTTTTAATATATATATATATATATATATATATATTTTGAAAATTCACAGTTTATGCATAATTCCCTTTTGTTAGAGTTGGATTGAAAATATTGATGCTATTTTTTTTTTTTTTTTTTGCATAAATTTCTAATTTTACCTTTATTTAACATTTACATATAATAATTTTGTATTTTATAAAGAAAAAATATAATAATATTAACATCGCTCATATATATATATTATATTTATTAATTTATAAATACAAAATATATATGAGAATGTAAGATAAAAAATATATATTTTTTTTAATTTTTAAAAGGGGTGTAAGTTTAATTAATGCTATAATTCAAATAAATGTTTATGTTCAAATGTCCAATCAAAATAAAACCACCAACTTTAATATTTTACTAACATAACCAAATGTGATCTGGAATAGTTGAAATCATATGACTACTCCCCGACATCATCACTCTCACTCCATCTTCATTCTTCCGTTCCCTACCAATTTCCTCAACTCACTCACGCCACGTACTTCCCCTCTCCTCTCACGTGCCATGCACATTCGACAAAGCCACCACCCCTCCGCTGACGTGTCCAATTACATCCACGTCACCGCCCTTAAATCTCCCCCGCCACGTGTCCATCTAATAAATTTCCTCCCCATTATCCATCACTAATTTCTCCCTTCATTTCTTCTTACAGAAACCAAATTAAAAGAAATTAGAGAATTCCTAGAGAGAGAAAAAAAATTCCCGAGAAGGGGAGAAAAATTTTCCTTCCTATACAGCACCGGCTTTTTGCTTCAATCAGCTCCGTGTCTATGAAGAGATGGCGACGCCGGGGATACAGAACGGTGGCGTTACGGTGATGGCGGCTGAGCCGGTGGTGACGCCGGTGGATCAGAACGGACACTCAGCTGCGGCGTTGAGGCTTTCTTCTCCGATTAGGATTTTTTTGTTTTTCCATAAGGCGATTCGGACGGAGCTCGACGGCCTGCATAGGACCGCCCTGGCTTTGGCGACTAATACAAGCGGCGGCGACATCAAGCAGTTGATGGAGAAGTGCCACTTCTTAAGGTCGATTTACAAGCACCACTGCAATGCCGAAGATGAGGTTTGCGCTCCTGTGCGCTCTTTGTTTTTTTTGTTGTGTGTCAGTATTGGGCGGTACTTTTGTTAGTTTATGTAGTACGTGTTTTTTTGATTTAGTTGGAGCAGTCTAAGCATTTGAGCTGAAAGTATTTAGAATCTAGGAATTTCTAGGTACTTCAATTTTCCTTGTTTGGATGAATTCTCTTTTCTTTTTAGCTACTTGATTTCTGTTTTTTATGAATTACGAGGATTATATGCATCTTACCTAAGCAATCGATTCATGGAAGCTTGTGCTAATTAGTTTTATTGGATGGTGTTGTTTTCTTTTTGAATGGCAACTCTTGTACTGTCGGTTTCTTTATATCTATTTTAGAGGCAAGTTATCTGCATTTTGGTTTAATCGTGAACTTTTCTCATGAGTGCCGGTTGATAATACACGGGCTTTGAGTTCAGAAGATTATCTTTTTCGAGAAATAGGGACAATATAACTTCAATTCTTCCATTATCTATGAAGGCCACTTAACCTGCATCAGTTCTTGTTTAGTATGCATTTTCCGTGATTATATTTCGTGAATTCTGGTGGCCGTTAGAAAGCAAAGTTGGGAAAGTATTTTTCCTCGCAAAAGTGTTCCTAGTGATCATTGAAGTATGTATCACGCATCTTCACGGTGGAACTGTGTGCTTTCTGAAGTTTTATGGCCATCCGTCATGTGATATAATATCTTCTATTTATGGAAAATCACTAGATTCAGGATGTTTCTGGAGATATGTTAGAAGAGTTTCCAAGGTTCAATTTTCATTTACCCCTCCGGTGTGCCACGAATGCTAAGCTCATTGTTGAATATATATTTTGGTCCTGAACTTTCTTCAATGTCCATGTGAGCTCCTGATATCTTCTTTCTGCTGGCTGGGGTTTTTCTAAAAAAGTATGTTTTTGGTTGTCAACTTTCTAAGCTGAAGGTCACAGTTTTTACAGCATGGAGCAAATTGCGTGATTACTTAGAATGTCATTTAGGAGCCCATAATGAAAGCTTACATCTGATGATGCCATAAGGATCAAATATTAAACTGTGCAAGCATTACTTCATTAACACATACATACATCTAAACTGATTTTCATTGTGCACCTCTTCCCAACAGATAATATATCACTTTTAATAATGACCTGAAGGAATCTCCTTTGCTTCTTATGTGCCTCCAGTTCCTTAATAGTTTCCCTAATTAGTTTCATTGTAAAATGGGGAGAATGTACAAGATAACCATTAAAAAGCCTTTCATATTTGTAATGGCAGGTCATATTTCCTGCGCTTGATATCCGTGTGAAGAATGTGGCACGGACTTATTCCCTTGAGCATGAAGGGGAAAGTGTGCTTTTCGATCAGCTGTTTACATTGCTTCGAAGTGATATGAAAAATGAGGAAAGCTACAGAGAGAGTTGCCTCTTGTACTGGAGCACTTCAAACATCAATCAGTCAGCACATGTCCAAGGAAAGGAGCAGGTTTAGTGTTGATCTTTCTTCTTCATTTCCTTGTCTGATGACCATATACAAGTATGTTTTCTATGAAGCAGTGCGTTTGACGAATCTTTAATAGAACAAAATATCTCCTCTGGCTGCAAATATGTTGCCTTTTGGTGCCCTGCAGGATGAATAACACATCCGCACTACTGCCACATGTTAGTCTTGTTTGTTATTATAGGTGGAGCTACATGTCCAAATGTCATGTTAGACCTAAGAAAGGCAGGACTGCTTCTCAAAAGGTGCTTGTCGTAAGCAATTGCCTTGTAGGGGTCACATTATAGAATCCAAAAAATAATAGGTCGTTATACCCCATACTGTTTGCAGCATTTTGACTTAAAGTTATTTGCCCCTCAGCGAGTCATCATCGCCAACTACTTTGTTGATGATTCAAGGCAATGGGTTAAGGCGTGTCATGAGCTTGGGTAGATTGGTCTGATCGGACAATCAACAAAATTTATTTTGTATTGGACTAATGACCTTTGCAATTCAAGGCCACAAAGAACAATATCCACTCTCAACTCTGGGGTTTATTTTGTGGCTTTACCTAAACTTAGTTTGGTCCTCAAAAAAATATTCCTTGTTTGATGGATGCAAATCTGAATATGCAGCACTGACTCTTCCTGTCAGTTTCCTGGCTTCACTTTCAAAACCCTATCCTCCATGTTGCCTGTTTTCTCTAAAGTGCCTTTGACCTCTTATTGAGCAGAAAATTTAAAGTATTAAACAGGAACAAATAACAATTGCATCCAGAATGCCGAATTTTGAATGTTTTGTCCGTATTAAAATAAGATATTATTTTATAAGCTAGGAGGTGATGGAAGCGCATTTCTAAAGTATAACATTGAAGTTTGTTTGGCCCACAGTCCACTCAAAAGGAGATCTTATTAGACGACCTATATGCAGTTTATACTTTCAGCATGCATAGGCTAGATTTCTGAATCAACGCCTTCATCATCTTATGTCTGCTATGCAACTTTGGGCCTAAGATCATTTTTATTGTCTATTTAAGGTACTCATTTTCATGTTTTAAGACCAGTATGTTGTTGTTCATTTGCCAGGTCTTTCCCTTGCTTCGTGAGAAGTTCTCATTCGAGGAGCAAGCATCATTAGTGTGGCAATTCTTGTGCAGTATTCCTGTAAATATGATGGCAGAATTCCTGCCATGGCTTTCATCATCAATTTCAGCAGATGAACGGCAGGATATGCGAAAATGCTTGCAGAGAATAATCCCGGACGAAAGGCTGCTTCAACAGGTTAGGTACATTGACTGGAAGCACAATCGTGAAACACTTGCTGATCCTGTGTTCTGACCTATCTTTCTTGTTCTTAATGAAGGTTATATTCAACTGGATGGATGGGCTAAGGATGAGCAACAAGCGTAAACGTTATGAGGATGGACCTAGACTTTCTAGTACAACTGAGAATGGACATTGTTCTTGTGAATTTTCACGGTCTGCTCAAAGTGATCTTCCACTGTCTGATTGTAATGCTACCAGCTCCTCACTATATCATCCAGTGGATGATATATTGCATTGGCATAAGGCTATCGAAAAGGAACTGAATGACATAGCTGAAGCAGCTAGGAATATAAAGTTAACTGGAGATTTCTCTGACTTATCTGCCTTTAATAAGAGGCTCCAATTTATAGCTGAAGTCTGTATTTTCCATAGGTAATTTTCTCAAAATGCTTGAGCCTTGCTGTTTTATATTCTAATTTCTTTTACTAATCAAGATCTGCCTACATTTGGAATGTTTGGTAGTTTGGGGTTGGAATGTAATTTAAGCATATTTTTTTCCATACCTATTCCTTCATAGTCAAAATGTCCTCAGTTGGTCTGCTGTTGTAATTTACGTTCTCGAGAAGAGTACAGATCTCATAGTTTATGTGCTATAAGGGATGTTAATTTATTTATTTGAATCAATTTTCCTCGACTGATCAGCTGTATCATTGACAGAAATAGTATAATGTTTGCAATTTTGTATCCCAAATCAATTTGTTCTAGTTTTCAGAGAATCATTATCTTTTTTAAGGATGACTTGACAATCATTTTAACTTCGCTGCAGCATTGCTGAGGACAAAGTTATATTCCCTGCTGTAGATGGACAAATGTCTTTTGTCCAGGAGCATGCAGAAGAAGAGAGTGAATTTGACAAGTTCAGATGCTTGATAGAAAGTATCGAAAGTGCGGGAGCCAACTCATCTGCTGAATTTTATTCCGAATTATGTTCACAGGCTGATCATATAATGGAGACCATAAAGAAGCATTTCCTCAATGAGGAAATTCAGGTTTGTGTTTCACTGCTTATTGCTTCTGTCTGCACTTTGCATATATACTGTTGCAGCATTGGCAAGAAGGACAATCTCTTTAATCAGAAATAACAACATGAAAAGTGAAAACGTAGAATGCATACATCAATTGGGAGGTCTGCTACTACACTATCCGTTTTTTGGATGTTCAGTAAAAGTGGGTAGAAACAGTGAAACTTTATATATATTGTTCTTGATGTCTTACTGAATTATATTACAGGTTCTTCCACTAGCAAGGAAGCATTTCAGCGCTGAACGGCAGCGAGAACTTTTGTATCAGAGCTTGTGTGTGATGCCACTTAGACTGATTGAGTGTGTCTTGCCCTGGTTGGTTGGATCTCTGAGTGAAGAGGAAGCTCGGGGCTTTCTTTATAACCTGCATGTGGCAGGTACTATGTCTTCCGAATCTTCGTGGCTCCTTATCCATTTACTATTTGTGTGCCAAAAGCTGATGATTATGATTTGTCTTAACCAAATAATTTATTGCAGCTCCGGCTTCAGATACTGCTCTGGTTACTTTATTCTCTGCTGGGCATGCAAAGGTAGTAGAAGAATGTGTCTGTCTTCTAGTGCAGTTGGCTGTTGTCCTGCAAAGGAACCCAAAGAAATGCATGTTGGCAGATATTGTAGTTACTGCGCGTGTGCAAGTACTTCTGATGAGAGTACGACATTTGGACAAGCACATAAGTGTGAGGAGACAATCAAGCAGGGCAACATAGTCTCTTCAGTGGAAAGTAATGCTTGCAGTGCAAAAGCTTCTCTCACTAACCAGTCTTGTTGTGTTCCTGGCCTAGGAGTCAATAGCAATAATCTAGGAATGACTTCCCTTGCTGTAGCAAAATCTTTGCGCTCTTTATCTTTTGGTCCAAGCGCTCCTTCTCTCAACTCCAGTCTTTTCAGCTGGGAAACGGATAATAGCTCCAGTATCAGTGGTCTTACAACACGACCAATTGATAACATCTTTAAATTTCACAAAGCAATCCGGAAAGATTTGGAATTTCTAGATGTTGAATCTGGGAAACTTGGTGATTGTGATGAAACTTTCCTGAGACAGTTCAGTGGTAGATTTCGTCTTTTATGGGGCTTATACAGGGCTCATAGTAATGCAGAGGATGATATTGTTCCCTGCCTTAGAATCCAAGGAAACACTTCATAATGTTAGCCATCTTACACCTTGGACCACAAGCAGGAAGAAGAACTCTTTGAGGATATCTCATCTGCGCTAGATGAGCTTTCTCAGCTTCATGAGAATTTGAGCGCAAAAAATGTGGCTGGAAATTTGGGTGAAAGTTCCTCTGGTTCCTTAACCAGTGTTGATTGTTTGAGAAAGTATAACGAGCTGGCAACAAAGATTCAGGGCATGTGCAAATCCATTAAAGTAACTTTAGATCATCATGTTATGCGGGAAGAGGTTGAACTTTGGCCATTGTTTGACAGACATTTTTCTGTCGAGGAGCAAGACAAAATTGTTGGCCGCATAATTGGCACAACAGGAGCAGAGGTGCTTCAATCAATGCTGCCTTGGGTAACATCTGCTCTTACTCAGGAAGAGCAAAATAAAATGATGGACACATGGAAGAATGCAACTAAGAACACAATGTTCAGCGAGTGGCTTAATGAATGGTGGGAAGGAACACCGGCAGCATCAACACATGTGTCCACGTCAGAAAATAGTATCTCACAAGGTACTTGACACATTAGTCTGTCCTCCTTGCACTTTTCCGTACTAAGTCAACCTTATTGTTTGTTGCTAGTAAGAAATGTTCACCAGTTTGATAGTCTGATGCTTCATAAGCGTTATGTACCATTTTCAGGTTATGATACACATGAATCCATGGACCAAAGTGATCATACGTTTAAGCCTGGTGGAAAGATATATTCCGTATGAACCAAAATGAGCTTGAATCAGAGATAAGGAAGGTCTCTCGTGATTCAACTCTTGATCCAAGAAGGAAAGCTTATCTTATTCAAAATCTAATGACCAGGTACCACTCTCTTACTTGTTTCTGTTGTTTCAGAGCCCAATATTTTCACATTGGTTCTTATTGCCTTAGCACATTTAACTTACCCGGTCACTGTAACTGTTTTTTAGTCGGTGGATAGCTTCTCAGCAGAAATATTCACAATCAAGAACTGGTAAAGCTGACGAAGGTGAAGATTTACTTGGACGGTCCCCATCGTTTCGTGATCCTGAGAAAAAAATCTTTGGATGTGAGCATTATAAAAGGAACTGCAAACTTCGTGCTGCTTGTTGTGGAAAGTTATTTGCATGCAGGTTCTGCCATGACGAAGTCAGTGACCATTCAATGGATAGGTAATGCTTCAAGTATTGATTACTTTGGCTCTAGATCTTTTCCCTATTTTTTTTCGCCCTTAATATTTTGTTATTTTGCAGGAAGGCAACATCCGAGATGATGTGCATGAATTGCCTACAAATTCAGCCTGTTGGGCCAGTTTGCTCAACCCCTTCTTGCAATGGACTTCCAATGGCGAAATACTATTGTAGCAGCTGTAAATTCTTTGATGATGAACGGTAACTTTTCATTAGATCTCTTTCTCCTGATTTAAACTTTAGCCATCTTTTTCTTCAATTTCTGTGTTTTTTCAGGGAAGTCTATCATTGTCCTTTCTGCAACTTGTGCCGTGTGGGAAAAGGACTTGGTATAGATTTCTTCCATTGCATGACCTGCAATTGTTGCTTAGCCATGAAACTATCAGTCCACAAGTGCTGGGAAAAGGGTCTGGAAACTAACTGCCCAATATGCTGCGACTTTTTGTTTACATCAAGTACAGCTGTGAGGGCTCTTCCATGTGGTCATTACATGCATTCTGCTTGTTTCCAGGTCTGTTCCCTTTTCTGTTTTTCGAACTCGCTTGCACTCTTGAATTATGCGATTCATCCATACTGATACCTCTATTATCTTCTCTCGCTTGTACCAGGCATATGCATGTACGCATTACATCTGTCCCATTTGCAGCAAGTCAATGGGAGATATGTCGGTAAGGATGAATAAACTGCAGAATCTTAAAATCAAAGAAAAAATTTACACGCATGTGCCGTTACGCTCCATATTTTTGCCTGCATTACATCTTTTCTTCCTCTGTATGCTGTTTGCTCCTTTCTGTAGTCCCATATCCTATCTGTGGGTATAAATGTTTCTGTCTGACCTGTTGCCAGTATGTGCAATATGGATGAGTAGAGCACTAACAATTTGTAGTATTTGTGAGGCATTTGGATTACTAAGAAAGCTGCTCTCCTATCCAGGTCTACTTCGGCATGCTTGATGGTTTAATGGCTTCGGAGGTGCTTCCAGAAGAATATAGAAATCGATGTCAAGTAAGCAACAATCTCTGCATTTTATTTTCATTCAGCCATTCCCTTTTGCACAAATGATGAAGAACCAAATCCTCCCCACGCAGGATATCTTATGCAACGACTGTGATAGAAAAGGAACTGCACCATTTCATTGGCTGTATCATAAGTGCGGCTTCTGCGGTTCATATAACACCAGAGTAATCAAGGTTGATCAAGATCATGATTGTAGTTAATCAGGAAAGGAAATTGCAATGCTTCCAACAATTTGTTCATATGTGTGTATAAATCGTTGGTGGTACGATGTGGGTGGGCTATTACATGTAAATCGCCGAATCCTCTATAACAAAATTTTGTCTTCTTTTTTACGTGGAACAGAGAGAATCTGTTGCTCGGAAGTGCTTAATAATCAAAAACTGTACATTCTATAGGTAAATATGAGAATAATAAAATTTCGCCGTAGCTATGTGGTTTGTTTTCGAGTCCAAACAGAGTTTCAACTTCGAATTACATCTGTTGTTTATTTTCTCCTCTTGTTTGCTGTTTGAATCGTGGGAAACGACAATAATTATGATCGTGTTTTACATGGGATATGTTCAAATATCCAAATGCAAGCCAACAGTACGCCTTTGTTCTATTTTTTGGATAAAAGGTTAAATCGAATTAACAACATCACCACTATTCTAGTTAAGAAAATGTTATGTACATAATGTTCTTCTATTAAAGTTTTCTGAATTATCATCCAATTTAATATCATAATTTGACAAATTTATTAGGAATTAAATTAACTTTTCGTTGGATAAGTTCTAAGGCATAAATCATTTTTTTTTTTTGTTGATAATTTATCATAAATCATGTTACCTGCAAAGGTTGTCAATCAGGCAACATGAGTTTCTCTGTTGAAATTTGGTATAATCATACTTCAATTTCTAAGTGGTTTGAGAAATTATATTTAATATTCTTTTATTTTCATCTAACAAATTGACTTATTTGTTAATAAAAGAATTTCAAATTTATTGTTATCAATATAATATTAAACGAGAATTCATTTTACCCCGATATTTGTTGACTTCTTCTAACGTTTGTTTCCGTTTAAGTCCATCTTTTTTTTTTACCAAGCCACTCTTATACATGTTCATACTCTAATGTACTTGGGGAAATATATCTTCATCATATATGGGTATTTTTGTAAAAAAATATTTATTTAACCTGTTATAAATTAGTGATAAGGCAATCGGAGTTAAAAATGAATCCTCATTCATTTCTTTCTATATTAATAATATCAGCAAATTCTATGAATTGATCAATTTGTTAAACGAAAATAAATAGTATAAATAATAGATATAATTTTTAAAGTTATAAAAAATTTATATTTAAGTAAACCAAATATCAAGAATAACAGCGTAATTGCCCCTCAATTTGAGTAAGTTTGTGTAATATATCACCGTGGCCGAGGCCGAGTCATCAACTCGGGCCGTTTTCTACCATAACAATTCCCACCTTACTATTACTAAAGTAAAATATATATATATATATATATATATATATATATATATATATATATATATATATATATATATTTTAAGGGTAAAATACATACTACCCCTTGTGATACCTCAAATGTTCAAATAAGTCCCTGTGATAAAAAAAATATCATATAAACCCCTATAAAATTTAAAAAGGTACATATTACCCCCTTGTAAAATTTCATGTTCCCAAAACTACAACTAAATATGTATATTTTGCCCCTAAATTATCAAATCACCCCTGTATTCAAATTATACATATTTAAAAATATAATATAAGAAAATATAATTTAGTTATATGTATATATATAAAAAAAAACCTAAAAAATATAAAACAAAAAAATAGAGATTACTCACCAACGGACGAGCGATTGGTGGTGGGTGGGATGTCAAAATGATCGTTGTTGGAAGGGCTTTCTAACGGTGGAAAACACACGTCGAGAGGTCGTCGGATGTAGGAGAAAAAAGCGATAGAAAATAGGGGAGCGGGTTAGGGGCAAATATGCACATTTTTAAATTTTACAGGGGGTTATATGATATTTTTTTCATCACAGGGACTTATTTGAATATTTTGTATATCACAAGGGGGTAATATGTATTTTACCCCTTTTTTAAGTCGTAAAAGAAAATCGAAAGAGTCTAAATAAAAAAACGTATAAGAGAAATAAGTGTATTTTACTTTGTCCTAAGTAAGGCTTATTTATTTTTTTATTATCAAAAAAAAGAAAATTTACGGAAAAAATATTTTTTTTTAATATATTAACGTTTTTATTACGAGTCGCGGTTTCAAACCGCGACTCGAAAATTTTTTTTTTTTTTTAATCGAGTCGCGGTTTCGAACCGCGACTCGAAGTTTTTTTTATTTTTTTTTTCGAGTCGCGGTTTCAGTCCGCGACTCAGTTTTTTTTTAAATTTTATATATAATATTATATTTATATATTATATCTATTTAATTTAATAATTTAACGTATTTAAATTATATAAATTTATGTTATAATTTATATTTTACGTATAAATTATATTTATATAAATTGCAATATTACAAATTTAAATAATCACAAAAAATATAATGTTAAAAAATTGTATTATATAAAAAAACAAGTATCATCAACAATCCTCCTATGGCACATTTTCTTGTATTGAAGAATCTCCTTGTTGTTGTTGAGCTTCTTGCCTTGCTCGCGTTTGCCGCCAATCCATCTCATTATGAATGCGTGTTGTTTGATTTCGACCAGGACGTGTGACCGTACGGATAGTAGGGTCGTGGACCAACTGGAAATTTGGATCATCCCAATAATCTTCCGACTGCACTGGTTCAAAATGCTTAGAATATGTGTTGTTGTAAGCCATCACATCATAATAATCCTTAACCATTGATGCAGCACTAATATTGTATGCACCGCATACTTTTTGAGCGTGAAAACAAGGGATGCCAAATTGATTCCACTTGCCGCATGAGCATTCTCGGTTGGCAATTTTGACAACATGGGTGTTCATCCCATGTCTACCTTGGCGCCTGGTAACGACCGACGCGGACTGTTGAGCGTGACTGTATTTCGTGACCGTGTGCTCAACAGCTTTTTGTTGCCAATATGAACATCTTGCATGCGAAATCCGTCCACAGTTGGTTGTTTTGTAACATTTTTTGACCCTTCATCGCCCGCACATGAAAATAATGGACAGTACGTTCTAAAGTAATTTCAACTAGTGCACTTACAGGCAGGCGGCGAGCCCCCTTCAGAACTCCATTAATGCATTCTGACATGTTGGTCGTCAAAATACCGCATCGCCATCCACCATCATGAGAAGCTGTCCATTTTTCCTTATTAATCGCGTCTAAGTATGCAAACGCTTTGACATCCTGCTTCTTTATCTCGTCCATAATGCGGTTGAACTTTCTTAATTGATATTCTGAGCCAGCTTGCCAACAGAGATCCTTCAATACCACATTTTTAATAGTATTGTTAAAATTGGAACACACATGGCGTAAGCAATACCGGTGCACTCCATGTGGTGACACAAAGTCCGGACCTTCACGAACTGCTTTAATGAGTCCGGCATGACGGTCAGAAATAAGCACATCCCTCGTCGCCCTCTTATAACATGTCGACTCAATTGTTGAAGAAACCACTTCCAAGATGGATAAGTTTCTTCATCGACTACTGCAAATGCGAGAGGCAGTACCTGTTGATTCCCATCCATGGCAGCTGCAATTAACAGTTTGTACTTATATTTTTGTGTATAAATGGGTGCCATCTACACTAATAACATTTCGACAGAACTGGAACCCATCAATACACGGTTTGAAAGCCCAGAAGACATATCCCATCACATATTTACCAGTTGACGCCTGTAAGCCCTTGTGTTTCCATTCAACAATAGTTCCTGGATTATATTTTTGGATAGCTCCCAAATATGCAGGTAGCTTTTGAACAGAGCTCTCCCACGTGCCCATAAACAATTTCACGTGCCATTTTCAAACTGTACCATGCCTTTTGGTATGGTACATCATACCCTGTTTGGTCCTTCACGTTCTGAATGACATGTTTTATTCCATAGGAGGGGTTGCATTTCACGTGTCCTAAATGCAAACTAGCAATATAAGCCCTGTTTATATTACCGTGTGAGAGGGACATATTATTCAGAACACATGTATGTGTCCCCCCATACATGGTTATTGCCCAACGTCTAATTTTTGGTTTGTAACCACCTCGAACCTCCCATCTACACCACTGCTCTGTAAAAAAAAAAAAAACAAAAATTCACAAAATTAAGTAATGATGTATGCTTGTAAGACGCGATATATAAAATATATATTATAATTATATACCTTCTGTACTGTGCTTGCAAAGCACTTTCCACTTAGTTCTTGAACTCTCAGTTACATAATACTCGCGACGTGCATGCCGTATAGAGTGATCTTGCACCGCTTCCATTAGCTTTTCTTTTGTTTTGAAGAGCATTCCCTTATCAAGCCTGCCTTCAGATTTATTATAAAATTTTGCATACCTAAAATTTGGTACATCAACAGAATCTGCAGGTATCTCCGGGAATGTTTGTTGAAAAAATTGTATAGAGCGGTAAAATGTCGGCTGAGTATTCAAGTCTGGCAAAGTCGGTTCAGAAGATGTTTCTGCCCCACGTTGTGCAAATATTTCTGCCATTACATTTATATCAACACGGTCTGGGCCATCCTCAGGTGGAATTGGATATTCCGCTTCATCTGGTTCCGAAGCTTCATCTGATTCATTTACAAAAGAGTCTGCTGTTGGGTCTTCTCCATCATTTTCATTGGGTATAAAATTTTCTGACAATGGAGTATGTGGGTAGGCTCTGTATAATGGAAATCAAATTATCTAGGCCTTGAGTAACAGTCACCAAGTTGGGTGTATAATATTCAGGCTCAGAATGAGATGTACCTGCACCAAAATCAAGATTAGAAGTACCCGCAAAATCGGGATTAGAAGTACCTGCCAAGTAGTCAGTGTTGGAACAAGGAGGCAATCCTGGAGTTGCTAAGAGATTCATGTATTCTCCCCACTGGTTGCTCATTTGTGGGTTAATATCTCCCCATTGTTGGCTCATCGGTGGGAGGCTCAACATGAATTTGTTCTGCATCAACGTATAATTCCAACATGGGGATTTCCGCCGCAGGCTCCAACAAAAATGACAGAGAGTCATCATTTGTTATTGGAAAAAGAGTTTCTTTAATGCGACCGAGATATTGGCATGAATGTTTAGCATACTTTCAATAAGTATTCATTGCTATCAACACCAATCTTCTGATAAATCTTTTTCAAAAATTGAGCATACGTCAATGAACGAGGTATCCTCATCGCCGCTGCAGGCTGTCGATCATATGTAAAACACCATCCATCACTTGTGTAGTTACCACCGAAATACAAAAAAATATCTACACGAGAAGATGAAGTTGACATACTTTGAAGTAAATATACACCGAAATTACTCAAATATACAAGTTCTGCTTTTTTCAAATATTGATACAAACTTTTGATGCAGCTAAACACCTCAAGTGCAGCATGTATATATACCCGAATTAAAGCTGCTGCATGCAAAGTCAATATCAGTGCAGCTTTATATCAGGGTGTGGACAGCTTTAAATTTAAAGCTGCATGCTGCAGCTTTGACCTGCAGTGTACTGCATCACTGCAGTACACTGCATTGCAGATAATAATAATAATAATAATAATAATAATAATAATAATAATAATAATAATAATAATAAAAAAGGATTGTTATTATTATTATTAAAGGGTGTAAAGCTGCATGCTGCAGCTTTGACCTGCAGTGTACTGCATCACTGCAGTACACTGCATTGCATGCATTTAAAATCTATAATAATAATAATAATAATAATAATAATAATAATAATAATAATAATAATAATAATAATAAAAATGTTATTATTATTATTAAAGTGTGGACGGTCAAAGCTGCAGCATGCAACTGCAGTGTACTGCATCACTGCAGTACACTGCATTGCATGTGAATAATAATACATAAAAAATAATAATACAAATGATAATAAATAATAATAATAATAATAATAATAATAATATAATAATAATAATAATAATAATAATAATAATAATAATAATAAATAATAATAATAATAATAATAATATTATAAAATAATATAAAATAATAATAATGCATAATAATAATCATAATAATAATAATAATACTGCATGCATTTAAAATGCATACATGCATTTTAAATGCATGCATGAATGATGCAGCTGCAGAAGCAGCTGCACTGCTGCTGCTGCATCGTGCTGCAGCTGCTTGCTGCATGATGCAGCAGCTGCTGCATCATGCATTAATGATGCAGCAGCTGCTGCATCATGAATGCAGCTGGCAGCTAGCTGCATCATGAATGCAGCATTGACTGCATTCATGATGCAGCGATATTTTATTAAAAAAAAAAATTCGTGCCGACGGTATATAAATTCACCCTGCATCATTCACCATTCACCATTCATCAGCCAAAACCAACTTTGAAGTAAATTGCATCTTTCCGTTGTTGTAGACTTTTTTTTTCAATTGTATATTTGTCACCCACTTTTATATTTTTAAAAAATGGATAGAAGAGCAGTGTATGGTCCACGAGATGGAACTGTATTATCACAACAATCACAACACAGGTCCGATGAGATCCTTGATGGTGACATTGATGAGGTCCTGCAGGCAAAACGTGCCGACGGTAAATTTTGGAGAAATTTACGTGAACAAGACCTCCCCATTCGTGTGCAACAAATACTAGACCAAATAGGTTTTTATGGAGTCTATAGGTGCGGACGAATTCAATATGATTGCCATTTAATCACTGCATTGGTGGAGAGGTGGCGATCCGAGACACACTCTTTTCATTTTCGTGTCGGAGAAGCCACAATTACCTTACAAGATGTCCAGGTAATATGGGGGCTCCCAATAGATGGCGAGCCAGTCTCAGGGACTGACCTCGAAAGAACCAGTGTTCAGTGGCAAGAATACTGTATGCAGTATATAGGTTTCGCACCTGAAGATGGAGCGTTGAAGGGTTCACGGTTGCAGGTTAAGGCCATAATAGAACATATATCATGTCCACATCACTCCCGACACTCCACACCTTACTGTTGTACAGTATCCGCGTGCTGTTGCATTGCTCCTGCTGGGTGGAACGATGTGTCCTGATTCATCAGGAAACTTGGTATCGCTACTATATCTTGCAAAATTAGAGGATATAGTAGCAGCCCGGAACTACAGTTGGGGCAGTGCTGTCCTGGCATTTTTATACCGTGAATTATGTAATGCCAGCGAAAAAGGCAAAGCTGTAATAGGTGGCGCGTTGCAGTTGGTACAGGTAAGTTGAATTATTGAATTTATAGAGAAATATTTTTTTTCCAGGTAATAACTAGAGTTTATGTTATCTCTGCAGATTTGGGCCTGGTCACGCATCATTCCACTTTGTCCCGGACTTGGTGCTCCACGTGTACATATGGGCCCACACCAAATAGATAATAACCGTGTGCTCCCAGGAGCACCATATGGTGCAATGTGGAACTGTGAGCACACTTTCACCCGGACAGTGCGAACAACTGTCCGGGTCATTAGAGATATATTAGATGAGATGCAATATGATCAGGTATTTTATATTCATAACTTTTTATACATATATCATTATAAAAATGACATTAACTTGCATTATTTTATTTATTACAGTTTATCTGGCAGCCGTATGACATGGAATCAAATGTCATTATGGCTTACGCAGGGGATTTTAACCCCCAGCTGTGGAGATCAATATGTCCCTTGATCTTTTATGCAATAGTGGAGATGCATCATCCCGAACGGGTCCTTCGCCAGTTTGGGATGATGCAAAATATTCCAGATCAGCCAGATACTCGGGACATGAGCCTGCATAAGATCACCCGTTCCAATCGTACGGGCACAGATTGGGTTTTGCAGCACATACTCTATATCACTAGATGGCAAAGACGATATGACACGGTCATACAAAGACAACCCATTTCCAACAGAAGAGATACAGATCGAGGATATTGGGAATGGTACAACAACATAACACGTCATTTCGTTTCGTCGTCTACTGATAGACGTGTGGAAAGCGGATACCAACCTGGAGATGCACCAATGTTGCAGATTGTGGTATGCTACATAATATCACATGTTTATTTTTATATACTTCATTTTTAACAATAATTTTTATTAAAATTCATTATATTTTTATATTTTTTCAGACTCAACAGGTAAATACTCTTCAAACACTTTTTCAATCTAAACCAGTAGACGTTGAAGGGTATCGTCAATTAGTGGCCCAACTTGAACACGAAGTACAAATTATCGCTGAAGCCATAAAACATCAGCCACAACAAACTGCAACACCATCCGATAGTGCTCCCACCACATCCCACAGACAAAGGAGAAGTTCTAGCCAAATGTCTATTGGTTCAGTTGAACGTGGTGATATTGGGGTGGATATAGCTGGTCCTTCAACAGCATATACGCCTCAAATTACTACGTGCCTCAACCGCCTCAGGATTACTATGTGCCTCAACCGTCACAAGATGATTGGTTTCAATCCACTTCATACATGCCAAGCCATGCAGAAGCTTATTCTTCACATGTAGATCTTGACCTTGGCCTTGGTTTTAACCAACCATATGCACCAGAATATAACATTTCACCAGTTCCATTTCCATCATTTAGTGCATATCGTGATAATGTGGAGTCCAGTTCTGCAGCATCATCAAGTGGGTTGCATATTAATTTCGGTGGTGATGATAATGATAGACAAAATGAGCCAATACAAAATATGGGTGAAGAAATAAGAAGACCTCGACGTCAACGACACAGACGTAATTGTGGGACAGGGGGGCATTTTTTAATATTTACTTTTTTATTGTAATATTTGTAATAATATATATAATATTTCATTTATTTATTATTAATTATTATTGTGTTATTTTAAATTGATTTGCGGATAAATTAGATAAAAAAATTTTTTTTTTTAAAAAAGACCGAGTCGCGGTCTCAAACCGCGACTCCGAGTCGCGGTCTGTAACCGCGACACGGAGTCGCGGTCTGACGTCGCGACCCGGAGTCGCGGTTCCAAACCACGACACGGAGTCGCGGTTTGAAACCGCGACTCCAATAAAAAATTATTTTTTTAGCTTAAAAATTAAAAAAAAAAAAAAGAAAATTGTCGAGTCGCGGTTTGAGACCGCGACTCGTCATAAAAACGTTAATATATTAAAAAAAATATTTTTTGCGTAATTTTTCTTTTTTTTGATAATAAAAAATAATTGGCCCCAGTTACTTACAACAGTTAGTAATACTAAAAACACTGTACAAACAGCTTAAGGAACAACACTGGAACTTGATGCCAGCAAAAAGGTTTCATTTGACGAAAAACGAAAAAGGGAAAAGGGAAAAATATTGAAAATTGAAAGAAGCCTCTCATTGGTCACTGCTCCTCCTTGTTTTTCTTCTCTCTTTCCCCTAATTTGCATATCCAAGGTAATTTCTCCACAAACCCTACCTTCTTCTCTTATTGATTGTTTATTGTCTGTCTGTATATTCTTCTGTTTTTCAGTGTTTAGGTTTTGATTATTATGTATATTAGCAATTTGAATTCTTTGCGAGATAGATCTTACATACAGGTGGATTTTCCTTTTTTTATTTTGCGTTTTAATTGTTAAATCGTTGTTATTTTGGCTGATTTTTGCATTGACTCCGAGGTACTTTTTTAAGCGATCCGAGGCATTGGATTTCGCCCCTACTCTAGCTTGTTTTCTCCCAAAGATTTTGCTTGTTTGTTTTAATTGCATTTTGCTTGCAGATTTGCAGACAAGGGGACTTTCTGTACGTAATACGTAAGACTATATATATGTGGGCGGAATGTTATTCAGATAGCTGAAGACAGGAACTTGATTTTGGTGGGTGAAAAAGAAGAAGAGGACTAGGGGAAATAGGTGGATTTTGGGGAAGAAAAGGAAAACAAGTTTAATTTGGGGAGGAATATGGTGGGTTCAAAGATGGAGGGGCCGTCTGCACCAGCATTGCGGCGCGACCCATATGAGGTGCTTTCTGTGTCCAGGGGATTCTTCTGATCAAGAAATTAAGACGGCCTATAGAAAGCTTGCTCTCAAGTAAGTTTCTTTCATGTACTTTCTAACCTTTCACCTGAGTTTTTCATATGCTACATAACTAGTATTTACTTTTACTGCTCATTTTGAGTCTCGATATGTAGAATTTGTGCATTGTCTATGAAGGGTTTATGAACTTTATGTATTTCTGGTTTGTTTTAGAGCTGTAGTTATCTGGTTTCGATATTAATGTCATTTGGATTGAATTCGATTGGCGCAGAAGTGTTTCCAGTGAAATACTGGTACTGAATATCTCTCGTCCATAGTTTGATTGAACATTTCTGATTTTAGTTTGTTCTTTAATTACTGCCCTTGAGAGACTTTTTAGGTGTGTTATTACGGATAATGAAATGTATTCTCTTTTGATCATGAGGGACTATTTTTTTAATTAGATTTTAGACATTGTAATGGCAGCTGATAAGAGAAAAGCATTTTATATCAATAAGAAAGGACTAATGATGGTTTCTACAGAGGTAAAAATGGCATTCCTTCGATTTGTTTACTGTAATAGAAATCATAGAACTGGGAAGTGCCAGTACTTTGCTCACAAAGAGAGAAAAAATCTGCCTCATTCTAGGATATCAAGAGCTTCTTCCTATAAATTGGGGTTCTTAGTATTGCAGTTTTTTACTCTAAGATAAGATAAATGATAGTAGGGAAAGGCAGGCACCAAGAATGAGAAAATAGGTCTGACAAATCTCTTCCATTGTTTTAACATATTTAAGACTTTGAGTCTCTTTTTAGAGAACTGCCTTTCCAGAGTACACACATAATGGAATGCTTGATGTTTGAAAATTTTCCTTGGACTGGTTAAGAATAAATTGAATTAATTGACAGGTACCACCCAGACAAGAATGCTAACAATCCTGAAGCTGCAGAACTTTTCAAGGAGGTTGCATATTCATATAGCATCTTATCCGATCCAGAGAAGAGGAGGCAATATCGGTTTGAGGTATGCAGTTTATGACATTTTTTAACCACTTGGTTTGGATGAAATGGGCAGCAGCTGAGGTTCCTGCTACTTATAAACTGTTAGTATTTAAAATGAGCATCCAAAATTTATTTCCAAAGTTTGTTATGTTGTAGATGGGTAATTTTTGCTTATGTTCAGATGGCCATCTCAGAATTATTTTTGGTGGTTGAAGTATTTCCTTCCCCCACAGTCACACAAAACACATGTGTGGTCTCATTGTTTTCCTTTTGCTGCTCTAAAATTCATGTATTAGATGAATGTTATGAGAGATATCTATTAATTGATCTTTGTTGTGCTTGTTATTGTTTCAAATTATCTTTCTCTTTCAGTAATTTATTGAAGGATGTTTTTAATTGCTTTAACATATGTATTAATGATAATAAGGCCCTTGACTGGATATGGAGATTGATTTGTCAAATCTTGGAACTGTCAACACAATGTTTGCAGCTTTATTCAGGTTTTATTCTTCTCTCTTGTCATATAGTGGTTAAACTTGTAAGTTTATTATTTACATTTCTTTTGATAGCAAATTGGGTGTACCTATCAAGACCACTATTTCTGCTAATGTTCTTGAAGAGGCTTTGAATGGAACCGTCACAGTTAGACCTCTTCCAATTGGAACTTCAGTCAGTGGAAAGGTACATGTTTCTCATAGCAGATTATGAAGGCTTAATAACTTTGCTGCTCGCATTTTCTTAATCAAATTTGTTCACTTGTAACTCTCTAATTTATTATTTCTGAAACAGGTAGAAAAGCAGTGTGCTCACTTCTTTGGTGTAACTATCAGTGAGGAACAAGCAGAGTCAGGAATAGTTGTTAGAGTTACTTCAGCTGCACAAAGCAAATTTAAGGTGTCTGTTTATATTACCTTCAGCTAAAACCTTTTTGTGTGCTATCTACGATGGAGAAAATACTTCTTACTTGTATAGTTCTTTACTGGAGTTACCTGCATGGATCCTCTTCTTCTGTACCCTTTCTGTTCAAGGGCCAAAAAGAAAAGAAGAAAGGAAAAAGGAAAAAAGAATGGATTTTCACTCTTTCTATTTGAGGTTTGTATGCATGCAAGGTGCGACTTCCATACTAATGATACTGTTGCATGGTATTGCAGCTCTTGTACTTTGAACAAGATGCAAATGGGGGATATGGTTTAGCTTTGCAGGTTTAGTTTACCTTCATATTGACCCAACTTCTTGGTCTGAAATTTCTTAAATTAATTTTGATTTCGTAACCTGCAAAACCTCATTTTGCAAACTTGCACTTCTGCCTATATACAGGAAGACAGTGAAAAGACAGGCAAAGCTACATCAGCTGGAATGTACTTCTTGCATTTTCAAGTGTACAGAATGGATTCAACTGTAAATGCGGTGTGTCATTTCTCTTTTTCTTTTTAGCTGGAGAAGCTTACGACGTGTTCAATTATGTTTATTCAATTATGTTTACTGGAAAGTGTATTGTATTTGGTGGTGTAGTTGGCAATGGCTAAGGACCCCGAAGCTGCTTCTTCAAAAGACTGGAAGGCCTTCAACCTTGTGAGGTCTCGGAACTAAAAGCTGGCACTCACATATTCGCTGTTTATGGTCGGAGCTGCTTAGAAATGCTTATTGTTTTGATTTCATGGCAGATAAATTTTAAACTATAGATTGTATAAAGCAGCTATCAACTCCTTCAGGTCTAATGTTTGGTATGATTCCTTCAGGAGATAACTTCTTCAAACCGGCTACCTATACGATTGAGGCTCTTTGTGCGAAGACATATGAGGATACAACTCATAAGCTTAAGGATATTGAAAGTCAGATTTTGAGGAAAAGAAATGAGCTACGCCAATTTGAGACAGAATATAGGAAGGTATTCCTCCCTATTCAGCCTTTTTTTCCCCATGTATTTCATAGTAAAAGATTTGCAGATATATCCATTACTATACAATCCCT
This sequence comes from Sesamum angolense, assembly GCA_034509725.1. Lineage (NCBI taxonomy): Eukaryota > Viridiplantae > Streptophyta > Magnoliopsida > Lamiales > Pedaliaceae > Sesamum > Sesamum angolense. The sequence continues at coordinate 4,525,806 of JACGWL010000001.1, read as the reverse complement.
TGTCTCCCTCTATTTTCAGGCATTGGCACGATTTCAAGAAGTCACCAACAGATATAGTCAGGAAAAGCAGTCTGTAAGTTTGCATTATAAGAAATCCTTCATAAATGTCTTTTTGTTATCATAATGTCCTTGCACCGATGCTGAGTTTTGAATTCCCAAGCTTATCCTCCACTTAAACTGGGCTGAGCTTCTTAAAGGAATGGAGTGTGAAACTATAGGTTAAGGCATTAAGAGAAGAATTCCTTCTGTATGTATTTGTAAATCCCCCCCAAGTCATATTTCAGAGATCTGGTAGCTTTGCCTTCTATGGTCCGCTTTTTGTGCCTTTGTCATTGAAGATTCTATCTACAAAAGAAGGTCAACGGTTCAAGCCCCTTCTCTTCAATCCAGTTAAGTACAAGGCATGACAGATTTACTAACCTGGAATTTCCACGTTGATGTTCAGAGTATCAAAGCGATTTACTCTTATCTATTAATTAATCTGCACAATTTGCTGAGTTGCAAACAAGGAGAAGAAAGACTTGGAGACCAGTTTTCTTTCTTGACAAATAAATTCTCTTGGTGCTTAATTAAATGCACTGCACGAAGGATTTTTTCCTCTCTCCAGAACTCAGAATTTGGCATGACATGGCGCTCCTTCCACTTTCTGACCTAACTGGATGTGTCTAGTCAATAGGGGGAGCCACATCATTAAGCCCCTTTATGGAATCCACTGATAAGTTGTTCTAGGCAATCACTTACATCTTTTTTGGGACTTCCCTTATTTAAAACATAATTGTTTATTTCTTATGTATTCTTGTTAATTGGGCTGTCTTAGCATTGGTATATTATTCTTAGTGGTTAGACCACTATGTTTGGTTAACTTGCTGATGTGTCAACCCTAGCTTCTTAGCGGCTTTTGATTCCCATCATTTGTGCTTATGCTCGACCAGGTTGATGAGCTGCTAAAACAGCGAGATACCATCCACTCTTCTTTTACTGTTGCTAGGGCTGTTGCCATCCCAAGTGGGAGTGGACATTTTAGCAATGGAAGCAGCAGTAAACTTCCTGGTGAAGATTACAAATCAGAAAGTCCAGGGGATGAGGGCAGTTCAGATTCAAAGGATAAGTCTTCAAGGAAAATGGTTCAATCTTAACCTCAAAGGATCTGATAAAAAGTGAATATGGTATTAGAACTATACTTGTTTCCTGAGGTTTGAAGTTCCTTCTTGCATGCAAGCGTTTCTGCGTGGTAGTCTGTTGTCTATACAAAGCTTGCCTCTTATTATGTGGTAGATGTTACTGAGAATTCTCGTGGCTGTTCCATGTGGTCTGTGATATTTATTGCTGTAAAATGTTGAAAATTGTAGAGGTTTGTGTTGCTAGACATGTAATCCTTGGAGCTGTTGAATATACGAGGCCCAAGTTGGGATAGTTTCTAGAACATTAGAACAAATCAATTAGAAAATGTTCGATTTTGTTGTAACAGTAATTTTGTTTGCAACACATTTCATTCGTTACATTGTCAAAAATATTAAGCTTGACAGAGCACCTTTATTTGGCCCCTTTCTCATGATTTTGGTATACAATTGGAAATGGCTCATGTGATTAGTGTCTGACATGGTGAAGTAGGCAATAGAAATGACCAGTCCAGAGAGAAAGTTAGAGACTCTAAATTAAATCAACTCATTCATGCACTACAGAGAAACAAGTTTGTACAAATCTTTATTTTCAAGAGATGATGACATTTATTTTTGTTTAATATGGAGATGAATGGTGACTGACTGGACCTTCAACTATCTTCGCTTGTGTTTTTTCTCTTTTCTTTTGAACAAAGCTATCTTCAGCTTTTGTAATCTATTGTCCCCCGAGTTTCTGGGTTTGTTGTTCTTGGCTATCACTACACCACAACCCTTTATTTATTTTCTTTTTGAAAAATGCACAGTTAGTTAGGTGGAATGGTCGAATTTAAATTACGTTGTATTACAAAATATAAATGATCTTATTTCGCTATGGTTTATATGACTCTTTGTGAGGCCTATCCTAAACTCTATGTACATAGAGTGCTATCGATTTCTTTAATTCTCTTGTGGTTAGAAACCTCCCCTAAAATATTGGCTTACCGAACTAATAATTAATTTTTTTTTATTCAAATCAGGTTTGATCAAATCAAATATAAATGTGATTTATTTATCAAATAATTGATCACTTTTCCAATCTAACCTGTTGTGCTAGAATTTTCCTCATAAACTAATCATTACTCTTAAAGCCACAATATTCCAACTATGGGTTACATACAACAATAGACCAGAAAAGGCCATCTTAGGTCATCTTTTCTTAACTTTCATACATAGTATTGCAGATTTGGAACCACATTAATATTCGTTTGATGGGAACACTACTTGTCTAGACCTTAATCGAACCTAAGTTGTCAATATTTGTTGTTTATTTATTTATGTTGAGACAAATTGCATCGTCCCACTCGCATTCTTGTATGGCCCAAGTCATTGAGTGCCTCCAAGAACTTGAAAAGACTAGTAGTTTATCTAAGGTTGTATTCTTAAAGAAAAAGCTCATCATCATGTTGTTGATGTAAAGATTTAACTATTTCTCAATGATTTGCTCTCTCACATGCATATGTACATGTGTGTGTTTATGAAGAATATATATTCATATGTCTTGGACCTCATCAATAATACTTTAATTTAATCCCTAATAACATTCTTTTATGTAGCTAAAATAGGGTTTGTGAATCTAATAAAAACAGATTCATTGTATCTTCAAAGTCGATGCATTATTATATGTACTTATGAACTGCATTTCTTAAGTTATGATTTGTCCTTTACAGTATTTGATCAAATTGATCTGTTCAGATTTAATCTGAGATGATGAAGTACATAACAAGAGCATATTATTAGTTATTACAACATTTATGCACACAAATTCGTGGTGGTAGATTATTATTTATTCGTGCAAGCAAATAAACTATTTATAATTTCTTGAAATTAGGAGGGTTAATCAAGAACTGATGCAGATGTGTACTGCCAAAAGACACGTGGCGGATAAAGTATGACATGTGTCAATCACACTGGTCAGAAAGAAGAGGTGCCCACAAGGTCAAAATATTTGTTGTAAATTCCGAAACTGCCCAATTAGCATAATTGAAGGAACAATTTTAGTTTAATTAATCCCATGACATGTGCATGTGTCCCCCAACTAATGTCTTTGCATTAACATGTTATGTGGTGCTTATGTTGCCGTCTAAATGTCTACTTTATTGGCAACCCAAACCACATTTAGTTTGTCTTATTGATTGACCAAGTCCCCCCAATCTCTCAATTCACGGGGCTTTCAATTTATAATAATAATCTAAAAAGCTGATGATGGAGGTTGATCACTATGATCAATATAATTAAAAGAAATAGTAGACTACAATGTAGCTAATCTAGGGTCAGGGTTGAGGTAATTAGAGTAGTATTTTCAAGTACTTAAATTTGTTTGATTATTGACATGTGTATTCATTACAACAAATATTTATACACAGTAGAGTCGCACTTCACATGACATAAAAAGCAAACTCCACCAAACCTACATTTCACTTTATTGTATTAATAAAATATATGAAGTAGGTAGTACTGTCACTTGGAATACATGGAGGGACTTATTTTCAGTCACTCACCCCCACATTGCTTGGAATATTAATAATTAATTAATTATCATTATTATGCTTTCAAGACATCTTTAAAAAAAAAAAAAAAGTGGGATCACTACTTGGAAACTAAGTCACATTATAGGGACTATATATATATATATATATACACACACACACATCTTTTTGGATCCTTCCAAAGTCATGGCTGTGGAAAGGGAACAACGATGATTAGAAAGTTAAGGGGGGGTATTGTGGTAGGATCATGTCTGAAATAATCTTATGTTGGTATTGATGTAATAAGCTCTTATTGGCTTATGTTGCCTTGATAAACACATCTGAGTGGGCCACACACGCGATTCGGGCAATCTGAAGATGATAATTATCGTAGCATCACTTCAATCAACATTAAACAAAGCATGATTAAGGGTCCTAATTAAAAGCATTTTATAATCATCGGTGGAAACCATCAACGACAAGTTAATTCATTATTAATTAAGTACAATATTAGTATATTAATCAAGAAGCTTGAGAGTTGAGAAAAGTGAGTTAATTGGACAACCTAAAACAGTCTATATATATATCTATGAAAGCTTTAATTAAAACCATAAGTATAGGGAGGGGTTTGTACTTGTGGCCGAATACTTCTTTTTTTAAGTATAAAGAGGATTAAATTGTACAATTGTATGAAGGGGCACATGTATTTCCCTACAACAATGGAGTGGCCATGTGCTTATCTCTTTTCTGAAACCTTAACTATGCTTTAGCTCCTCTGACACTCTTGTCTTAAGTATACCATGAGCCAATATAAAATGTCAGAGAATTTTGGTTGGGCCGATTCTTTGTTTCCCATCAATACTTGTTTTATATACATATATATTATATATATATATATATATATACTAGTCTTATAATATAATATTAAGATCAGTACTTTTTAATAGCATAGACATTATTTTTTTCCAAAATAACATATATAAAGAATTATGTTATGTTCCTTACTTTTGTTCGTCATGTTCTTATATGGGTTTATGTGAATCTAATTCTATTTTTGATGGGTTTCTATGAAAAAGTATTAAAGTAAAACCGAATTCATAGTCTTGTTATGGAGAGTATTGATTTTCTGTAATTCATAATTAAAACACCAATTCACCCCTTTTCAATTATATATAGTATAGATATATGTTGTAATTTATACTTGTCATAATAATTTTTCCTAATTACCTGAAGAAAGAAAAGAATAAATAAGTAAAAAAATTGATTAAACATTGACACTGAAACTTGATTATTAGAAATGACTTACCCATATTTATACTTTTAGCACCCTCAAATTGAAGGTGAAGATTAATGGTGAGCATCTCAAGAACTCCCTCAAAAATATTTTTAACATTTTATGTACTTGGTATGTATATATATATATATATATATTAAATAAAATACGAGATATAATACTATTTTACAATAATAATTCAAGTTGTTATTATGTTGATGGATTACATTAGAAAAAATCTACATCATTTATGCAACTTAATTAAGAATAATTGTACAGAATTTTATATAGCCACTTCTTGCAAGTTAAAGCAACTTCACACATACAAAACTTCCAATCTTAATTATGACAACTTAGATAAAAACCAAAGGGTAATTAACTTCAATTTCACATTTGTTCATAATGTCCAATTAACCGACCGCTTGAGACCCCTACAAAGTGATAGGGTCCCTTAATCAATAATCATTGGATCCCATGTCTTCTAAAAGCCAAAATAAGTGTGTGTCTCTGTGTGCCTATATACATGTGTTGATAATTAAGATTAGTATTAATTTTCTATAATGGGATCCTAATCTACAATTAATCCTAAATCTTGCTTAGGGTCTTGACAATAATAGATTGGTCCCACAAACATGGTACATGAAAATTGCAAACATATGCTCAATCTTCTCTTTTAATTTCTTGCACTTTTAGATGGAACTTTGAATCTATTTTAATTGGATGGAAAATTCTTTTTAAAACAATTTAAGTTGAATCAAATCTATCATGTAATAAATGTGATATACTTGTCATATGATTGGTCATTTTTTTAAAATTATACACCAATTACACAATAAATATATCACACTGGTCATATATATAATTATATCGGGTCCAACCAAATTTGATTTATGTTAAAAAAATTGATTAATTTGGTCAAACATTTGATGAAAAGTGTAACTTTTAGTTTGTTGTATTTCTCTAAATATTTGTTTTTGTGGTTGTGACCAAATTATGCAATCCGGGTTAAAATGTCTAAATAATTAAATGCATTCAATTTGGACCTAATTTAGAAAAATTGTTATACATGCTTATAATTTTCTCAGCCAAACGTAGCAAGATATTTGAAATATATACAAACGTATAAGTAGTAAAAAATACATAGTTTTATAATTTAATAATCAATAATAAATTTATATCTTTTCGATAAATAACTAATTTTCAATTTATTGTACGTAATTATGTGAGTTTATTGATTGAATTGATATATTGATCCGTTATAAGAAAAAAAAAACCCTTAACGCAAGGCACATAGTTCACCTCAAATGAGCCCTAAAACTTAAGGGTCTTGAAATTATTAGCTTAATTAATTAAAAAGTTTGTCATTGGAAAAAAATGGAATGATCTTGGACGGATGTTAATTAATTGGATCCAAATAAGTTGGGTGGAGACATCCCAGATAGCTTTCTGAAATTTATTAAAGGCAGCGGCTCTATTAATACCAAACACTCCCTAAAACCAACATCCAAAACCAATTTAATTGGTCAAGTTTGACTTTTTCCAAAAATCATCATTAATTATCATCACCCTTTTTCGTGCTTTCAAATAAAAGTAATTAGAATTGAGTACTTTATTGATTAAGTAATCTAATATATATATATATATATATATATATATATTCAGATACACATCCATGATCAGTTAAAAATATACAAATGTATATATCATGCCATATAAATTAATCGTAAATGATGAAATTAGGAATCCAACGGTCCTAAGATGAAATCATGCATGGGGATCAAAATCAAGTCTTGACGAAAATTGAATATTGACCAACTAGTACTGATGTAGAGAGAGAGAGAGAGAGAGAGAGAGAGAGATGGGTGAGTACATATGGAAATTGAACACAATTGAAAGTGGAGGCATGGTGGGTCATTCTTGGAGTGTGTGGTGAAGACTTTGGAACCCCTATTGTCCTTTCTACACATATATATATATATACTTGTAATAAATTTTAAAGTTTCAAATAGTAAATTTCATTTCATATTCATACATGAGTGCTCTCTCTCTCTCTCTCTCTCTCTCTCTCATGATGTAGTTAGTAAGATTCGGGCAGATCTTTGGCATGGAAAGCAAAGCTTAAACAATGTAAGATTTCAACGTCAATCACGCAAACATCCTAAACAATAATTCATCATCACCACGTAATTATAGTGTGGTGGGCTCCACCATCTAACTTGTAACACCCTCATCAAATACCCTTATTCAAACATCTCTCTCTCTATATATATGAATAAACATCATTGTACATATATATCTATATATATATATATATATATATATATGATTCAAATAAGAAGATATGCATGGAGGATATGGTGTAGACACGTGGGCCATGCAAAGGATGTCCGACGCTGCTAGATCTTAATTACATGTATGTATCTACTCTTAGATACTCTTATATTTTCTACCTACACACAGACATACAAATATGGATTCTCCTAAGTTTGACTTTTTTGGAGTTCTTTTCAGGCAGGCAAATATATGTAGTTAAGGTAAATTTCAGTTGGTTAATTCTGTCGGCTTTTTAGGTTGATTAGCAGCATTAATGTTAAAAGCTGAAATGAATGGGTTAAAAGATGGAGACATGACATGAAATGGCTTCAACACAAATTCTAATCACAGACATTCTTGTTTTAGACGCTGCCTACATACATAATTAACTACAATTATTTAATTAAATTTATAGAAAAAAAAAATCAAGATTTATAATCTTTTTTTAACCCAAGTAATTAATAACACTACATTAATCATAATTCAAGTATTAGAGACAGAGAATATCAATATTACATATTTTTACGCATTCAAATAACATCCTCCCTCATAAAAATTAATAATTGCCGTATATTCATTTTTCTATTACTTAAATATACAAGTATATTCAAATACATAAAAACTTCTATCATTTATAAGATTACAATTACACTTCATAATATTATAATTATAATTATAAATACACATTCTATTCATCAGCAAAACTGTACCATATATATATATATATATATATATATATATGAAACACACAACAATATACGTTTTCTATGATAAAAAAAACATTCTTGGCACTTCCATGCATTACGAGGTCTAAACATTAAATTATAATATATAAAATTATACATATATATATATATAATATATATATATATATATATATATATATGTTGGGTGGGGGGGGGGAGGGGTTGTATACATAGAGGAGTCGGAGTCATATGAAGTGAATGTGAAGTATGTTAGTTTTGTAGCAGAGCGAGTCAGATAAGAGAGCAATGGGCTTCACGCTACCTCATTGGGGCTCGTTCCACTATATTAATATATATATATTTATCTGTCTAATTAATTAATTAAAATTATATATATATATAGAGAGAGAGAGAGATGGAGAGAGAGAGAGAGAGAGAGAATACAAGGTGGTATGGCTGTGGTGTGCATGCCCAATGCACTGAAATTTTGAGGCATAATTAATTAATTTGGGTAGCATTCAACTCTGTCAGCCTCTCATTGGAAATGCCTACTTATGTTCTGCAATCAACAACTACTCGAGTTAAAACCACCTCATTCTCTGACACCTAATCAATGTGTGTATCTGTGTGTGTTTTTATACACACACATGTACGTATATTTCTTTTTTTAAATTCAATTTCTTGGTGGAAAAGTGTTAAATCATTCTGGGGAACACGTTAGCTTTCTAGGGTACAGTAATAATTTAACATTTTTGAATCCCGATCTAGAGACACTGATTCTCTACGGTTCTTTGCCATTAACATGGAATTTCATTTAATTACTCCCTATTAATTAATTTTTTAAAAAAAAAGGAAATTAAGAATTAAGAGTAATTAAGTGCAGTAATATTTTCAGTTGATTTTCTTTAACAATTTAATTTTCAACGTCCTTTTCGGTACTCTATCACCATAATAATTGGAGTAGGACAAGAAATTGAATGGTAAAGGTGAAGTAATTTCTTCCCGGTGTTCCCGGGCCGGAATATTAAGTAAAAGTTAGGTAAATACCTAAAATTTAACCAAATTTGGTTCACAAGATTAATGATCTACCTGCATCTAATTATATTACTGAGCTGTGAATCATTGAATTAAATTATATATAATTAATAATTGATTTTGATATTATTTTTTATAGAGCTGCACTGATTAGACTCCCAACAAATATTAAAATGATTTACTGTTTCTAGTTTTGAAATTAATATTGTGTGGGATTACCAAACCTTTGATTAAACATTAATTATCCAAAAGTGTGTTTTCTTGGAGTTGTAATGATGGAAACTGTTTGATGCAAAATATGATGATTAGTAGGTAATTGTGATTTGATGATGTTGGGGATGATATAATATATGCATGCATGTATGAAGTGAAGATGGATGTGATGAGAGTTGGTAACAAGAAAAAGAAGTGGAAATGTAGAGTGTTAGCAAGAAATTATGTTAGTAATTAGGGGGAAACTCAATCATTTGATAGTTCAACTACCTCACATGCATCACATTCTTTCACTCACATCCCCACACACTAATCACAAAATTAGCAATTTTAAATTGACAACCCTTCCACCCTACCCTTCATGCATTACATATATAGGACTAATATTTGGTGGATAAAATATTGTCTTTAGGACATGAACCGAGGGCAGTTTAGTAACTTCACATCAATGTGAAAATTTTTACTTGGAGAAATGAATTAAGGATGATGATGATGATGATCAAAAAGACAAGTGCAATCCATTGGGTCCCCAAGTGTTTCTTGGGTCGTGTTCCCAATTTTACACTTAACTTTCTTCTCCTTGGGATGTCCGCAACTCTCTCTCTCTCTCTCTCACACACACAAAAACACACAGTGACTGCCCACACAAGATTTAAACCCTTTTAAACTTGTATAAATACCCCCACACATGTATCAGCTCTCTTCAACCAGACCCCCCATATTTGCTTCCTCTTTTTCTGTCTCTCGATCGCTTTCATCTTCGGAACTCTGCTTCTCTCTAAAAAATCAGACACAACACGCACTGACATCTACGTGTGTGTGTGTATATATATAGGGTTGTATGTATAGCATGGCGGAGCTCGACTATCAAAACAAACCATGCAACAATAGCACACCCAACGGTCGTTTGAAACTCTTCGGTTTCAACATGAGTACTGAAGATCAAGAAGAGGTGGAGTCGTCCACAAAAACGCCATCAGAATCGCCGGATCCCGGCGGATTCCCGCCGGCGGATGGCCGGAAGTACGAGTGCCAGTACTGCTGCCGAGAGTTCGCCAACTCACAAGCCCTCGGCGGCCATCAAAACGCTCACAAGAAGGAAAGGCAACAGCTCAAGCGGGCGCAAATGCAAGCTAGCAGGAACGCCGCCGTCTCATATATGCGCAACCCTATGGTCTCCGCCTTCGCTCCACCGGCCCACCTCCTCGCACCCGCCGGCTCCGTCGTCATCCCTGCTGCGGCCGCTACGTCTCCGTCGTGGGTTTATGTTCCACGCGCCGCGCCTCCCTTCCACGTGTCGCATGGCTGTGTGTTTCCTGCTTCTAGCAGTGGGAAAGGTGTAGGGAGCTTATCGTATGCCAGCGGTATAGGGGAATCCAGCCTGACAAGTATTGGGCCTCAGCAACCCATCAAAGCCCACAGTGGAAAACTAGATGGGCCCTCATTGAGCAGATTTTCTCGGGCTGATGACGGGCCCAGTTTCGATGACGCATTCGGGCTGGATCTTCACCTTAGCTTAGCCCCAGCAGCACCGTAAGTTTTTAGACTTGGTAATTCGTCACAAATCCGTCGCAAATTTATCAACAGTCGGACTTTGTAAATTTTTAAATTTATTTATTTATTTTTTTCCAAGGAAAATGCAAGGTTATTCTACTATATTTTGGTTGCGAATTTCAGGATTCGACATTGTAAAAATATTTAATTTCTCGCACTTTGATGTACATACATTTGTGAATATATATATAAATATAATGAGCTAGTAGGTTGTCCTAGAATATGCCAAACTAAGAAAATGTGAAAGCCTAAAAATAGATTAGACAATTAAATAAATAAGTCTAGGTACTATAATATATAGTTGCGAAAATTTAATTATGAGCCAAGTGGCTATTGTTAAGCACTCATTATCAATCACTTTCACGATTTCACAAAATAAGACACGACTTCGATTCGAAAGAGTGTGTGTGTGTGTATTTGATGTAACAAAATTATTAACCACTTCATTGTAGCAAAAATTGACTAACCCTACGTACAAAAGTGAACCATAATCTTGATTCAATCAAATAATATAAACAGGAAGCATAATTATTAATTAATTATTATTCGCCATATAAATTAATTACCAAAAAAGGGAAATTAATGTGGGCAGCTTAAAATAAGTTGAAAGTTGAAACAAGAGGTTGAAAGGTGGGAAAAGAGGAGAATTATAGTTGGGAAAAAAGAATGGAAATTAATAATGAAAGTAGGGTTTCTTGGGAACCAATTGCTGGTGTATATATATGTGTGTTTAAGGAAGCTTAATAAGCTTACGTGTCAGCACGCACGAAAACAAGAAAATGCATTTCCAAGAATGAAGCACCTCAAATCATGAGGTAGCTGCCCATGAGAAATTAGCATTTTAAAGTAGAGGGTGAAATGGTCAAAATGGCACCTTCTTTTCGGTGCAAAGTGAGGCTTTTAAAATTGCTAGTATATATATGTGTGTGTGAAATGGATTGGTGCTTTTGCCCATTGCATGCCTCTTCATCTTAATTACCTTTATACTCATGAATCAAGTGTTGAAATATTAAAAGTTATTTAGTGCAAATTTCATCATGCCATGAGAGTGGAACCGCATTGGTCAAAAGACACTAGAGTCGTGATAGACACCCAACCACCTCCTCCATCCCCCGCCTAATAATTATTTGTTATAACTTCAAATTTATATATACATCGTGTTGGCAAGCGTTCCATATTAATTGTAAAAATTTATAAGTCTCAATGTCTCCGCTCTCTAGCCAAGTGTCTTTTCATGATAAAATCGTGGAGACTCATGCAAAACTATGATGAACAATTAAGTTATGGAATTATCTTTCTATGTATACTAGTCTACATGTTTCGTATGTTTCATGAGGATACATAAGCACGTCGTATGAAAAATAATATACGAGGGCAATAAAACAAAATGCATATATTAGTACGTATATATGGTGCTTAAATTGTACCAATGATCTTAATATATAAAGTTATTATATTATAAAGTGGAAAAGCATGTGATGGAATAAATTAGTAGGGATTAGTTTGGATATATAGGATGCTTTTCTTGTCTTTGGGAGATATTTGATGACAAATGTATGAATCTTGGTGAAGAAGAAGAAAGAGGGATTTGGAGCACAATCATAGATTCTTGCAAACTTGTGGACTTGAGGAAAAAGTTTTCTTCTTCGGAAGATCTTTTTTGACAAATTGAGACATACTAAGTGGTTGTTGGCAAGGCAAAGTTGAAGAAACCTATAACTCAATCCCACATTTCCCACAACTTTGCCTGAAAGAAATTGTACTAAGTTAGCTGTGGGTTGGGGCCCCATAGGGTTTTAATCTTCCTATGTTGAATTGATGTGTGGACAACCACTTCCATATGAGTAAATCAATCAAAAACCCAAACTCTCTCTTCTTTCTCTCTCCTCCCAACAACTTTGTTTGTGGGGTGGGACTTAGAGAGAGAAGAAGTCACCTTCCACTGCAGCTTCTATGTACAAATATAGAAGTTAAAGCAAAAGGGACCGATCCTTATGCCGACAGTACCATCTTCTGATCCAAAATTCTGATGGTGGTTAACTTTTGTCTCATTTCTAACATTTGGTGAGAGAGCTCTAGTTAGCTATAGCTTCCTCATACTCAGACAATCATGCCCATGTATCATTCAACTCTGATTTTGATATTTCATTTTATGATCATCGGATCTGTTTTAAATTAAAAAAAAAAATTAATGTTTCATTGCGTGTACTTTAATACTAAAATTTTGCAGTAAATATTTATTTTAGACGAAAACCCTTCTCTCGCGCCTTAGTTTTATTAAATTCAAAATAAAATACTAATTGCAAAGTAAAAATATATATATGAACTGACTAAGTTTTATTAGTTACAAAATTTTAATTTTTAATTTCATAACTTTCAAAAAGTAGTATCTTTTATCTCAAGATATTTTTTCGTAAGATATTTAACGAAAAAAACCACGTGGTCCTTAAATATATGGGGCCAAAAGTGTAAACATTCTAATGGCCACGTGCTTATTACATAAAGTATCTAATGAAAATGTATACGAAGACAAAATAATATTACTTTTAGATGTTATGAGACCAAAAATAAAAATAACATAACCAATAAAACAAAATAAAACGATTAAAAATTACAGAACGAGAAGTATTATTTCTCAGTACATTGTAGATGAATTAATTCTTGATGATGCGTGCACACTTAATTAAATTCATCATTTGAGTGATAAGACTATGTACCAATCTTGATTTTTGGGATCATGATTTGGAGGACAAAAAACAGTAGCTAGCTCTAAACATGACAACCATCAACTTGATGTGTACAATGATGTTATAAGATTCTTAGGAGGAGTAATATGAAGCCAATCACATGTTTTGTTCCACTCATTCTCACTTGCATGCATGTGTGCCCTAATTAAGATTAATGTGCACTGTCACGGACTCGAGGGTTTGTCTTTGGAGTAAATTTTGGCACTGATAATGGATCGGATTCCTAGGAGGGAGTACGTAAGTTGAGGTGGTTCAACTAAACTAGAGGCTCAAACCTCATTATCACACTCTTCTTCATAATTTTTATATGTTCATTTTTCTTAACTGTAATGATGACAATACATTAATCAATCATAGTACTTCATCGGTGATTAATAAGACGTCCCATTCTAAAGTTTGGTCCCCTATCATCATCATCATCATCATAACATGGGTGCTCGTCTATAAATTTCTGAAACCTATGTGAAAATTTTGAATTTCAAACAATCACAAGCACTCGAGAACTAGATTTATGGGACATTTTTTAATTAATCTGCTTTTTGAAACAAGATATGGTTGGTTATAAATAAAAAATTATAATGAATACTAGTTAACCACAACTGCAACGGTTATTAGCCGTTGTTTCTATAAGTGAGACCAAAATATTTGCCACAGCTGCCAATATAAGTAAAGTCATGACAAATGTTGATTAATCGTAGTCATAACTTATACTTTCAGATCAATTTTGTTTTAGTATTGATTTTATTATAATTTTTAAGCCGTTGTGATGATGTATAGTATGCAGAATAGTGTAAGCAACAAACGTACATGGAGAATCGCAAGGGGTATTAGGTTAGACATATAAGTTTCTTACAATGTTTTATAAGTTTAAGATCTTATAAAATGATATAAAGTGACTGATAAAACCTGAAACTTATTATTTCGATCTTACCTATGTTATAATTGATCTGGAACATTTTTTGTTGCTTGCTAGCAGCATAATATGATTTTTATTCCAAAAGAATTTCAAGAACTTATATTTAAACTTTATAAAACCAACAATAATTCATAAGTAATTGAGCTTAAAAAATATCTGATAAACCCTAGTAAATGTATCAAACTAATTTAGGCAAACACTCTCAAACTCTAACCTAAAACATTTATTAATCTGTAATTATTTAAACATCACTTATAAAAGACAATAAATACTTCTGATGTGATTTTGAAATTTCTTGTGATGGTATGTACTGCTGTGTTGTCGGAGATGAATGGTCAATTTATTTAGCTTATCTAATGGTTAAAATGGTGAAAGATAGAGTATATCTGTGTGTCCTTTTGCTCTCATAAGCCTCTTTCAAGTTTCTCTTTACAGACTCAAGGTTAAGTCTGTAGGGCAAATGTCCTTTACATCAGATTGCCATGATTAAAATTTCATTTATTGTTTTAACAATTCAAATTTTCAATGTGGACCTTTTATTACATTGTTCATATGATGTTTATATATATAGAAACAATAACATTGTATATCAATGTGTTGGGAATTTTTTTTTTCCTAATCACTTTTGTGATCGTGATGCGTTTTAGTATATGAGTAAAAGCTCGATATTTATTTAATGATTTTTTTCAAGATTTGGGTGAATTAACAAAGATATGGAGGTCGAGAGCTAACATACAATTTCTTGAATATATATTGTTGTAGTTTATGAAATTGTTTGCAGAAGTAGGGACCTCGACCTAGACCCAAACCAAACCCAGAATTACAGTTTTGGAAGCAGTGGAACAGCAGGGTTAACTTGATGTGTGGGTTGGGGAAACTGTACCCAATTGCAGTCGCAAAAATTTATTGAGTTTAATGTAATTTACCTCTTAGTGATATTGTAAATTAAATTATTCCTTTATGAAAAATAATAGTAATTTATCCTCTTATGTGTAGATTGTTTCATTTTAAACAATATAGAAGGATGAGTTATTAATTGTTTTATTTTTTTCCATAAAAAGATAATTTGCTCTTTTGTAATATCACAAACGGCTTAGTTGCATTTTCCCCAAAATTCATTGATTCTCCTTCTCATGCTTCACGTGCGTATTAAATGCTCACTCTTCTCTGTATTACTCATTAAACATTGGTTAATACTTGCATATTATTTTTTTATATAAATAATTTTCCCATATTTCTCTTTTCTCTTTTAAAAAAAAAAGTAGATATTTGTCGTTTATCTGGCCATACAATGTATTCAGCATTGAGTGTAACATCTACGAGATCTAAATTTCTTGGACGTAGGAATGACTTTGGACGCTTTGCCACTCATCCGTATAAAAACTAGTGTATTATATGAATTTAAGATTGTAAAGAAGAGATAAAATTTGAGAGAATAGTCGGGGCAATATTATCATTTCACGAGCACGATTGTAAGTCTGCTGAGTTGGTGAGTAATCGTTAGTGCTATTTGGGCCATAAATCTTGGTGAAAGCTACAATACCATAATTCTGCTCCTTCACCATAATTTTGCCTGCAGAGTTGTACGTTTACAATTACATGCATGGGGCTGGTTACTGCTCAGATTGCAGACGACTACGCCCGGGCTGTTTCACAAAACTTATCCTGGAAGGACCCCTACCTCCGGTTTTTCACACCCTATTAACTCCTTGAATGTCAATTCAGGAATCGTTTTCAGTAACAATCCTGGTAGATCAACGTCGTTGCAATGAATACAGAAATTTGAAGAAGCTTGCCAGTGTTGACTGTTTGATCGATCTCGTGGATATATTTTTGTTCTGGGAGTAAATAAATGTCGCAAACATGACTAAAATGGCATCAGGCACGTACTGGGGTAGATGATAATAACCACAGAAGAGAAAACAAAGAACATCAATTTTCAAGTTGATGTCAGAGGAGGTTTTGGTGATACTATTTTCTCTGTAACAATAATAGAACTGCAATCTCGTAACAATCAGTAAGCTTCTTGGCCCTCCATCAAGGTTCCAAGGAAAGGGAAAAATTCGGTAAAGACCCACCTACACAAACGTCTTGACATAACGTGAAAAGCAACAGTTACAGTTTCGACATTGTGTCACCTGTTGATATTACTTACCTAGTTCACAAGTTAAGTTAGCTAGTTATCGACTGCTGTTTATCAGCTGGGATGACAAACTGAGGCTCTTCAGTAGGCGGAGGGTTCTGTTGTTCACCTGGAACGCCAGGATTCTCCTGTTGAGCTGGCGTGCTTGGCTGCTCTTGTTGCACTGGAACACAAGGCCTCCAAACAGTTTCCTTTCCCACATCCATTAAGGCAATTCCCTTAGCAGCAAGGTCGCTCCTGATCTGATCACTTCTTGAGAATTCTTTGTTTTTCCGGGCTTGCATTCTTTCCTCAATCGCACGCAAAATTTCAGCTTCAGTCAATCCCGCCCTTTTCAAAGCTTTATCTTTCAGTTGTTGCAAAACCTGCACCACAGAGTGCCCAATAACACAAATTACGACATTAAACTCATTGAAAGTGTTACAGGTACAAATGTGGAAAAGGTAGATTGGAATGTACTCGGCATAACTCAAACTGGGAAGCAATCCAAGAACATCCAGGACTTCTCTCACTTGTTTCTCTAAATCAACAAGAGACTTAACAGTGGATAACTGCTGCAGCTTCTGCTGCTTCTTCTGGAAGTAAGCAAAAGAAAAATACCCTCAGAAAGACTAATTTTGTTGGCATCTACAAGAAATGAGAAAGTACAGAGAGAGACTATTGAGTATAGATCCCTGCCTTAAGCGTGTTTAAGGAACTGTTGATAAATCTCAGAGCTTCTTGAAGAGCAGCATTCAGGATAGTCGGTGTGTGCAAATCATCAGCTAATTTCACTTCAAACTCATTATGCAGCTTACTAATGCATTCTTGAGCAGCAGGGCTGACACGGACTTTGGCATTTGTTGCACTTTCTTCTTTCAGTGGATACTGCATCTTCACAATCTTGCAAAGTCTGCTAGTACAAAATGACTCATAAAACTGTTCACTAACAATGTCCCAACCTTGAGCATAGTGTGATGAAACAAAACATGTGATTCTTGACTTTGTTGTACATGCATGAACTCAATGGGGAGACTAACCACCAAATTTATTATGCATAAAGTATAATCTATCAAATTAAGAATGTATTGAAGCACAAGCTCATGCATAACCTGATGGAATTTACCAAGATTTCATACTGACTGAAACGGAACAATAAACAGACACCATACTTAGTTTCTGCTGCCAAAGGAAATAAAACAGAGTAGCTGGTCAAAAGCACAATCCGTTTACCCAGATCTAAATATGTAGGTCATTTTTTCACCAGTTGTCAAACAAAATCTACCAATGATGATCCAAACAAAAACAATGACAACCTGATGGATGTGCAATTTAAGAATAGAAACAATCATTCAAGAGCCACTCCACAATATTCGATGAGAGAAAATTGGCATGTTTTTAACCTGATATATATAGAAAACTGCTTCTGAAGAAATTTCTATCTGTGATATTGAATAATTGACAGGAGAACGGTAGTGAGTCCCCAGCAGGAAATGCCTCAATGCAAGTGGGTGGTATAATTTTGTAACCTGCAAAGGAATATCAGGATAGTGATGACCCAAACAACCAGGCAGAAGGTTCAAAACTATCAAGTGAAAGGAATTAATCACTGTTATCTTTTACCTCACGAATGGTGAAAAAGTTACCCAGGGATTTAGACATTTTCTCATCATTTGCTGTAACAAAACCATTATGTATCCAGTAATTAACTTTACTCTTTGAGCAAGCAGCACAACTCTGAGCAATTTCGTTTTCATGATGAGGAAAAATCAAATCCATCCCACCACCATGAATATCAAATGCATGTGTCAAGTAATGAGCACTCATGGCACTGCACTCTATGTGCCAACCAGGTCTTCCGGGACCCCAGGGGCTGTCCCATAGCGGCTCACCAGGCTTTGCCGCCTGCAAAAAAGAATATATATATACATATATATATACATATACATAAATGTCGATGCATGAGAAAATTACACCAGAAATCAAACTGTAAAAGTTTTTTCACCTTCCACAAAGCAAAATCAGCAGGATTTCGCTTTCTGTCATCAACAGCAACTCGTTCCCCAGCTCTATTGTCTTCTAGCTTCCGTCCCGATAAAAGACCGTATTTTGGGAAATTATCAACAGAGAAGTAAACATCTCCGTCAACCGCATAAGCACAACCATTGCTGATAATCTACAAAAATGAAACAAAAACAGCACAAGATATTTAATGAACGGAGAAAAAAGGATGAATCAAAATGAAGAAAGAAATAGAACTTCTATCTCCATAAACAAGGTCATAAATATAATATCCCTGCTCGCATGACCATGTGGAAAAGAGATTCATATCCCAATTTCTACATAAATTCCCGTCAAACATAATAAATTTAAAGATGTCTTATTACAATATTTGAGCTAAAACATGTGGCAAAAATCAAACAAACTTATACATAACTTATTGTTTGCTTCAACTTGTCAGAGTTAGTAAAAATGCTTCTTGTCCAGATGTATGAACATCAGCATCAAAACATTTTAAACAGGAGAGAAACATATATGTATAATGAGGATGAGAAGAACATCATGATCTATATTAAAATGAAAGAAAACAAAGGAGTAAAGAACCTGAGCTATCATGTCCTTGATTTGCTGCATATGATCAGTAACACGTGGCTGGTGGGTAGGAAGAAGGCACTGGAGATCAGCCATGTCATAGAGAAACTCTTGGCAAAACCGCCCACTTAGTGCTTTTGGATCTTCCCCAACCTCATTCGCTCTACGAATAATCTGAACATATTAATCATTTAGGAACCATTACAAAAGTAATCCGAGAATAAAATCCGCACCCCCCCCGGCACTCGAATCATGCTTCTCAAGCACAATTCATGAAGCATGCATATTAGTCTTTGAATGAAAAAGCATACAGGAAGACCCAACTAATAAGTTGGATCTGGCATTGAGAATATTTGACATGAAATGGATTGTATGTTGATATCATTGAGAAATAAAAACCAATTGCCCGTCCCAATTTCAATTTGCTCGATTTAGGTCCCATAGATTTGAAGGATATCTTATTAAGATGTAATCCATTCACCAATAAATGCATATCCTTGTTCTGTTGACATCAATTCCCATTTCACTCTCCTTGTCAACTTTGACAGAAATACGAAAATCACTGTCATTTTGCAACAAATTTGAAATTAAACAGTTTATTATCTACTCAGTAGTTCATTGTCTATAAATAATCTGAGGGCTTTAGAAATCAGTATAAGCATCAAGAAAAGACATCTCACCTTGTCATCAACATCAGTGAAATTGCGCACATAAACAACCTCGTAGCCCAAATATTTCAGATATCTACACAAATCAAATTTCAACAAATAAATTCAGATGGAAAGCGCAAGTAGGATAATATCAAAGCCACACTACTTTGTGTACCAAACAATTCATACAGTCGCAATAAAACCATCCAATGCAAGTTCAAGAAGAAAATATTTTTCCACTTTCTATGATTCTTTCTTTTAGACAAATTACAGCTAGAGCTGTCTCTCAACAATGAGACTAGCTTTAGCATGTTTGATCTCCATAAATGGGTAATATAATTGAAAATTAGAAAAAAAATGCAAAAGCAATCCAGAGTCTGTATCAGCCTAAAAATCAACTGAATTTTAGCACAAAAACTAGATAACTCTAAGAGTACTCACAACGTCAAGATGCAAAAGCATCATTGTACTTAGCCTGACAACTTAGGTTTGGCGTGCATTTATCAGTTGGTACTTTCTATCTGAGAATCAAAGCAAATTATTCATAATATTGTCACAGGTAAAGCCACATTATATCCCAAAAGCATCATTGTACATAGCCTGGAAATTTAGGTTGGGCGCGCATTTATCAGTGGCTATTTTCTATCCACGCATCAAAGCGAATTTCTCAAAATTTAAACATATAAAGCCTCATGATATCCTTAATCAAAGTACATCCATACTTCATCCCCAATTCGAGGAACTCACCATTTACAGCCCACAATTTGTCCAGATTTTCTTTTTTTCCATTAAAGTCTCCCAATTTACGAAATCCCCATTATTTATTACCATTGCCAAGCAATAACCAGAAACAAACACCTTCCTATCTCCAGTTTAAAACGCAAACACAAGAAAAGAACTCAATTTTGTAGATACATCTTCCAAATAAATGATAAAACAAATTTAATTACCATTTATGCACATAATGAACACATACTCAACAAAACTATTTATCCAAAAGAAGACGTGAATCCAGCTTAATCTCCATAGTTAACCGAGCCAATCTGAATAAAAAAGTCTAGAATGGAAACCTGTAGAGAACATCGAACGCAACGTAGGCACGCGCGTGGCCAATATGACTAAGGTCGTAGGAGGTAACGCCGCAAATATACATTCCGACTTTGCCCTCAACTATGGGCTTAAAGATCTCCTTTTGCTTCGTCATACTGTTGTACACTTGAAATTCTGGCCTCTTGTTCGCCATCTCCTCTGGAACTAAGGAAATTTGAGAAAGGAAAAATATGTTTTTGAGGGATCAGTGTCTGGAAACAGATATGACGATTGAAAGGGTGATTATTTCAGAGCAATTTCCCTGTATAAATATGCAATATTCCTTGAACCCTAAACCCAAAACCGCGGAGATGTATGAGGCTCTGATGATTTTTTGAAGCAAAAGATGAGATTTTGAGCGAACCCGTATCTTGGAGAGGCAAAATCTGTGCGGCTTTGAGATGGGTTTTGCTTTATTTTACTCGGTTCTCATCTCATTAGGCAACTGGCGTTCTTGCCAACCAAGAATCCAGAAACAAAACCCTAATTGTAGGAAGACGATGGTGTGTTTCTATACTTATGGAAATTATGAAACGCTTTAATTGATATTGTCACGCTGTCTTTATTACAAGGAAGGAACTAAAATCTTGAAAATCCATCAAAAAAAAAATACTAAAATCTTGAAAATCCAATTTATAATCTTGACATATGATTGTCCTAAAGTTTCCTAAAATTATATTGAGAATGAACAATTTATGTTGTATTGATTGAGTTGCAACTGGCTGGATCAAGTTCAGTATATGCAATTGTATATTGTAACCGCAATTTATTTTGTAGTAATTTTTTTACAAAACTCAATTTCTGAACTTTGACATTTTTGTTTAGTTCATTTTACTATACAATCAATATTTTCTCTAATAATAAGATTTATTTTTCAAAGTATTTAAGAAATATTATTTTTTTAATTTTTTTTACTAATAACGATAAATAAATTACAATAACTGCATTTATTCAATCAATACATTAATATCTTGATACACTAAGTAACATATATATATATATAGATATCTAACTAATACATAAATTTGATTACGAACGATAAACAAATTACAATCACTCGCATAAAGTGAAACAAACACTCATATAAAGTTAGATAAATACCCACACGTATAATAGAATGTGAAACTTATGATATAGAAATTGCTCATAGAACTTCAACTTTAACCTTTTAAAATGTTTTTATTTTATTAAATGGGAGATCACGATTGATAAAATCTCAAATTAAATGTAACTAACTCAAGGAAGTTTTTGGAGATAAATACTTCTTTGAATATTTTGGAAAACAAATTATGTAGGTATAAACTATTTTACTTTTTTGTAATATAACATTGTAAAGTATAAGCATAATTGTATTTACAAACACATTCATTAAGCTTTAATTAAGTTATAATCTGAAATGGACTCAATTTAATTATTTACAAACACCTCATATTTTACAATGTTATATTGCTAAAAAAAACTCAATATACAAACCACCATAACTCAATGTTGATAGAAAACTATAATATCAAATGAAAAAAAAATAAGCAACCCTCTTGTGATATTATAAAAGGGTCAAATGCAATTTGCCCTTTTGTGTTAAGAAAAATAAGCAATTTACCCCAATGTGAAAAATAAAGTAGTAATTTACCCATGTGTTATTAAAAATAAAGCAAATACCCCCCCCCTCCTGCGTTTTTTCATTTATTATTTATTTTTTTAAATTTAAAAATTAAAATAATATTTATATATTTATTTAATGACCGTTGAACTTGATCAATCTAAGGTTCAAATTCAATTAATAAATAAACGGTGTAGATTTTATATAATTCAAATCAATAGTTTAAATTTAAGTAAATAAAAATAAAAATAATATTATATATAATTAAATTTAAGTGTATATATATATAATATATAGATATAGATATAGATAGAGAGAGAGAGAGAGATGTCGGTCGCAGCGGCCAAAGGTAGGGCTGGTCTAAGCGAAGGCGGACTAGGTGCGAGCAAGAGAAGGAGGAGACGAAGGGGGAGGGGAGGAAAGAGGAGGAGGCGTCGGACAGGGAGGGAGCGGGCGGATTTAGGCGGATTGGGGGGGGGGGGGGGGGGAGGCGGCGGCGGCGAACAAGGGGGCAGGCGGATCTGGGCGCATAGGGGGAGGGGGGGAAGAGGTGCGGCCAGGGGGAGAGGATGGTGGGGGAGGGGGTAGGGGCGGCGGATCTGAGCACAGCCAGGATAAAGAGGAGGAGGAGGCGGCCAAAAGGGGTGGCGACAGAGAGGGCGAGGCGGGGTCGGTGGCGGTGACTGCGGTGCTTCGACAAAAAAAAGATGAAGAAGAAGAAAAAAAAAAAAATATATATATATATATATATATATATATAATATATTATTTTTATAACTACTATATATATTAATTTATTTATATATTATTAGATATTACTTTTATAAATATATATGCATTAATATATTTAAATATATATATATATATATATATAATTTTTTTTTGTTAAAAATTTTCCCAATCGCAAGAGGGGAGAATATAATACATTGTCGGGTTTATGGGGTGTTTTGCTCTATTTTTTATAACATAAGGAGATAAATTGATGTTTTATTTTTCATAAAAGGGTTAATTGCTCATTTTTTACAACACATGGGGTAAATTGCATTTTTTCTTATTATAAATGAGCAAATTACTCCTTATGAAAAAAATTACAATTTACCTTCTTGTATTTTTATCTAAAGATGTAAATTGCTTCATTTTAAAAATATTAGAGTATAAATTACTATTTTTTTATAAAGCATAATTTGCTCAATTATAATATTATAGGGGTTAAAGTGTATTGAAACCCATATCAATATGTGCCCAACTTTTTTGTTTTGATGTTTTAAACATAGCATTAGCAGCTTGCTTCTTATGTTTGAATTTTTTTATGTTTTAAACTTTGTGCATTATATATATATATATATATATATATATATATATATATTTAAGATTTATCTTTCATGTGTTTTTTCCTCATGCTAAATATTTGTTATTTAAATTGACGATTTATTTAAATATTTGTTATTTAAATTGGCGAACAAGGAGGGGGTAGGCGGATCTGGGCGCATGGGGGGAGGGGGGGGAAGAGTGCGGCCAGGGGAGAGGATCTGGTGGGGGGAGGGGGTAGGGGCGGCGGATCTGAGCACAGCCAGGATAAAGAGGAGGAGGAGGCGGCCAAAAGGAGTGGCGACAGAGAGGGCGAGGTGGGGTCGGTGGCGGCGACTGCGGTGCTTCGACAAACAAAAGATGAAGAAGAAAGAAATATATATATATATATATATATATATATTATTTTTATAACTACTATATATATTAATTTATTTATATATATTAGATATTCCTTTTATAAATATATATGCATTAATATATTTAATATATATATATATATTTTTTTTTTTTGTTAAAAATTTTTCCCAATCGCAAGAGGGGAGAGTATAATACATTGTCGGGTTTATGGGGTGTTTTGTTCTATTTTTTATAACATAAGGAGATAAATTGATGTTTTATTTTGCATAAAAGGGTTAATTGCTCATTTTTTACAACACATGGGGTAAATTGCATTTTTTCCTATTATAAATGAGCAAATTACTCCTTACGAAAAAAATTACATTTTACCTCCTTGTATTTTTTATCTAAAGATGTAAATTGCTTCATTTTGAAAAATATTAGAGTATAAATTACTATTTTTTTATAAAGCGTAATTTGCTCAATTATAATATTATAGAGGTTAAAGTGTATTGAAACCCATATCAATATGTGCCCAACTTTTTTGTTTTGATGTTTTAAACATAGCATTAGCAGCTTGCTTCTTATGTTTGAATTTGTTTTATGTTTTAAACTTTTGTGCATTATATATATATATATATATATATATATATATATATTTAAGATTTATCTTTCATGTGTTTTTTCCTCATGCTAAATATTTGTTATTTAAATTGACGATTTATTTTTTTCAATTCATTCTTCTATTTGCACGTTAAATTTTTATTTTTCAAAATTCATGTATGCCCATAAAAGTTTTTGCATTCTTCATTTGGTTGATGATAATGTTTACAAGTTTCTATTTCAATGAACTTGTTGTTATTAGTTTGGTCCAGGACCAGTTTGGTAGGCCCGCTCCGGCTCCCCTTATTCTCATTGGACGGCCCAAGAACCCACCACCAAGTTAGGCCCACGACCCGCTCTGTACCCGACCCGATTACCTCGTAAGGTTTTGACTAACCCTAACCCTAATCATTCTATCCTCTCCTCTTCTCTCTTGCGCCGCTCCTTCGTCTTCTCACTTCTGAATCCTCCCATGGTGTTTTCAATGGCATCGGAACTATGTTCCGCAGTCTCTCTCTCCTCTCGGCTTAAATTCTTACTGTCTATTTATGGCCTCACTTTGATCCTCCCTAGTAAGTTATAAAAATCGAAATACTCTTTTTCTACTCCTACGAAATTCGAAACTTCCTTTGTTATTTTCCTCGGTGGAAACTGTTAATCCTTTGTGGAACTGGACCTTGGTGGTACTTGGTGTTCTTGGTGCAACCGTGAGTTTAGGTTGCCGGCCTTTTGTGGCTGTGAGCATAACCAACTCCGGATCTGGCTTCTGAGCCTTGTTTGTTAGATTCTCCATATTTTTTGATTTCTGTAAATTGTTATTCTTTTATTATCTGTAATCTGTTTATATTAAAGGGTTTTCTAAACCCACGAAATTGTGTAATAGTTAACGGTAGGATTCGATATTTGTTATCCTTTCTGAAAGATCGACCAACAGAACCTTAAGTTATTTTATTTTAGTTATAAATATTTATTTTTTTCATTCATGCTAATTTACATTTTTTTTTTGGTGCAAGTGGACGAAAGGATATTGAAAAATTTTAAAATTATTTCAATTAAACTTTTCTTTTTCATTTTATATCTTTTTTTTTTCTTTGTCTCAAGGGTCTTTCTTACCACTCATAATGCAATGTCTATTATTGCTTTATTTATTTTTTTTATTTTCACAAGTGAGATCATTTTTTTTTGGAGATATTTATGTACTTTAATAAAAAATATATTATACAATACTGATGGGTATATTAGTAATAAATATTTATTCATGAGGGAAAAAAAGTAATTTTTATGTATAAGTCATACAATAAATATATACACACTACCATACTACATAACTTACAACACCACTATAAATATCAAAAATATTATTTTTTAATACAAGTTACTATTTACTTGATTTAACATTTCATAGCATTTCTTTCCCAAAAACTCATTGGACATTTAACAATTCACCTGGTGCGTTATTATGCCAAGGGTAAAATTTTCATCTCACCCCTCAATCAAAATTACAGCCACATCAAATACAAACAACATATTTAATTAAATAGTCTTCCAAATTTTATGCAGTCATAGATAATAGGAACTGGAGTTGGCCACAAATCAGAGATGTTGCTAGAAATCCAACACAGCTTGCCACCCATCTAGGATGGCACAGACATGATTAGATGGAGAAACTATGGCTTTCTTTTATTACTTTGCGTGATATGATTTAAGTGGTATAGATAACTTTAGCATTGCGATCACGTCATAATCAGCTATAGTAACAAGTTTTAACTGCCAATACTGGGTCGATACAAAACAAAATAAATAAAAAATTAAATGAAATTAAATGAGATATCTCAACTAATAACTCAAAGTAAAGATGGCATGTGTATACTACTATTGGTGCACTTCAACTCATACTGTGTTGTTCACTCTTGCATGGCCCTTTAAGAACCCAAGGAATACATTTATATTGTGGATGGCTATCCAAGGAAGTTTGCCTACCTCGAACAAACATTAACTTCATTATTTTTGGAACTTACTGTATTTTATGCATTGATCAGGCTGTGAAAACGCATAAACATTTGTTTTTTCAATGCTCCTTTGCTGCATCTTGTATCAAGACTATACGGAGAACAATTCGGTGGAGATAGGCAATGCAAGATTGGGTACATGTTATACAATGGGCTGCAAGGAAATGGAAAGGAAGACACTTGATAAAGGTTGTAAAGTCGGGCCATATTTGCCTCGGTGGTATATTATTTAGGGTAAATTGCATAACACCCCCCTGTATTTTAGGGAAATAGCGCAAAATCCCCCTGTGTTATATTTATAGGCAAAAAACCCCCCGTGTTATCTAAAATACAGCAAAATATCCCATCTCCGTTAGAAACTAACGGAGAGTGAGCCACACTCGCGCCTTGTGCAAGTGGTTCTTAATTTTTGCTGATTTTCAATTTTTTTAAGTGGACAAAATGTCCAATTTACCCATTTGTTTGATAATGTGCATATGTTTTAAAATTTATTCTTTAACTTAAAGTTTATATAAATATAAATCAAAATTATTTATGATATTATATTATTAATTAAATTAAATTATTATTTAATTTAAAATATATTTTGATATTTTATTTATAAAATATACTAATTAAATATAAATTACTATTTATTTGAATAATATATTATTATTTAAATACACTAATTTAAGTTATCAATTTTTTAATTTATATTATTAAGTATTTATGATTTAAATATATTAATTAGGTAAATATTTATTTATAAAATATACTAATTAAGTATATTGTATTAAAAGTTAAATATTTAATTTTTTTTTAAACAATCCTTCTTCTCCGTCGGCGTTAACTGGGCGACGGAGGTGGACCTCCGTCACCCAGAACCTGGGCATCAGGGGCGATGTCGTCCCCACGGCAAGGGGGCGACATTTAATTTTTTTTTTTTTTATATTTATACTTTCTTCTCCGTCGGCGCGTCGCGACGGAAGAAGACTGGGCGACGGAGGTGGGCCTCCGTCGCCCAGAACCTGCGATTAGGGGCGGCATCGCCCTGGATCGGGGCGGCATCGCCCTGGATCTGGGCGACGATTACGCAAGGTCGCCCCCTTTCGCGGTTTTGCGCAGGTGACGGCGAAGTCGCCCAGACTGTTCTGGGCGACGTATTTGGGCGGCCACGGCTCCGCCGCCCACCTGGCCGCTATATATATATATATATATATATATATATTAGTATATTATATTATATTATCTAATTATATATATATATATATATATATATATATAATGTATATATAAGTATATAAAAATAAATAAATACTTTTAAATTATTTTAGATCAGGACCGTTCATTTTTACAGTTAAAGATCAACGGTGGTGATAAAAAGGGTATAACGGTCAATTCAACAAAAATTTAACGCTGTTAGGGTTTAACTAACGGAAGGGGAGAGTATGCATCATTTTGGAAAACACAGGGGTTTTTTTGCCTATTTTTTTAATACAGGGGGGTTTCGCGCTATTTTCCTGAAACACAGGGGGTTTTATGCAATTTACCCTATTATTTATAGCAAGAAAGGAACTTGAGGACTTTCCAACAAATGCGACGTGCGGAATTCCAAATTTCACAGCTACACTAGTTATGGGACGAATTTGTATTAAACTATTAGGCCACATTTACTTTGAATGATGTGATTAAAATGGGATATATTAAATTGTGATTATTATCATGAAAAAATCACATCATATTTTGGGTTTAAGGCACTAATTATGAGCTAATAAAAAATAAAGTAAACAAAAAATAAAGGGTGATTAGCCATGATATCATGGCTAATCACCCAAAGTAAAGATGGCGTTAGCTTACTATATAGACCAGATTTTGTAGAGGTTATGGTTGTTTTTAGAATTTGGATGATAGCTTGGCAGATTACGTGACTTGTGAGGCTCGTGATTCTTGTAGTACAATATTTTTTTGTCTTAATGAAAATTTAGTTCTTACGAAACCAAAGTACCAAATCGATTATTTCAGTTCGGATTGAAATTTTAATTAATCAAAATTTTGGTTCAGTTTGATTCAATTAACTGAATAGTTTATTCATATTTTATCATTGTTAATTTTTCTACTATTACTATTTAAGACTTAGATCTCATTTTTATTTGTTTTTTTACTAACAACTCATGAGCATATCTAATTCTTAATGATAATTGCTTTTTAGTTTAAAACTATTCATTGTTCAACCAAATGGCTCATACAAGTCATAATGTTTTTTCTTTTTAGATTTTTTTTTTTTTGCTCATTTCTAATATCATAGAAATGTAAATTATATTTTTTCCATCCACATGATATCAACGTGGAAATCTATATTCAGAATGGTACTGTTTCTAAGGTTGAATCATTATCTAATGTAAATTATAATCACTTATATGTTGTTTATTTATCTTTCCTATTCAATTTTCTCAAAATTCAAATTTTAGATATATAATTCACGCGATAACATAACAACTATCTACATAACAATAAAAATTATGATAAGTCTTAAATTTTGCTTTGTTTAATTCGTTGTTTATCTTTAAAAAGTTATCTAATTCTTCATTTTTTATATTCTTAACAAAATTTTTGGTCAATTTTTTTGCATGAAGAATGCAGGTTTGTGCTATTTTTTAGAGGGATTTTTGGAGCCAAAATGCATCAAAAGTTGGTATGTATATGTCGTTAGCAACTAAATTTGGGCGCCAAAAAATGCAGCCAATTTCCCCCAATTCCAGCCCCACGGTGGGTTCTTTGTTAGCTTCTAATAGATAATTAACGACAAAGACTAAATATGTTCAGAATTGATAGTTGAGGAATTAAAATTGTAACTCGTGAAATAAAGAGGACAAAAAACATTTTAGTAACATTTTAGAGGGACCAAGTTTATAATTTTCCCGGAGTTGGAAAATTGAATATTTTGTAATTCATATTAATTAATTTAAAGCAATTATATGACAAACTTTTTAATTGGGATTCTTTTATCTTATAATAATTTAAAAACTAATTAAATTATTTTGAGGTTTCGAATATGATAAAAATTCTTGAAAATTACTGAAAAATGAAATTTGACGCATCAAAACTACATTAACAAGGTTGAAAGAAATAAGGTGTCTGATCCCAAATCTTCCTTAAACTTATAATAATGAGAAGTGAATCCCATAAATATTTCTAGCATTAAACTTGAAAATTTCAACTTATGAGCGTATTTATTATTGGTGTTTGTCCGTACTATGCACGGGTGAATTTATTTATCTAAAATTAAATTATGTAAAGTCAGTTAAAATAAATTATTTCAATTAGATTACTAATATAAAATAAATTTTCTTCTCCAACTTTTTGTTTTGGTATTTATTTATTATTTGCATTATAAAAAAATATTATGCTATATATAGTGATAATTACACTTTGATTCCATCTAAAAATATAAAATTATATTTTTTCTCAAAAATATTTTGAAATTATACTTACACCCCCTTTAAAAATTATTCATTTACACCTAACACCCTTCCGTTAAGATTTGAACAAGAAATGTTAATGATAACAAAATAAATTACAGAAATTTTCATGTTTGCCCCTCATTCAACATTTATATATATATTATAATTATAAATGAATAAATATAATATATATATGTATGGAGTGAAGTTAATATTATTATAATTTTTTTCTTATAAGTATAAAATTATTATATAAAATATTAAATGAGGGGTAAAATTAAAAATTTATATAATTTTTCTGCTAGCGTTAATATTTTTTGTTTAATTCTAATGAAAGGAAGTTAGGTATAAATAGCGAATTTGTGAAAGAGGTATAAATATAATTTCATATTTTTAGTGGGGATCTAAATGTAATTAAGTCTCTGTATATATTTTCCCTTAACATAATAGTAGACTCCACCCCTTGAGATAAAGAGAGACTCAGTTGGAAAAACACGATTTAAATTGCATCTATGGCTCAATTAGTTTACATGAAACGCGACTTCGCACAGAAACGCGACTTGCGCACAGCGCTCCTTTCCCCGCTCACTTGAGCCCAAACCCAAATCAAAATAAAACCCGAATATTTAAGAAACAGACCCGCAAGCGCAAGCGCAAGGGAAAAAGGTCGAAGATTCACTTCTCCACCTCCATATATATATGTAAATCACACAGCTTCCCCTTCCCGGCGATTTTCTCTTACTATATATCATCAAGAAACCAGGCAACAGAATAGAGAAAACAAACCCTTCTCCTCCTCTTCCGCCTCCCTTCTTCTCCATTGCACAAATTATTCCATTAAAATCCAAGAACAGAGCTTTCAGTTTGTGAGTGTGCCCGGAATTGTGGATGAAGGATTATGGCTATGGGGACAGAAAGATCGAAGGCGCTTCACAATTTCACCTTGCCGTGCGAGCTTCGCTGGGGGAATCAGCGGTTCCTCCGCTGCATGAAGGTCAACTCCAACGGTCAAATCTCACCCCTCCGCCGCTTCACCACCAGTAATTCCTATTCCTCTGATCAACACCAACACAACAATTATGTCCAACAGCCCCGCACCACCAGAGACAGAGAGAGAAGACGGGAGAAAGAGTCGTCTTCTGAGTTTGTGCATGGATCTCACAAAGTGGGGACTACTCCGCCTCCGGCATCGGATGGCGGTCGGAGATTTGGCGATGACGATGATGGGATTGCCGCCATGAGGGAGAAAGTGATGTTCGATCTCCAGACGGCGGCGGATAAAATGAAAGACGCGATTTTTAAGGATGGGCTTGAAGAGGGCCAGGTGTCTGGTTCTCAGTTGCTGCCGACGCCGTCTGCGGCTGCCGCGGTGGAAGGTGAGATATGCCGGCCATGGAATTTGAGGACGAGGCGTGCTGCTTGTAAGACGCCGTTGAGTGGTGGTGCCACCGCCGCCGGTGCCGAGAACAACAGCGCCGGCGGGAAGGGTTTGAGGGTGGATATTCCGAAATCCAATTCAGTATCTTCACAGATGAGGGCTGGGTCAGCGGCAGTGGCTGACAACTCGACGCGGTTGAGGAGCGCCGGGAACTGCTCGGCGGCGAGCGGCGAGCGGAGGGAGCGGGCGAAGTTTTCGGTGGCGCTTTCTAAAGGAGATATCGAAGAGGATTTCTTGGCGATCGTAGGTCACAGGCCGCCGCGCAGACCGAAAAAGAGAGCTAAGATTATTCAGAGACAATTGGATGTAAGTTCATTCAAATTCTACACCGCATTGATTACAAATTCTTACAGATGATTTCTTCGTCAATTTTTAAAATCACTGTTCCATTGATTGTTTTTTCGTTTTATTGAATTTTTGCAGACGTTATTTCCTGGACTATGGTTGACAGAAGTTACACCTGATATGTATAAAGTTCCTGAAGCTGCTCCATAACAAGGAAGGTAGACATTGCAGCTTGTATGGAATTTGAGGAGGCTTTTTTCCGTCTTAAAATGGTTTATTGTCAAGGATGGACTAATAGGGAGGTATCCAGCACCAGCATTATGAATACAAAATTCGATCACAATCTTGAAATTCCTCTGGCAAAATATGGATTAAAAGAAAGGCTCAATTTCTTTGGGAATGCTAATTTTTGTGCAGTTCTGATTCTAATTGTTCCTACTTTTGTTTTCCCTCATGGAAATAAAGCTGGCATAGTTCATAGTTGGATAGGTTGGTGCCGTTTTTCGTTCTTTCATTCTTCTTTTACAATTGAACACAATGCTTCATGAATCCAAGTTTATTTCTTAATAAAAGCTATTCTTACTGTTTGACTCCAGTTTGTTCTGCTCGTAATGTGTTTGGTGCCTTATAGACGCTGATGAAATGCGACTCTTGCGCATATGCTGATCTATGACTTCACTTGTGACAAATCTCCTTGTGTAAACTTCTTGAACTAGTTTTATTATGTTATACTGCCATCAGAATGCTAATCTTTTTTCATAGACACCATTCTTTCTGTGTAGCAACATTCAGATCTTCTCCATTTAGCTGATTGCCTGCGTTGTCTTAGGAAAATTTGAGATGGGATTCATAAAGGCTGCTGAGCCGTGAGTTTCCAGTACACGAGACTAAGAAATCTCCAGTATGCTTTCTCTCTGTTTCTCCCTAATGCCACTCGGAGATATTGTTTCTTGTTTCTATCATATTTAACATGAGGGTGCACCATTAAGATTAAATCTTTCGACCAGCTAGTTTGCTAGTGTGATCATGAAGTATTGCCAGATTTCTTCTCCTTGAACAGGTTCAATATCTATTGAGAATTGTGGATTGTGATTCCCATTCAACAATCTGTACTCATCTCCTTCAACTTTAAATACGAAGAAAAGGCATCAGGATCTTCTATAGCCGAACAATATGAAAATTTTCATTTGCATAATGTCCATACCGCAACATTCTATGTTTCTCTTCGTCAATATCTGGAAATTCTTTCTATCTTAATTCTTTGGCTGCTCTTGTCACGATTTCAGCAATTCTCCTTGTGAAAATCAAGATCACAGGGCAGAGGCAGATCGAGGAGAAATCGTGCTTCTACAATGTTAATATGTTGGTTGCTCTGAGCTTACATCGGGAACTTTGAAATTCAATCCAAATTCTATGTGCAAGAACTGATGATGCTCATGTTCTACTGCTTTGAGCATCGACATTTTCATACACCAGTGGCTGAGGTTTTTTCTTGATGAACCCCATGCCTCAAATTTTGGTGGAGCCGCTTTGTTATATATTAATTTAGGCCGTTCATTTTGTGCACACGTTCAACCTATGCTCTATTCACGCTTTCTACACATTTTGTTGTGCTACTACAAGACTTCAAAATGCGCTTTGCTATAGTATTCGGTAAATATTTTCATAAAAATTAATAAGCAACACGTTTTTGTTTAATCAAGTCGTAGGTTCAGTTTAAACTATTGACCAGAATTGCTTATAGAGGTTTAAATATAAATCACATATTTATATCGATGTATGGTTTGCTAACGAACGAAAATCCTTGTCCCATCCTCGACTCCATATATGAGATTTTTTTTTAAAACAGCGATTCGACTATTTAATGAATGAAATCGAACAATATATAGAGTATGATGAATAATACAAGAGATGATTACCACCACTTATCATTAAAATTCCCAACATAGATATGCTAATAATTGTTAGAATTCAACCAATAATGGTATTTAAGTAATTATTTATCATAACCCATGCCCTTATTAATTTTTTATTGAATTTCATTGATAATGATATTTCCAAACAGCCCTCATAATCATGCCTACAAAAACACAGAGGAGAATGAAAGTGAATCATGTGTATAAAAGAGTTGAGCCTTGTAGTTCACCAGTCACCATCAATCATGATCTGATACATGAGCTCAAACTGCATTGGATGCCATGGTCAATATTACAAGAATACCCTTATGTACCTTCATAGGTATGCTAGCTACTATCTAAATATTTATATAACATTGTGTATTATCTGCAGGAAAGAAGGCCCTACACTAGTCAAACTTACTTCTTTCAGTCCTTCATCAAAATTGTCTAGTAAAATGTTGTTTGAATAAAATTCAACTCTTGTCCTGATTATAGAGTCTAACAGTAGGCTGGATTAAAAGAAACTACAAACAAAGTTTTATCTACATTATAAGGGCAAATATGTCCATGAATTCCAGCTATATATATATATATATATATATATATATATGTGTGTGTGTGCACGCGCAATTACCTTCCATAAAATAAGGATGTCTTATTTATGTGTCGTGTAAACTTTTGACTTGTCTATGTGAATTATTCTCACTGCAATAATGTAATAACCAGTGAATTAGTCCTATGTTTACTGTTTCAGCTAACGAATTATTCTATTACTGGATAGATCTACTTCTTGCAGCCAATAATTTCATTAGGTGCATTACTGTTCAGAAATATGAACAACTTTGAGCCTTCATTCCTTCTTCTTCTTCTTCTTCTTGGAACTCTTATTGCACAAAAATGAACCAAAACCAAATAGAGTTATAGTACCTTTGCTAATATAAGTGGGAGGAATGTTCAAAACTGGGCTAATTCCAACTCCATTCATGTCATGTAATCTGCTCTTACTCTTCCTTAGAGAAGGCTTTTTCCATGTATTATTTGTGAGGACAGTATTGATTGTTGGATTGAACCTTTGAATTTGAGCTGTAAGTTGATGACTCTTTCAACGAGTGCTGCTTCTGGATAACTTTTGGCTTTTGATTTGGAGCAGAACCTGTTGAGCTGCTTCGTGTTAGAAACTGTAGGGATCGGAGCAATCCGTTACTCCGGCCACTATCACAGTTCAAGCTGCTGCTTCTTCCGAACTGCCAGAATGATCTTGGCAGTGGTTTATCCTCTTCATCAGCATCAGAGCTGCAGGATAGAAACTCGATCAAACGCTTCTTCATCGTGTTATCATCTACATTTTCTTGTGTTTTCGTTGCAGCTTGTCTTGCCTCAGAATGGCCTAAAATTGGATCAGGTTGATGAGTTTCTTTCCGGGGTGTGATTTTCTTGATTTCAACAGGCAGGATTCTGCCATTAGCGAAAAGCTCATCAGCTGGAGAGATTTCTTGTGACAAGCCTTGACCGAGGCAGAAATTGAAATCTACCGTGGAGCTTGGAGCAGTGCATCTGATCTAGCAAAGTGGGGGAGATCTAGTTCTGTGAGATCATCAGAGAATGAGAGTCTTGGACTATCCACTGGACTTGAACTTTCTGAGCATACATCAAAAGCCATGGTTGTCAATGTTTCGGCAATTGTGAACTGTTGCAAGTAGAGAGGGATTTTAGTTTAATGCACAGGAAGAAGGAAATTAACTTGAGAATGAAAAAGAGGGATGGCCTCTTCCCTTGCCATGTCTGGTAAAAGGGGTGCTTCATTTCATAATATGAGGGCAAGAATCTAAGATAAAAGCAAGAATTACTGTAACATCAATGTTTCCGGAATGTATTATGTGGCAGCCCCACAGGGGTCTACTCAAATCGCAAGGTGATGCCTTGTAATTAAAGTATTGTTGGTTCGAAATTCATAAATATATGAATTTTTGATTTTAAATTATCGAAATCCGACCTATATATCAAATGATGTAATGAATTGAACTATCTAAAAAGAGAAATGAATTAAGTTGAAAATTTTTAGAGGAATGATGAAGTAATTTTTGTGAGAGTTTATTTATGCTATGACCCTCTTGAATTATTAATTACATTACCCCAGTATTATGATTCTTGAGCCTGGAAAAATTGCTAGCAAAGCATCCCACGTGGAGCAGCACACAGAGTGCATGACACGACCACAAGTTTGCTGGATTTTTCAATATTCCTGTGCCTTATCATGTTGCTTGCCTTGGCCCCTCGAATCACATTGTCTATAACAAGACATATTTGACATATCATACAAGAATTTATTCATTTACTGACACCATAACTGAAGGAAAGAGACTAAAGTAAAATATTTGAAAAATGAAGGACAAAAATGAAATAGAAATAAAAATTGAAAGGACTAACAATATAATTTGACCTTAAATAATAAATAGTATACGGAATTCTATATCCCAGCCTGAGCCGGAGGTATAGGCCCAGTAGTATTGGATCAGAACTTCTATTCTTGTTTACATCAAAATGTGGGCCCAACTCCACTCCTATTGGCCCATTTCTTCGTCATGACGAAGAAACTCAGATATTCAACTTTCCTATTTTTGACCCTTGATTGCCAAGCAAAAACCTTTGTCCTAACAAGAATCTTTTAGCCGGAGAATCTCCCAAATTCACTCTCACTAGGGTTATAATACCAGCTTCCACGCGCACACGCAGACTCCCGTACGCACATAGCTTTTCCCATTTTTAGTTTCTTTCTTGTTTACATTTGAAAGAAGAGCAGATATAATTTGCAGAAGGAGGAGATGGTGGGGAAAAGCGAGAGTGATGGCGAGAAGCCCTTGGATTTATTCCTGAAGATTGGTTTAGATGAAAGGACCGCAAACAACACCGTTGCTAATAATAAAGTTACTGCTAATCTCACCGCCGTCATTCACGAGGTATGTCTTTTCTTTTGCAATTGTGTTGTGTGAATGATGCGTTTGGATGCAACTTATTGTTTGTGCATGTGGGTTATGTTGATATATAGCTTAAGTTTGCAACTTTCTGACGGGTTTCTGGAGAATTTAGAATAAAAAGGATATTTGGTTACTGGGAAATGGTAAATTTTATTTGGTTTTGGGCATAATTTGGCCTACTTATGTTTAGTTTGCGTGTGGTCTTCTTTTAAATTGAAATTCATATATTCAAATTTCATTATCTCCACTGTGTTTCAAGAGAATAGTAATTTGAATCAGGATATAATCTTGTTTGAACTGGATTAATTTGTTTAAAACGAATTGCATAATTCTATACTGGCTACCTCGGAAAGGCAGGAGTACTAGCCGGAGAATCTTTTTTATGGTTTTAAGGGGGTGGTTCTTATGAGAAAGGCAGGAACCTTTACTTATTTCTCGATACTAGTTTTAAGTGCAGCGAGGCAGTAATTTTCTTCTGAACCTTTTTCTTGCATTTTAAGATGAGATGGAACTTGAACTTATGAATACTAAAGGAACTGACTTCATCTGAAAAAACACAACACATGCTTTATGGACTGGCTAGAGGATTGATGGGATCAGTAGACTTTTGGGTATGTTTTATTGCTTGAAGTATGTTGATTAAAATGTAAAAATAAGTAAACTGAGGAATTCTGACAAATAAGATTTTTCTATTTACCTTTAAGTTTTTTTTTCTTTGGTGCTTATATTTCAATTTTACGTTCTTTAACATTTTGTGGATTTATGCTATCTGATTCGTCTTAAACATTGCTAGCTACTCGCTGATGGAATGAGGTTTATATAGTTTAATTTTTTAATAATATTGCAGGCAGCTGTAACTGATGGTTGCGATCGGACTGTTGGAAATCTACTGTACTCAGTGAGTTCTTACCTTTTTAGAGATATGTTTTTGGCCTGAGGTCTTCAACTGGGGTGGTTTACTTCCTCATAATAGCCTCTATTTGGTTCCAAGTTTCCTTTTAAGGCTGGTGAAGGAAATTCAGATACTTCATTCAATGTTCCTTTTTCTGAAAAGAATTTTCAACACATTGTCATTAAGAACTTGCTCGTCAAGGATGGCACTTGTTAATGTTGCATTCCCGATTTATTATTTTTTTAAAATGTAATCAAATATTCAGGTTATATTTACTCTGTGCTAAATTTGGATTTCTGTTTGTTTTATGATATGAATTCTGAACGGAAAAAGATTTGATCCTTTTACTTGACAGGTTGCTACAAAATTCCCCACAAACGCTCTTGTGCATCGTCCTACGTTGCTTAAATATATTGTTTCATCAAAGGTCTGAAGCTCTTTTCTCCTCTTCCTTTTTCCTCATTTTATGTTTTCTATATGTTGACACTTTGGTCTTTACTTTTCAGGCAAGTGATATTTACAATTCATTTTGACTTGCATGCCAGTTGATAAATAACTTTTCTACTGGTACAGATTAAAACTCCTGCTCAGTTGGAAGCTGCCTTTTCATTTCTTTCTGCTACTGCTTCTGACGACTTGAAGATTGATGATTTTGAAGCTGCTTGTGGTGTTGGTATGAGACAATAATGATTGCATCTTTTGTTCTATAAATAATTAGCTTTCTAGTGGGTATTTTTTATATATCCAATCTACAACTGAATATTCGTCTTCAATAGGAGTTGAGGTCTCCCTGGAGGATATTGAACGTGCTGTTGATGAGATTTTTGAAAAAACAAAGCTGTTATTGTGGAGCAGCGGTACCGGACAAATGGTTGGTTTCCCTATTTTGGTTCATTCTAGTTTAAATGAGTAACCCTGTTTGGAAATGTTAATACAATAATGGAGATCTTGGGAACTTCACTAGATAAATATAGAAAGAGGGGGAAGGCTGAGGACTTTGCCAGCCTGGACAGTAGTTGTGCATATATATTGCTTTTTTAATATGAATATGATGAATAAACCATGGCTGTTGATATCAGAGCTTGATAATTGCATTGAACTGTTATTTTCCACTGATCTTGTAATTATAAAGGCTTTCATTAGCAGTACTCTCCATAAGCAGCATATTTAATGGAACATGGAACAGGAATGCATATATCTATTCTCATTTGTGCAAATCAGTTGTCTCAACTTTGTACTCATACCTTATAATGTACATGGTTCTAATTGCATCATGGAGGGTCTTCATAAACTCCTTATGCTATCAAAATTTTGTTTAGTTTTATTTTCCTTATACTATTATGATGATGACTAGTATCTTTGATCAACTATGTCGGATACAGTTGGTGAACTATTTGGTTATGTGAGGAAGAAACAGCCATGGGCTGATCCAAAGATTGTCAAGGTAATTATTGCTACTTGCTTCGAACTCTCTCAAAAGATCTCAAATCAGCAAAATAAAATAACATGACCATGTCTCTTCATCTACATTATTGTTCATTTTCTGATTGGGGTAATTTGTGGCACCAGCAAATCATTGACACCAAATTATATGCGCTGCTCGGTGAAAGAACAGCTGCAGACAATGAGAAACCTGTGAAAAAAAAAAAAGAGAAGCCTGCCAAAGCTGAGGTGAGCAAGCTGATTTGTGTTAGATTTTTCTTTTGAGTATATGTTATATGAATTTTCTGTTGGTATTTTCAAACCGGTGGCTTCAATTTCTGTTCTTCATAATTAGTTACGCACCTGTTTTGGGTTCTGTGCTTGTCACCAGATTTATATGGTGCTGAGAGCAGCTTTGGTGTTATATAATCATTTGTAGGTATATGCTATGCTAATTTTCTTTTACTTGTGTTTGGATTTAGCAGGTTATTGTTGAGGAGACAGCTCCAGCAAAACTATCTGAAGAAGAAATCAATCCGTTTTCAATATTTCCTTCACCAGAGCAGAACTTTAAGGTAGCATACACTAGAATATGCCCCCTGCTCTTGTATTAATTGCTTGGCTCAGTACTGACAGACTTATTGTTTGGGTATCTGAAGTGAAAAGGTCTATAGATCAATGATACAATCAAATAGAAGTTAAAATTTGCTTGTTTTCTATTTCTCTGAAGGTTGGAAAAAAGTACAAAGAAGATTATAATTAGACATTAGACTGAAGGCCTATGACATTGCACCATGGTTTTGGATTTTTTTCACACGTTAATATCCATGAAATGTCTCCAAAGTATAGTGTTAAAAGAATTACAGTGATCTGTATCAACCCGAATCCTAAATGTATTGACTCCCTTATTTCAGCTTTTAAGTTTTCCTTTGAATTAGGAACTGTTTTTAGCAAGTTGAGAAAGCTAGTATTTGGTAATTTACATGTGGAAATAGAGTCCTCATGATTCATCTTGCCATTTGAATGGGCGGGCTTTGATTTAATATTGTGTAACTGCCCCTCTGAATTTTCCGACTTGAAAGCAATCCTTTTACCTTTTCGGTACCTAGAATTTTGGTTTAAAACAATCTATCTGACTTTGGCTGGGTTTGGCGATGTTTCAGTGCATTAATTTGCTGCAGATGCCAGGTTATATTTTGTCAAAATCTTATCCAAGACTTTTGATATTTACCAATATCAAGTGGCTTAGATCGTTATTTAGCACAATTAATTTTCAGCATGTACAGTGATTTCGATACTGAACTTCTGTTTTACGCCAACAATTTTATAACTGCTTAGACGTGCTCCTAGCCACTAGCTACTTCGAAAATTTATTCCAACTTATTTCATCTGTTCTTGCTGTTCCGTAGGTGCATACAGAAATATATTTCAGTGACCGTCCTGTGCTTAGAGCTTGCAATTCAAAGGAAATACTTGACAAACATTTGAAGGTCACTGGAGGAAAAGTTTTTACACGCTTCCACCTGAACCCAATGGGTATCTTCATATAGGTCATGCCAAGGTGATTGTTTAGCCAAACTTACATAGGTGAGGTTGTATTTTGTTTGGAATTTTGGTTCATGCTCTTTATCTGGTAACTGATCATGTAGGCTATGTTTGTGGACTTTGGTCTAGCAAAAGAGAGAGGTGGATGCTGCTACCTGAGGTAAGACTACTTTATGCATTGTACTTTCTTTTTGGGTTTCTTTTCGTTGAAATTATTTTCTGATTCGTAAGTTGGTTCAAAATGGTCTCAGTTAAGCTACTTTTCTTATATCTTATTTTTAATCTTTCAGTTCTATCTCCCCCTCTCTTCCTTTTGGTGTTA
Source organism: Sesamum angolense (assembly GCA_034509725.1). Classification (NCBI taxonomy): domain Eukaryota; kingdom Viridiplantae; phylum Streptophyta; class Magnoliopsida; order Lamiales; family Pedaliaceae; genus Sesamum; species Sesamum angolense. Next base: position 4,484,915 of record JACGWL010000001.1, on the reverse strand, counting down.
GTGGGCCTGGTTTGCAGGGAAATGTTCTATTCAAGCAAAAGATTGAATTCTTTGTTTCTTTATAGCAGGGGCTCTGCATCAGAGTCTGTTAATTCAGATTATTGTATATATACTGTTATACGGTTGTTCAGAAAATAGCCTAGTTTGGTTGCACATAATTCATGCTGGATGTGGAGCTTGCTACTATGACCCATTCTTGTGTTTTTATGCCTCTAATATCTGAAGTATGTTTATAGAATTCTGTGTTCTAATAAATCTGCTGCTTTCATGTAATTGACGATATTAGTGTGTGACTTTGTTTCTTATGTAGGTAGGTAGGTGAAACTTTTTGAGTCTAAGAGTAAAATTGGGCCTTTGATAGTAATTTTTTGTTTTTTTTGGGCATGCTTTTATTCAGCTGGGGAAAATAAAGAGCTACCCCTGTCTTCTGAACTTAGTTGTGATATATAGGTATGACGATACCAACCAGAAGCTGAAAAGAAGGAATACATTGATCACATTGAAGAAATTGTTGGTTGGATGGGGTGGGAACCCTTTAAGGTATAATTCCCTCCTGAATGGTTACCGCTTACTCTTTAGACAGCATCTAATATGTGGAGTTTTCAGTCACCTACACCAGTGATTATTTCCAAGAGCTCTATGAACTAGCAGTGGAACTAATACGACGAGGTCATGCTTATGTTGATCACCAGGTAGGTTCTTCTTAAACACTCATCTCATCTTCTTGCTCCAGATTCTTATTGAACTTCCTTGTTGGGCTCTCTGATATAACCTTTGATTGAACCATTCCTGCCCTGTGACAAGTGCAAGCACAGATTGTGGTTGGTAAAGAAATATGATGATGTTTTTTTCAAGCTGACTATTGCTCCATTATGTGCAACATTTAATTGTGGCAAGAATATCTTTGTTATTTAATGCAGACACCGATGAGAAAGAGTATAGGGAAAAGAAGATGAACAGTCCTTGGAGAGATAGACCAATTGAAGAGTCTCTCAAATTGTTTGATGACATGAAGAACGGACTGATTGAGGAAGGAAAAGCAACATTAAGAATGAAACAGGATATGCAGAGTGATAATTTCAATATGTACGACCTAATTGCTTATCGCATTAAGGTAAGTCTTTGAACATGAAAGTCTGAGTTGCAAAACTTGAAAAGTGCTAATAGCCTAATATATTCTTACTACCCCTTGTCCAGTTTACACCTCACCCACACGCAGGAGACAAATGGTGCATCTATCCAAGTTATGATTACGCTCATTGCATTGTTGATTCTCTTGAAAACGTAACTCATTCGGTACGTCGTTTGATTCTGCAATACTTTCCTGAATGGACATGTGCAAAATTTTGAAAGCATTTCCTTTGCCCATGTTTAACGGATGAAAAGTTTATCAGGATTCATCTACCCCCGCAACCCCCCTTTCATACTTTTATGATTTTTCTCCACATACAAAAGATCAAAGGTTTTCCATCTCCCCTGAATTTGAAAGTACTTACCGATGAAATATGTCATGAGCATTTTAATACTTTTGTTATACTGCTGTGCTTTTCCCTAAATGTTTGGAGGCCAATTTTCTATGCAGCTGTGCACACTTGAATTTGAGACTAGACGTGCATCATACTACTGGTTATTAGATGCGCTGGGTCTATACCAACCTTACGTGTGGGAATATTCACGATTGAATGTCACCAACACAGTGATGTCGAAGCGTAAGGTGCGTTGATGTTTGGAAACATCTTGGCTGGATGGTTCAATTTCATGTGCTCCCTATTATATGGAACTGATCCTTGCCTGCATCTTATGGCAGTTAAATCGTTTAGTAACGGAGAAATGGGTCAATGGTTGGGATGATCCATCTCTAGCGGGATTGCGACGTAGAGGGGTGACTGCAACTTCAATAAATGCTTTTGTTCGAGGAATTGGAATAACTAGAAGGTCGAATTTGTTGAATTTTGCTTCACAAATATGCTTCCCTGTGGTCTCTGATGATTGCATTAATTTCTTTTACTGCAGTGACTCTAGTATGATACGTCTAGACCGCCTAGAGTACCATATAAGGGAGGAACTGAACAAGACGGCACCTCGAACCATGGTTGTTCTAAATCCACTAAAGGTTGTGTAATATTGCACCGTACGATTGTGCTTGTTGGTGGATATCATTTCTAGTTTACTCGTCTTTGTATAGATTTTGCACATAGGAACCTGTCACTATGTTTCATACATCTTGTATTTCAGGTTGTAATCACAAACATGGACTCCTCTGTTATGGACCTTGACGCAAAGAAATGGCCTGAGGCTCCTGCAGATGACGCCTCTTCATTTTATAAGGTGTGTATGTGTTGGTTTATGATTAATCAAACTTGTAGCTTGTCTTCTTTTATTGGTTTACTATTTTATTAAACTTACATTAAGGTGCATCGTCTGTGAATCACTGATGCACTTTTGTGGCAGTTATTTGATGATTGTTGTAGATATTCAGCTCTGAAGTGCAATTATTATCAAGTACTAATTATATTGGCTGATTGTAGTTGTTTGACATTTTTCCTTGTCCTCGTCAAGGTCCCTTTTCCAAGGTTGTGTATATTGAACATCTGATTTTCGGATGAAAGATTCTAAAGATTACTATGGACTTGCTCCTGGCAAATCTGTCCTCCTCAGGTGCCTGTTATTTGCAGTCACTTTAATTCTTAATTCATTAATTTTCACATTACACTGTCATATGCTTCTTACCCAACATAGGTACGCATTTCCTATTAAGTGCACAGAAGTGATATTTGGTGATGATAAGGAGACCATTCTTGAGATTCGTGCCGAGTATGATCCTCAAAGAAAACCAAACCGAAGGTAGTCCAGTTTAAATCAGTTGTTGGTAAAATATACAAGTGAGATTCTTGAATTTTCCCTCATTAACTCTGGCAATTCTGTTCCTCAGGGGGTTCTGCACTGGGTTGCAGAAGCTTCACCCGGGGTCAATCCCCTGAAAGTGGAAGTCAGATTGTTTGACAAACTATTCCTTTCTGAGGTTGGAACCTTTTTGCCTCAATTCAACTTTTTACTACATTCAAGCTCTAAGGCTTGCTACTTGCATCAAAATGTGCTTTGGCACTTATTTGTGTTTCTTATCTCAACCAGAATCCTGCTGAACTTGACGATTGGCTCGGCGATTTGAATCCAAACTCTAAAGTTGTTATAACGGACGCATATGCTGTACCTTCACTTAAAAATGCTGCGGTTGGAGACAAATTTCAGTTTGAAAGACTAGGTAATTTTCTTCACCCTAAACATCTTTCACCATTGAGCCTCCAGATAATATCGACATTAAGTTTTGTTGCCTGCCTCTTGAAAAATTTGAAACCAATAAATTATGATATCTTAAACTTCTCTTTTAGCAGGTGGATATTGTTGCGAATGAAATTTGATATATAACATGCTTATACAATACGTTCTGAAATATTAATCCTGATTTAGGCCGATGTTTCCAATTATCACATTTTTTCATATTTGTTGGACTCTGTTCCAGGCTACTTTGCGGTGGATAAGGACTCGTTGCCTGGGAAGCTTGTCTTCAACCGGACTGTCACACTTCGAGATAGTTATAGCAAGGGAGGGAAGTGAAACGGAAAGCAGAAGGATTAGCAATCAGCATGAACAATTCATGGATATATTCTATACAAATGCAAAAAACATCAAAATCACTGGTAAAAAGTGATATAATACTACTTTAAGACAAAATTAGACCTATGTTGATAAATTTCAGATTTTGTATATCAATTATACTCTATAAAGCAGATGCCATTTATATTTCTACTAGAATTGAACTTGTCTTGCCCAGTTTGTGTACCCTTTCCTGCTGCTGAAGAGGTAGGTTATAGACATTAGACAATAGGCATTCCGTGCTAAAATTTCCAAATTTTTGATTGCGTGACATAATTTTCTCGCGCCTGATTTCTCATTTATCTCCTCCGCAGTCGATATGAAGCCTCAACCTCATCCTGATGTGCATGTGGCTATCTTAGTAAATTTATACGCACTGCCAATTATTGTAGTTTGGTTTTCATGGATTGAAAAGTGTCCACCTCGATTAGTCCCATAATACTCTGTGATATGACCTCTCAACTTGTCAGCTTAGTGCTTCTTGCTATGGGATTGAAAGCAGAAACTGTGGCATTGAGTTGGTGACATCTCATTTATTATGTGTACAGACTATATGCATTGTAGAAGAAGCAGACAAAGTGATTGGTTTTCCATCTGAGAAAAGCAAGAGAAACGCTAAAGCAGCAGCTGCCTGATGGCTAGGTTGTGATTGTGGCCAAAAAACATTGATCACTTGGGGTTGATTTGTGGCCTTTCATGTCAAGGGGCCGACCACCTAGTTACAAAGGACGGTTGATGTTACATTTTCTTGGAAGAAACTTGAAACTTGTTAATGTCATAGAAGAGCCAATAGGAGGTTGTAACTACTCATCAAGCAGAAGTAAGTGTAAAAGCCCTTTTACTGTGGAATCATTTTGATTGAGTTGGACAAGATTTGAAGTCCAGTTTGTGCTCTAGAAAAATATCAAATTATTCGAGTTCTACGTATAGCTGTTTTAGTTCAGTTATGGTTCATTCGAGTTTGACAGGTTTAATGAAATTAAATTATCAAATATAATTTCAATTTCAATAAGGATTCAAATTAAGTTTGGACAATAGTAACAATTTGATGTAAGCATTCTCCCTTACACTCTCTGTCTCACTCTCACGCTTATGGTGTGACGTTGCTGAAAGAGATAAGGAGAATTGACGGGAAAAGGTAAAGAGGGAAGTAAGTATATTTTCTTCCACAAGAGGTACCACTTTTTCACATGAAAACTCAGCAACATGCCCCCTTCTGATAACAAAAGATTGGATGACATGACTACGCTTATTTATTGCTCAAACGTACTATCATTCATTCCCATTACAAAAATCTTCTATTTCCCCAAATCACAAATTGTTCTTACTACTTAGTGATTTTTCTTCAAAAATCTTTCTTCTTGAATTTCTGAAAAGTCCAATATGTGATTAATGATTGATTAGTTATTAAGAACCCGTGATTAGAAAAAATCTTGCGAGATTTACACTTGTAAACTCCAAGGTGTCTATCATAAGATCACATAAGGAAAATTCAAACTTTTCCATCTTTTGTTAATCATATGTTGATTAGGAATTCGCATTTTAAGGATTACCGACGTTGATCCTATCAGCTTGTAATTGATTGATGTCACCGGGACACATGCTCTATTAAGGTTTTTCACTTTTCCCCTTTCGGCTTTCGTCAATGATAACGTCAAGTTGCAAAAATCCAATCAACTATGAAGCTCATCTCGTGGGGTCAACTTTTACAAGTGTTCTTATCGAAAGAGTAAGTGAAATAATGAAAAATGAAGTTACTATATGCTCCTGTTGGCACAAGATTAATAAATTTCACGTGATCAATTTACTTGGATGTATGTTTCTGGTCATTTTAACAAATTTTAGTCATTTTTTTTAATGTATTGAAAATTTTAAAATTATATAACAAAATTATTAAAATTCATCTATGTAAGATTAAAATTACCTCTCCATACTTACAAAATTAAAATTACTATTTTTTCCCCTATCAGAAATCGAATCTATCTCTTGTTATTAACATCTCCATCACAACCTAGTGGCCATGTAATGATATTCCCCGTGATGTCCGGGCTAACTCTCCCGTCAATACCGTTAAAGTTAAATCAAAGCAGAAGTCGCCAGAACTTAGTAATTGTCAAAACCCAGTCAATAAGAATTCTACGGCCCTCATGTGATTTTTCAGTTTATGAATGACGTCATGTGGTTTGCATAGTCAACTGGAAAATCATAGCTCCATCTCAATCTTCCACTTTGATCACTACACCTTCATCTCAATCTTTTCCAATCCATTACGATGATCTGACGTACCATCCAATAATATCTCAACTTGCTCTGAGTCGCAATAATTGTTCATTGGTTTGTATCTAATACTTTTATTTTTAAAATAATAATAATAATGACGACCACTACAATGCGTTTCTTATAGATCAGATCATCAGGGCATTATAATTGATTACTTTCACGGCGCTGATAAGCCCTATATTTTATATTTAAATTCTTTTTCTGAATTTTTTTGCTATAAATATTAGTCGTACTCATACTTGCCTTGAATGTTACTATATGAACGGCATATACTCAAATTTTGATTACAACTTGAGTTTGATACAGGTGTTATTGTTCGTTTTGTGGATTATGCCCTACTTTTTTGTGATATTCTGATGATATTTGCTGGACCTAAGGCAACTTGGGGCCGTATATTTTGTGTTTTTTTCGCACACGGTTAGATGATTAGACAACACATTTGATCCTCCGAAATTGTCATTCAACAATGTTTTTATGAATTGGTTGCACCTCAAATTTTTTCATCCAAACTATTATGGTTGATATGCCATTTATTAACTTCATTCTTGCACTGGTCGACATGTAAAAGAGAACAATAACAAGGCAGAAAAATAGATCCATCCGCACAAGGTAACATGCTTTAACAGTACTGAAAAATATTGTCCTAAACCAGATATCATGATCATAAAATGTGTAATAAGTTATACAACTTTACATAGTTGGGTCTGATTGCTTTCACACATAGATGAATTTTAGTCAACAAAAACTTAAGTATTATCACATTACATTATATATGATAGAAAGTAGATATCTAATGAGTACCGTCTTTTTTGGCCCTACTTCAAAAACAAGGGCCACTAGTCCTACAGTCTAAACTGTGTCTAGACACCAACCTGATCTTCTCCCTTCCTAAACTGCCACAGGTCATCAGTCTCCCAAAAAGTGCTCCCCAAGTCCTCTCCGAACCAATCAACCTCCGCCACGTGGCATTCAGACAAGTCTGGAATATCTTGGGAGAATTCTTGCATGTCATAGCTGGGAATCATGTCGACGCGGTAGCAATCATCTTGAGTTGATTTTGAACAGGAAAATTTACTACAGGGTTGTCCAGCAGGAGGGGTTAAAAGTCCTGAAATTTCAGGGATTCCCAGGCAGGAATTACTGTCTGAATGTGCAACCATGGTGCCTGGTGGCGGACAGGACGAGGGTACGGGGGCTTGGTTAAAAACGGGTGAAGGGGCTGTAAATGTTTGAGTTTCCAGAGTTGAGATGGAGGAAGAGGGAGATGATGTTACTGATGCATTTTTCTGTTCCATCTTTTCCAGCAGTCTTGGCATCCAATACATACGAATGGCTTCGAGAAATTTCTTGCTGTTGGAATCAACCTTGAGCTGTCGGGCCTGTTTCTGGACTCTTGTTCTCCAGTAATTCTTGATTTCATTATCTGTTCTTCCTGGTAAATGCTGGGCAATTTTCGACCACCTGGAATCGCAGAACAGGCAGGTCAATGGAAGATTTCGGGGCAATTATGTTTCAGATTCCAACTAAAGCTGGATCGGACGTTCAATTTTACTCGGAAATTAAACTCACCTGTTTCCCAATTTGGAATGGAGTTCCAGGATCAAGAGCTGCTCATGAGGGGTTAGATTTCCACGCTTAATGTCAGGCTTCAAATAATTCAACCACCTCAATCTGCAACTCTTCCCTGTTCTTTTAAGCCCTGTTCCCGACAAAACATTGTCTAAAAACGTCAAAACCTCTTTAAAGAAAGCGATTAATTCAGAGAATTGCACGCACAAACATGTGAACGTATGTGTGTCTGCTATACTATTGCTACCTGCGCATTTGGCTAATGAATTCCATCGTCCTTCACCATGGCAAGTTATGTACTGAATGAGAAGATTGTCTTCCTCAAGAGTCCATGGCCCTCTTCTCAGCTGATCAGTTCCATCTTCATACAAACTGCTGCTCTTAACACTTTTAGGAATCCTACTTCTACCACAGCTCATCATCATCATCAAAAGGAAGAGGGAATTTTAGTGTAGGTTGAGTGTCCAAGTGAAGTTTTGAGAGGATTTTGAAAGCCCACAAGAGGTTTTATAGTAGTTGCCAAAGTGTCTGATTCTAAAGCCAAAAAGACTTGGAAAAAAAAGAAAAAGTAGACCCCATTTAGAGAGGTTTTTCCATAAGATATGGCTTTATATTTTGCTCTAATAATGATATCCCATGTTGAATTTTCTTTGATTTGAGGCTGGTTAGTATGTGCAATGAACTAGGTTAGAGGAATCCTCTTTTTGTGGGCATCTACGTCTGCGGAGATTGCTGATACTTAGTGCGAATTGACTGATCCACTGTATATCAAGGAAAATATTTATATTATATTATTATTACTATTATATAAAATAATAATAATAAAAAAAGGACTGTGTAGTGAATTTAAGTCGATCAGAAGTTACCTAATTATTAATTATGGGTTTTGCATAAAATTATAGATCTAGAACAAATAAAACTAATTACAAGAGAAAGAATCATATTAGTCTTGAGCTTTCAGAATTAAATTCAAGATGCTGGCCCCCATGAGACAAGTACTAGGTTGTCTATTTATGATATCACTTAATGAACTGATCATAAAAACAAATGTTAAAGATATATATGTATCTCAACATTTTAATTATTACCACAAATTACGATGGGCAGAAGGAAAGAACAAAGAAACGCCTAGAGAAAAGTAAAGGGTGTAAAGAAAAGCACCATGTTCTTGAAAATGAACTGTTTTTGAATTGGGGGGTGGGGGTGGGGGATTTGTTTATTTGCTTTCCATGGAATTTCTATGCAAAGAAACGTGGTTGACTAGCTAGTATGATTTTTCTTCTATGTAATTCAAAATACAAACGTGGGATTATTCGGTTAGATGAGTAGGGCGGCAAGTAATGGGGCTTTGGCAATGGGAATGGCAAGTATTTTGTGGATTCCAAGATTGTGCTTTAAGACAATGATGTCCCCCCAAAGCATAACTTTGATTTCTCCTATGCATATTTCCATAAAACCGATGTCATTTTGGAGACTTATAAACATTCATTTGCACATCTTGCTAACTTCTATGCCATTATCACACCATCATTCTATTAATTTACTTGCTTTTCGTGTTATTTTGTAATTAATTTAATACACTTTTAATTAACATATAGAAATATATTCTTCTATACACATGAACAGCATATAAGTATCTTCATTTCTCTCTTACACACCCATATATATATATATTAAATTAATTGAAATATAAAATGTACATAACACTATAAAATTTTGTAGTAGAAATAATATATATTTTTTAATTCTAATAGAAAAAACAGATATATGATACAACAGACTTATAGTATTCAATTGTGCTGCAAGAAGCGAAGTTCCAACAGAATTACTAATAGCGTAATGTAAAATATCAACCAAAAATTTGTTTAAAAAAATAATATCAATCAAAAGGGTAGAAATATAGGGAAAAGCAGAATCTAGGCCATCCCCAGATGACACCTTACTTTTTAATTTTTCCTGAACAGTCACCTTATTTTGTCTAGTCAAGAGCAACAATCTTTAAATTTGATTTTGTTGACAATCGTCCAAAATTCATCCTCAAATGTCAAAATCATCATTGATATGGTTCCAGAATTTTAGACCAAAATTTCGAAGATAAATGGTAAATTTATGGAGGTAATTTCTAGAAGAATTTGTAATTTTGTTTTAATTAATTAGTCATAACTACCAAAATTTCGAAGATAAATGATAAATTTATGGAGGTAACATATTGATGCATACATCAATTATTTCCTAAGCTCAAAAGATAAATTTAACTCATTTGCATAAGTGAGTCAGATCGAATCTACTCACAGCCTAGCAGACCTAACCCTGTTGGTCCAAGTGCAGTAATTAAACGAAAAGCACGATGACAAGCCAATTAGTCTAGAGTCCTTCGACATTGTTGATCGAGCAACACTCAAAATCAGATTTAGTTGCATTCTATACATTATGGGCCACCTTACCCCAAAAGGGTGCTAGCAGACTGGTTCTGATTGGTTAAAGATGCAAGTAAATAACATTCCTAGATTTTAGGATAATTTGGTAGGATCTCTACTCAATCGCATGTCTCCTATTTTACAGATTCTAGAAAATCCTTCGCCTCGCATAATGCTATTGAACTCCAGTACATAATTATAATAATTTATTTATTTCTTAAACCTATGACCTTTCAATAATGGAGCAACAACTTCCCACAAATTAACTAAAATAGGGCTCTCGCGCGCCAGCAGAATATTGCAGTTATCAAAATTGAAATCGAGCAAAGATTTTCAAACATAATATCAACTACACAGAACTAAATTACACAAAAGAAACACTGTATAACACTTTGCACTACTTTATATGTAACTATCTACTTATCAACTCCAATTATTTTCTAGAAAGAGAGAGAGATTTTGACCTTATAATTTTCATTTTCACTATAGTCAGAAATCCAAAATAGATTTCGTCGTACTTCATCCCATATCAGTTAAAAACTGATAACATAAGTAATATATAAGTTTTAGTAAAAAATGTATCCATTGAATATTCATTTTTTCGAATTTAAAAAAGGATAAATTACAACGACCTCCCTTGAGATTTGACATAATTACGAATACCCATTCGTTGTTTGAAAAATTATCAATACCCTTCTAATTTTAACAGTCATATAACAATTAGCCAAATTCGTTAGGTTTTTACCATTTTTTATTGTGAATTGACCAAAATGTCCTCGTGGATTAAAATTTATAATTTTATTTATTTTTTATTTTTTTATGGGCTAAGTGGATAATTTTTAAAAATTTTCAAAGGGTTTCCATCCACCCAATTCAATTTTTTAACAGTAAGGGCAAAGTTGATAATTTCATTTATTCATTCAAGTATTACATAATTTCATCAAACATCAAAGGGGTACTTGTAATTTTTCAAACAATAAAAAAAAATATTCGTAATTATGCAAAATCTCATGGGAGGTGATTGTAATTTATCCTTGAAAAAATGCATTAGGTGGGTGTGGATGCAACTCTCGCGTCTAACGGCCCGGGGCGTGACAGATTTCATTTCTTTAAATACTTATAATAGTATTCATACTTGGTAAGTTGTCCAACAAGGAGAGCCTCAATTCTCAAGTAGATACTCACATCGTGCTACTAAAAGGTGACCCTATAACGTAGAACATAAGTTGCGATGTGAAAGGCAACCCCCACCAATGCCCATGGTTGTAACTTTAACTGAAAAAACAAAGGGTTTGAGGGGGAAAAAGTGAAGGATGTGAAATCAATACAAGAAGAGATAAGATGGAAGAATGAGAATCAATTATTGAAGTGGGAGGAGGAGGAGGAGTTGGAAGGGAAGTATTTTCTTGTTTGAGTAAGAGTTCTACCCTTACACATTCATCAATTGTCCTTTACCCATTTTTGGATGCAACAAACAACTTTGATGCTTTTCATGTGGTCTTAGAGCTAGCTGTAATTTATCCATTCTCGATTCCTCCCAATAATTGCTTTTGAATAATAATTATTACTCCATTTCGCATTCACCGTGATATTTTGGTGGAATTCAAATAAAACATGCTTCAAGGTTGAAATCATGAAATATTGGAATATCGTAGTTGTAATGAAGAGATGCAATTTTGTAGTTGTTGATGAGGAAATAATTGAACGCGTGAACTTAGCTAGGCCCACGTCAATTATGACATCAAGTATGTTAATTTTATTACCATCATCGTAGAAATTATGGTGCGTTGGTTAGAGAAAATTGTCACCGAATTAACAAATAAAGTCGCAAGATGATTTTTGTTAGAGTATGAGATGAGCACTACTTGTAAGTGGTGGTGGTGTTGGTGGTGGTATATATCATCTCTAAATGCAAAACTCATGATTCCTTATCGGATTGTCCTTACTCCTGAAGATGTGATTCTCATCTGCATTTTGCAAAGTACAACATCTTGTACGAAGTGAAGAAAATCGAATCTGTAGTGAACGTAATTCTTATTTTTGAACCCAAAATTTGAATGGGCAACTGATAATTTTCTTTTATTTATTATTTTTTTTAACTTGACCTGAATCTTACAAATTATTTGGGTGTTTCAGTTTCAGTATGATATCACAAGGAAGGAAGCCCATAATTTTTCAGGCGAACAATTTCATTACCTACTTTGGATCTGCGTGTTGGGCCATCACAGTTTCAATTAGAGCACTCACCCACATTTTAGTTATATCTTATTCAAGCTAGCTACAATATCTTGTGATTAATTTTTACATGTGAAAACTTAGGTAAAATTCTTGCCGTAATGCTTACTATTTAAATTTAATTTTTTTCTTAATATATATTTTTTTCTCTTTTCTTTATATTACAAGACAAAACTTTTGGGCCTTTTTTTTTTTCAATCATGTAACTATTATTTTTCGTATGTTGAGGAAATTATCGCATTTATAATTTATTTGTGCTATTATATTTGAAATTATCTTCACGATTTTGTTTTATAAGTCGGTGATAGCAACAGAGTGCTACTCATACTAAAGCAATTAATTGATGTTTTTAGTTTAACAAACTAAATCCAATCAAAGTAAAAAAATAAAAAAAATTAAAGTATATTTCAAATTGAAATGGAGCAAATTATTCCCAGGTCTGTGGTGTTTTTTTCCAACCTACATTCGCACCCACTTACATAAACAACCATAATTTGAGCCTAAAGCATCTTAAAAGAAATCTTGAAGTTCAAACTGCTAAACTGTTAAGGGATTTTCTCAGTCTACAGTTGTTTTTTATATTTGAGGAGATTAACTTACAAATGAATGGAATCCATAAGCTTACATAAACGGCATGTGATCCAATTTCGAGTTACATTATAATTCTCCTATATTAATTATTGTGTCTAATTTTAATCAAGAAAGTAAATGTCAACTTTAAAACATGTGATAATGTAAGAATAATTTGACAAAAGATGAAGGATGATGACAGTGTGCTCAACTGCAAAAGGTATACTGTATCTTCATCATTATCATCAAAGATAAACATAGTTATAGGACCGCAAAAAGGCATAAATTATTCAACTAAATGATTCATAACTATGTTTGTGGTCATGAGGTGTGATTGTCAATATGTTAATATTGCTTCTTGGGAAGTCTATTGCATTGATCATAATTAAGACTATATAATGATTTTCTTGTAGGAGTTAATGCGACTTGCAATTTGATTGGAATCCTGTTGTGCAAGATATTGTCTATTTTGGCTTTGTATAAGTTGTACGATTTTGTCTTAAAAAGGCGCTTTACAAGAGAGAAGGTCTTAGCCCAACTAGTTCTGTAGTGAGATATTATGTTCGATTTGATTACAGTCCTATAAGGAGGAGCTGCACAATTTGACCTATTAAGGCGTCTCGCTACAGAGATGAGACATTAGAGCATATAAGTCACTCAAACTTTTTGTCTGCAGGCCAATGTGGGATGTTTCCCTATATCATTAGCCTATCAGACGAGGGAGACACATGACTTCATTTCCACAAACAACGCCAAATAGTGTGACATGTAACTTGATCAATTAGTTGCCCGTTTGACGAGGTATTGTCTACTCTAATTTTGTATGAGACTCACAATTTCATCTTTGAAAGGCACCTTACAAGGGAGGAGGTCTAAGCCTAGCCAGTAAAAAGAAAAAAGCAAAGTATTATTCATTTTGACTTTGTTCCCATAAGGAGTAGCCTAATGATTTTGTCCTATTAAAACGTCTACTAAGAAGATGAGATTTAGGCTTATAAGTCACTACAACTCGTTATTTGCAACTAATATAAAACACTTGAATATATTAAAAATAATCAATTTGCTTGTTTAATTAGACCCATAACTATTTTGATTTTACATGTTTATGTGGGTCCCATGCATGGACCCAAAAATATATGGTTGTGGTTCAAGGCATTAACCAATTTTAAGAACTTCTCTCTCATTCGTCATGGGAAAATTCAATTTTAAAAAATTGGACATGTGATTATAACCTTTTTCAATTATTTATTATCTAAAAACAGAAAAATAACTATACTCAATAATTTTAAATTTATACTCTAACAGTCATCAACTTATAAATTATATTATACCCGTACATACAAACAACTCAAAAATCAGATATACTAATTAACTAATATATATATATATATATATTATATATATATATAATATAAGAAGAAGAAGAAAACAGACGAGTTTAAAAACCCCTTATATGTATAAGAAAGTATGCATATAATACATATATAAGATTATAGACATATCCATATTCCCTTGAAAACCCTACCAATTTAGAATGCAAGGAAGCACAAGTACCCATATCCCTAGCTAGGGTGGTTCAACTTAGAAAAATAAAGAAAAATAGATCCCGATTTAGGACAGACATAGAGAAAAAGGAGTACAATATATATATGGATGGATGGCAAAGAGGGCATGCAGAAGAATATAGAGCTGTCCGATCTCTGCTGAAGGTATGATTTCGTTATTAATGATTAGATTTGAGACTCTAACTCTTATCTTTTTCCTAGGTTTGTGGCCCATACAGATACAGGCAGGCCAACCCGCCCCTTAAGTGGGCATATGAATGCGACTGTTGGAGTAGAAATCTTTCCCGGAAATGGAAAAAGTTGAGTTGGGACTTCCCATGCATTTCATCCAAGTTGGGGTATCGAGCTTTGAAAACCATATTCTTGCATGCTTGCCTGCTTAAACAACTGTGGTAATGAAAGTCGTGCATGGGAATGAAGTAAAGGGGATGAGGAAAGTAGGAACCAACATTAATGCATGGAGATCTATATATGTGTAGGCCGTAGGGTGATGAGAAAATTTCGACAGCTGTTTGTAGCGTCCTAGATTGATTTGTGGGATAGTTTGGTAAGATAATGCTTGAAGAATTGATCGATTATGGAGTAACTAATCATGGATGGATTTATGAACACATAATTGTTATCATATACTGAAATAAATATAACCCTCGATTTGGTTTGATATGTATATATATATATATATATATATATATATAGTCTATAATTAAGCATTTTTTATTTTCTGTATTTGTATGAAAACGATAGATTACATTATTCACTACATCAAAGTATTTAGAATCATATCAATTTCATAACAAAGTGACAAAGACAATATATGGTCCGTATTCCGTAAGTAGTTGTACAAGGTTGGAATTTATATGACTGATTGGCTTACACAGTAATGTCGTACTACAGAGCATATAAGGTACAGATTAGCAATAATGCGAGCTAATTGTTGGGTGCTAAATTTCTTCGAGAATGAGGAGAAGTCTGTTTTTCTGATTCTACTCCATGTTTGACCAGTTCCATGCTGATTCGACAAATCGGAATTAGGTATTGATATGTATCTTAGTACCAATTGTAAGGGAAGTGTCATTGACATGAACTCCTGTTTGGTGCGAAGTGCTATTATATATGGAATGTTTAGGATGTCTTTTGATGGGCAGAAATCAGATATATTATTCGAAGACTCGTATAGATTTTTTCTAAGGCCATACGTGTATTTAGTTTAGCTACCTTTTAAATGGTTTAGTCGAAGAATTGTAAGATCATAGTGAACATATTTTAACATGATAATTAATCACTCAATCATAGTCGAAATGATCAATAATATGATAGTGACAATTAAGTTTGGACAAGAACTCTTAACGCGTACTGATTACATGAGATAAGTTGTTATCTTATTCCTTATGTTAATAATTCAAGAACTTCATATCTTACAGGACACTATTTAAAGCAATTTTCTTTTTTCTCTTTTTATAGTTTATGACGTATATTGGTTTCCAACCTCTATATATAATTTATGGATAATTACACTCCCCTTTCTTCTGATGTTTGTATAAATTACACGTAGATCCAATATGGTTTGGGAAATTACACCTAACACCTTTGAGGTTTGCCTATATCTAACAAATAAGTCTATCCGTTAATAAAAATTCATCGAATTGACTGATATTAACAAAAATTAGAAAAAAAATCTATATTAATCATTGATTTATTTATTATACTGACTTAGTGCATGTTAAATAATTTTTTTCAGACCAAATTACCCTTATAACGGTGAAGATGTACGTCATCAGATACATTAATGCGTGAAGACGTATGAGGATAATTTGATCATAAAAAGATTTATTTGACCTGCAATAAATCAGTAAGAAGTCAATTAATAGTTAATATAGATTATTTTTTGATTTTTTATTAATATCAATTAATTTAGTGAATTTTGACTACTAACGGAGGGACTTATTTGTTAGATGAAAGCAAACCTCATGGATGCTAGATGTAATTTCCCAAACCACAGAGAGTTTACGTGTAATTACACCAAACCTCGAGAAAGGAGTAATTATCCCTACAATTTATCAGTTTCACTTGAAAGAAGTTAGACAACATCATATGGCTATTAATTATCATTATTTTATTGTCATATATATTGTTATTCTCGGGCAAAATTCTTTTTTGGTCCCATTAAAAAGGGTCAGTTTTGTTTTTGGTACCATAATTCTTGGGAGTTCGGCTTTTGGTACCATTAAACCCAAAAATAAGCTTTTTTTTGTCCCGACTTAATGGCAGACGGCACATAGACCTTAACGGCCGTTAAACGTGATTTTGACTCATATTTAATGGTATCAAAACAACAAAAGACGTACTTTTTTGATACCATTAAAAGAAAAAAATATTTTGATCAATTTTAACACAAACTATAAGAACTTTTTTTTTCAAAAATAAAAATATTAGGAGAATTTTATTTTATTATATATAATAAAATAGCTCTAAAATTATAATTATTTATATTTCAGATCTTTTCTAAGATATTTTTTACTATTTTTGAAATTAAATTATTATTTGGTCTAAAAATATATTAATATTTGAGCACAAACTATAAATAGTAAAATTTATTTTTTGAGTGAAAGTATTAGATAAATTATTTTATTAAATAATAAATTAATTTTTAAATTAAAATTATTTACACTCGAGATATATCATAGCAACTATTATTTTTTTTTCAATTGAATTTTTATTTTGTTTGAAAATATTTTAATAAAATTTGACCATAAATTATAAGTGATGCGTGTTGGCCGAGATCCAGTATCTAAGTCCAAGACTATTGGATTCGTGCTAAAATCGCACGCATCAATAAGAAATAAAATTTTATTTTTTAAAAATTAAAAAATAAAGAAAATATATTTAATATAACTAATAAAATAGTTTATAATTTATAATTATTTTATTTAAATAAATTCTAGCATATTTTAGCCATTTTTAAAATTAAAATTTTATTTTAAAATTATTTTAATATACTTTGACCGAAAAAAATAAGAAATAACTTTTAATTTTATTTCTTCAATTTATCTCAAATGTAAATAATTTAATTTAAAATTAATTATTATTTAATAAAATGAAATTTATCTAATACTTTCACTCAAAAAATAAATTTTATTTTTTATAGTTTATGCTCAAATATTAATATATTTCTAGATCAAATAATAATTTAATTTTAAAAATAGTAAAAAAGATCTTAAAAAGTATATGAAATACAAACAATTATAATTTCAGAGCTATTTTATTATATATATTTAAAAAAATTCTAATATTTTTTTGAAAAAACAAATCTTATAGTTTGTGTTAAAATTGGTCAAAATATATATTTTTTTAATGGTACAAAAAAGCACATTTTTTTGTTGTTTTGGTACTATTAAACATGAGTCAAAGTCACGCGTAACGGCCGTTAAGGTCCATGTGTCGTCTGCCGTTAAGTCGGAACAAAAAAATCTTATTTTCGGGTTTAATGGTACCAAAAGCCGAACTCCCAAGAATTGTGGTATCAAAAACGAAACTGACATTTTTTAATGGGACAAAAGAAGAATTTTGCCATGTTATTTTAGTACGTACGAAATTTATTCATAATTTTATGTTTGTTTTATTTCGTTATATGCTAATCGATCACAAGTAGTCTAATGAGTTAATTTACATAACCGTGAATTTATGGAAGGCGATCACTATTAAAAAATAATAATAATATTTAAAGTTTTAAGTCATGATATATCAAGCAATCTTAAATCGCCCCTTGAAGCAGCTGAAGCTGTGAAGATTGGTTTGGAGAAAGGTGGTCCAGGATAATCGTGGAAGGGGCCAGGACTGCTTGTTGATCGTCAAAAAGTTAATGTAAGAAGGGGAGAATTTGTCTCCGTACGGGCCACTTGTCTTTCCAGAAAAACAACAGTACATATTCTAAGATATTTTAGTGAAGTGTATGGGGTTTTCGTTACTCCAAATACATGGGTAATCTCTTTTCAATGCTGCAGATCCTGCAAAACCAGACTATGTTAAGGACAAGCTAGAGGGATTTCGGTAATAAAGGGTCTCCGACACTCAAGTCAATGTTCGGATTTACGTTCTCAAAGAGAGTATGCAACATTAGGGGTAACAAAAGTTGTACTTGATTGTGGATAATCAATATTTTTAGTTGTCGGTCTAATTATACGAGTTTGCGTGCATCCTTAATCCAAAATATGATTTACGATGTGTAGCGGACCGTACATATATTAGTACTTGATAGTGACAAACAAGATTCCTACAAGTCATACAAAGATTCTCATTTGAAACCTTGAATACTTAGTTTGGGTGATCAAACCTAAAGGTCTGTGAGGAGAACTTGAAATAGCAATTTTGGGAGGTCTCCTAATAGAGCCCTTTGCAAGAAGATAATCATGCAAATAAAGGTTGTGGTTGCCTCTAAAGATCTCTGATAACTTGTCATAAATATCCTTATATCACCATTGATTCAGGATATTAAAGAAACTGCTTAGGACATGTCAACTCTGATCGATGCTGTGCTTCATCCTCATAGCTGTAAGCCTTTAACTGATCATTTTGCTTATAGCAATGGCATTTTCTTTTAAAAAATAAAAATAAAAAATGTCGATCCATATATAGATAATAACATACTAATTAGGAATATCATCACATAACTCTATGCAAAAATTACCCTAAAATGAATGCATCATCATTTCCAAAAACCCAATGCACAATTATCAAGAATCAGTTTACATCATTGTAATGTAGAACCGTACTTAATCAAACAACAAGCAGTTAATGGTCCCATTTGCTACATTTATGAAAACTTAATGCGAACCCACCAAGAAATCATATCCACAAAAACCCTTTTCCATTTGTCAAATAATAATATAAGTCTATGATTTTATACCCAATAGTCATATGGGCCAAAAGCCAAATGCTAGAATCTTGATATGGAAATCCTGATAGTAACATTTCATAAGCACCAAAAACTTATATATTGACCTCATGATCAGTATTGTAAAGCTATCAGATAAAGTAGCTGTAATAGTTTCCGTTTCATGGAAGAATTCAATGTAGGCCACCAGAACCCTAAATCTGCTCTCTCACCAATGAATTCAAATATGGAACTATTCACCAACTTTGCTTCAATGGAGGGTTTCAATTCAACTGTTCACGGCATCTTGCCTTTATGCAGTGAGGGATTCTCTGATCATCATCATCATCATCATCATCATCAGCTGCCTATGGCTTTCAGTGATGAAATTCCAAGACCGATCGGGCCCAACATTCCGATTTTTGATCCTGTGGCTCATTTCTTCTCATCTACAGGACATGGATGCAGCAGCATGAACATGATGCAAGAGCCCGAGTTCCATGTGAATTCATCTCCTTCAGTTTCCGGGACTGGTGTTCCTGGCAAGAGTAGTAAAAAGCATCAAGGGCAGGTATTTCTTCATTTTCAACCGGCCCTTTTAGTTTATGATCTGGACAAAGATGTTGCTGTTACATTAGTTGCTTTGCTGTTCTTTTTATGACAGAATTATGGTGGGAAGAAGAGAAAAAGAGTGGGAGAAAGAGAGACAGAGAAGCTTAGAGACGTTGTTCATGTCAGAGCAAAGAGAGGGCAAGCTACTGATAGCCACAGTTTGGCTGAGAGGGTACATCTTTTTTTCCTAATAATTAATTTGAAGTTTTAAATCAAGAAAACAGCATCCATGCAATCATAAATCAAATAATATGTTTGAGATTAATAAAATTAGCAATTTTAATTAGTCTATTATTATTCAGAAAAAACGAATTGTTTTAAAGTTAAAATTAATAATGTTCTTGCTTTGGAACTAGCTACGGAGGGAGAAAATAAATGAAAAGCTGAGGTGCTTGCAAGATCTGGTTCCAGGGTGTTATAAGGTAATGATTTTCTTCATATATATACATAGTACGTCAACTATAATGTTTTATTTTTCTAATTTATGTAATAACATGAAACAATTGAACTAATTGTCCAGACCATGGGAATGGCTGTAATGTTGGATGTGATTATCAACTATGTACGGTCTTTGCAAAACCAAATCGATGTAAGCTAATTACACATTCAGAATTCTGCTCAAATCTGTCAATAATCAACAAGTTTCCTTTTTCTTCTCCTTCAAGATTTTAAATGGTTTTCTGACTAATTTTTTCTTTCAATTTTAGTTTCTTTCCATGAAACTGTCTGCAGCAAGTTTATTCTATGATTTCAACTCGTCCGAGGCAGAAGCCATGGAGACAATACAGGTTAAAATCAACACATTTTTAACTCAGTCATAATAGATTTAGGATCATATTTGCATCAATTCTAATCAAACACATTTTCCCTAATTAATTAAAAGTTTTCCTGATATCTCTTTTCTCGATTTATTTAAGCCATAATTGGGTTCAATAATCTTGTATATATACTAAGGAATTAATTAATTAAATGGGCTTTACAACAGGGAAGCAGTGGGTATGAAGCTGCACAAGGGATGGAGAAACTTGTGGGAGAAGGTTATGGAGGATTGTCCCATTTCCAAACATATTGGCCTCTTTGATCTTCATCAATGTTTTAATTCTAATTAACTATGATTGATGCTTTTCTATAGACATATATATATATATACACACAAAATAATATCATCATCCTACTCCTTTATTCCACAAAAGAAAAAAAAAAACGATTTCTGACCTGATTGACATATAATTTCAGATTCTATGTTAATACATAGCTATCAAAATACGTATTCGAAGGATTCTTGTTCATAATTGCAACATTGTTTTGGTATATTTCTTTTGCAGACACAGATACAGACGCTCCCAGTCACACGTGCACGTTAGATGCACGATGGATATGTATGACAATAATGCTCTTGATCATCAGCATTGATCATGCATGCAGTTGATACATTGCATTGTGTTAAATGATTAATAATGAAAGAATCTATATAATTTGTAGTGTCCAAATACTAGGATATATGGCCTAACAGATTTTGTGATGTTTCTAACACAGCAGTCATAATGGTTTGTGACAATCATGGAGTGTAAGATCATTCTCATATGCAGTGAACATAAATAATTAAGGGCCATAATCCCCGGCTGCATAGGTTTTAGAAAATGACATGCATTAAAGTAACCTTAATAATGAACCATTTCAGGTCCCGCGGATAGAGTTGTGGATAAGCCCATTTCCAATTACTTGCTTCTTTTTCAATCAATAATGAAATATATATATATATATATATGTTAATCTGTAAAGATTGGAATTAGTTGCTTTCCCCCTTTTGATTTTTGCCCCCACCCTCCAATTTTTTTAAATTTTTTTTTTGGGGGGGAAAACAGAAAAAAGGTAGGCTAAATAATTTGCAAAAACATCAGAATGATAGAAGCTGTATTTTTATTTCAAAACAAATATGTGTCGGCAATGCATGATGAAGGGTTAGTGTAATAGGGCCAGAAAACAACTTTTCTTAAAATGCGTTTACAACTAATATTCAGATTTCGATAGGTCTGCAAAATGAGTTGCCAACTGGAGTTTTAATAGGCCCATCAAGTTTCCCAACTTCTTACATGACAAATAACGTTAATTCAAAATTTAAAATGAAGTATAGGTCTTTCAAGATCTAATTCTAGATTTATTGTTGGTGTGGATTTTAAACATACAATTGTGTCATGCTATTTTTGCGTGCATATAATAAATAATTTTTTATATTTTAAAATATATTATAAAAGAGAGCAAAATATACAAATCAATACATTACATTAAAAAAAAACTAATTTATTAATAAATGCATAATTTGACAAATGAAATGGAGTTAATCATTTTATTAGTTGAAGGGTATTTTTAACCATACAAAAAAATGGTGCGACAGTGTCACTAATCGCCATTTGTGAGTATGGAACCTTTTTTTTTTATATTAAAATATAGATTATGAGTATATATACAGAGTGCGACGCCAATTTGTAATAAAAGAAATTGGAGACCATTATTTTCGTGAAAAGTTATTTATGAAAAAGTAATTTTAATTGGTTAGTGTTATGACATCAAATTGTTTAACAATTGAAAGATATAAATATATAAGTATGCATATAGTACTAGACTACTAGTTCTATGCTACTACTAGATATATGATTTGGAGTTCTTTTTAATATATACTTTGGGGAAGGCTTAAATATATTGTTGATCAACGAATAACTTTTTTGAAAATTTTCCATTCTGATTCTTTTTGTGCCAAATTTTGTAAAATTTATCGACATAAATTACGTGTTCATCGTGATTTTGATATTTTTATTCTTTATTTTTTTAGGAGTTGCAAACAGTGCTGAATTTTGAAAAAGTCGTCGGAATAAATCATGGTTACGTCATTTTTCTTGTAATTTTTCGTCTATATTGGCCAAAGTGAACAAATTTGAATAAAAATCCAATTTAAATTAATCAGTATGTGACGCGCATAATTTATTTTAGCCACTTTTGCAAAATTCAACACAGAAGGACCAAAATTGTGAAATGTCAAAAAATTACAGACCTAGTTTACAACATTAGAAAAATAAAGAAGAAAAATACCAAAAAATCAAAATTACAGAACCAAAAACATATTGAAGCCTTTTGAGAAATATATGATGGTAAGATGAAAAAAACTAGGAAAAAGTATTACAAAAATTAGAGTAGACATGTTTTCTTTTGATTTTATACCCACATAAACTATGGATCATTAGATTACACATAATCTCATTACCAATACATTATCCAATATTAATTCGTAGTAATTCACATGTACGGTAATGAATTTCCCCCACCTACTCCATATTTATTTATTGTTTATTTGGGTGCTAGAACAGACGAAATAATCAGTCGTCAGAAACTCGAATAATCTGTTTCCCTATATTGCGGCCATGATAAATCCCAACAAAAGCAGAAGCTGCATTCTCCAAACCAATAGCCACGTCTTGGAGGTAGATCAGCTTCTTCTCCTGCAATTTCTGAGCCGCCCATTCACCGTACTGAGGATGCATGTGCACATAATCTCGTTCGACAAAACCTCTCATCGTCACTCGGTTTTCTATTAGGCTAAAGATATTGTGAATCCCTTGTGGTTTACTCAGATTGTATTGAGAAATCATCCCGGAGACCGCAACTCTTCCGTGGATGTTCATGTGAAGCAGCACCTCGTCCAGCATTTCCCCGCCCACGTTGTCAAAGTAAATGTCGATGCCCTTAGGAAAGTGCCTTTATCAACAAATAAAGAAGCCTTTAATCCAAGAAATTATACTTAAAAAAGCTTCTTTTTTCTAAAGAGTAAGTATAAGATCTTTATGTATAAACTTCTTCGGCAAAATTATATTTTTTGTTCCACTTGACACAGGTCTACATTTTTAATTCATCTGGTCATGCAGAGTTAATTTAAGAGTTATATTATTAACATAAAAAAGTTTGGATATTCTTAATTTAAAATTATGAGATAGTTTTGGAAAAATAAGTTTAGTTGAAACAATTGAGCCTTCTTTTGAGATACTTCGAGAAAATAAAAAAATAAAAAGAGTGAGCGAGAAATTTGGGATTAAGAGAATATATATATGGGACAAACTTTTTTAATTGGGCACCCAAATCATGCCCTTCTTTATAGTTGAAAGCGTCATCAAAACCAAGTTTTGTCTTTAGCAGATCAACCTGTCATTTAATCACAAGAACAGATTCAGACAATATTATTGTAAAATATGTCGAGATTAAGGAAAAATTAACATGTTAAGTTGCAACATTGCAGTAGGAACAAAAGTAACAAGATTTAAGGGAAAAAAATGGTGTAACTGAGGTTTATACCTTTTGTTGGGTGCTAGCACTTCCGACAACATAGCAACCCATGAGTTTAGCGAATTGCCCCACCAGATGACCAACTCCACCTGCTGCAGAAGAAACATAAACAACTTCTCCTTGCTTGGGGCAACATATCTCGTGGAAGCCCGCATACGCAGCAAGCCCCGGCATTCCTGCATCGCATGCTTATTTATTACAAGCTAACTAATACAAGGACAAAGATACATTGATTGTACGTGTTTGTGTTGTTTCATCCTTGTAACATATCAAACACCTGTTAATAATACCGTCTTTATGCAATACGATATCGGTCTAGAAAACAAATGAAGCGTCAATTCATTTTAAATGCGGCAAATTAAACTCCATCCAACTCAACTAAGTGAAAATACTGCTCAATTAAAATGAAAATGCATAGTACCTAAAATGCCTGTATAATATGATAGAGGGAAATCTTTGATTTTTATTTTGTGTAATATCATTTCAGGGTTGAGAACCAGGCTGAATTCCTCCCACCCGATTATTCCCCAAACGTAATCGCCCTCTTTCAGCTCCGGATATGCAGACTTGATCACCTTCGCCACTCCACATCCCTTGATCACCTAACATACAAGTAAACCCAAATTTAGCTCAAACACATCAGGTCACAACCAACTAGTCGCGTGCTAAGTATTAATACACTTGTCATATAATTGGTCAATTTTCCTATACTATAAACTAGTAATACATAGATTCATTTTCCATGTGATTGGTTGTTGTACTATGGCTAGACCTGATTCAAGCTAAAGTTATTCTACGTTTTCATTACAATTTTTAGGAAACATTATAACTAAGCAGAATTAAAATACATAATCTTACAGTTCCAGGGACGATAGAACTTAGTATGAAAAGAGATTTTCTTTTGGGACGCATGAGATGACACATATAAGGGTCGCAGGCCAAGTAAATATTTTTGACAAACACTCCCCTGGATCCCTCTGGAATTTCTGTACTGGCCACTCCCATTTTCAGTTCAAAATCGCTCTCCTTCGGGCAACCTTGTACGTAATTTTTCAATATTATCTGCTTGTTAGGCAGCTCCATCTTCTTCATGTGAACTCAAGCTTAAAAAGTTTCTATTCCTATACGAGAATAGACAAGAACAACCTGTGCGTGTTTAAATAGTGTTGAATCACTCGTTTGGCATTGAATAATCTCCAACTGCGTAGAAATGGTAAAGCTGTTGAGCCGTAGTGTTTGCCAATACTAGCTGAATCTAATAGTATACATCTCCATACACTTCCATATACGAAATGGAGTATTGTATATGAACGGACAGAATCATCACGGCAGAAATTTTTTATTCAAATCAAGTTTGGCCGAGCTAAATAAATTACAAGTGTAATACATTTTGCCAAATAATTTGTCACTTTCCTAGAATTATATGATAATCAATTACACTTGTCATGTAATTAGTTCAACAGTTGATTTTGAATTTTCTCATCGCAGGATGATTTTTTTAGTGTAAAGAAAGCAAAGCAGTCCAGCGGATATACGACAGCTGCTACGTGAAACCCTACTCGAACCAAAACTTTAATTGTCAAAAAGATTGTATGCAGAGGAGAGTAGAAGATAGAGGGTGTTTCGATAACTTTTATAAACTGGTCTAGATGCGGCTCTACTGTAATAATATCTGTTAAGGATAACAATTTTGAAGACGTCTTTGTTCTTTATCAATTTTAATTGTAGATCCACGATGCATAAGACCAAACCAAAATTATTTTGTTCACACATTTCACTGTATCTTTTATCTAGGGGTAAAAAACTACTTATTTTTAATAAAGTTTATATATATTTTTTGTCCTGTAATTATAATTTTTTGACATTTTGGTCCCTTTAGGTAGTAATTTAGTCCTACACATTTTTAGTTTTCGTGATTTTAGGATAAAATTACAGCTAGTTTTTTAACTTTAAAAATTCCAACCAATTTTATCATGAAATGGCTAAAATTTAAAATATACAAGATTAAGTTGCTAACTTAATAAGTTATAGGATGAAAATACCAAATGACTATAATTATATGAGTAAAAATACAATTAAACCTTTTGAAAAATCAATGAAATGTAGACATCAATAACTTATGTAAAGCATTACTAAATATTAAATAATTTGGATAATTACACTCCCTTGAGATTTGGTATAATTACACGTAGGTCTCCTGTAGTTTGGTAAATTACATCTAGCACCCTTGAAGTTTGCTTTCGTCCAACATATAAGTCCATTCGTTAGCCAAAATTTACTGAATTTGTTGATACTAACAAAAAGAATTGAATGAGAATTGATATTTACCCTTAATTGACTAATTACTGCCTTATTATATGTTAAATAATTTTTTTTGAACTAAAGTACTCTTATAACGGTGAAAATATATCTCTTCATATGCATTGACACGTGAAAACGTATGAGCGTAATTGGGTCATAAAAAAATTTATTTGACCTACAATAAGTCAGTAACAAGTCAATCGAGGATTAATATAATTTTTTTTTTGAATTTTTTATTAATATCAGCAAATTTGTTGAATTTTGACTAACGAATAAACTTATTTATTTGATAAAAATAAATTTCAAGCATGCTAAATATAATTTTCTAAACTGCAGGAGGATTCACGTATAATTATACTAAATTTCGAAGAGGAAAGTATAACAATCCTTAAATAATTCTTACTTTAAAATATTTAAGCATTTATATGAAGCGGTTATTCAATAATATAATAAATGAAAAGTGGGTGAAGGTATTCGGCCAACTAACCCGTTTCCCTACTTTATCTACTTGGGGAGATAATTGGTAGTAGAGATAGTAGCGGTGATTCCTATGTGTTTAGGGGTGGTGGTGATGATAATAAAGGCAGTAGTGAAGTTTGAAACTTTACTTAGTTTTATTAAAATTTGGCAAAATTGTAAATTATTATGACAGTTTGGGTACGTTCAAACTTGATCTCACGTTTTATGAGAATTTAAATTTTAGCTCACAATTCGTTAAAAGCTGCAAAAAGAGATGAAAATATTGTCAAAAGAAATCTCTCCCACTAACGGACGTTAAAGCTAACCACTGACTAACTCTTTGATTCCCGTGCAAGTGATTTTCACATAAGTTTTCCACCATTACTTTTAACATCCGTTAGTAGGTTGTTTTCGACAATGTTTTTGCATCTTTTTGCAATTTTTAAAGGAATATGGGGTTAAATTTAGGCTAAAATACATAAAATTCCTCTATATTTCAAAAAATCAGCTAAAAATCCTCCTCTATTTTAAAAATAGACTAAAAATCCCTCATGTGTTTTCTTAAGTATCGTTCAATCGCCCATCTCCATTAAATACAACTAAGGGTATTAATTTTTTTTTTTACATGATCGGTATATCCTTATTTAATATATATTATTTCTAATTTTAGTAATCGTTGGATCTTCTTTGATCAAATAATGGTTGTTAGATCTAATCAATTAATCGGCAAATTTACATTTTTGGTCCTGTAACTTTAGGTCGTTAGCACTTTTAATCTTGTAACTTACTTCATTTACATATTTGGTCCTTTTTTGATGAATTTAATCCTAAGCATCTCACGTTTGGTTCTTTTTTGACAAATTTAGTCATATGTTGACAATATTGGTTCCATTCATACTATAGTAAATCTCATTTTTGGTCCTGTAACTATGAATCGTTAGGACCAAAATTGTCAGTATAAGACTAAATTTGACAAAAAAGACCAAATGTGAAATGCTCAGGACTAAGTTCATCAAAAAATGACTAAATGTGTAAATATATCAAGTTACAGACTAAAAGTTGCTAATGACCTAAAGTTACAGAACGAAAAGTATAATTTTACCCAATTAATCTCAACCATTAGATTTTAAGAAAATGAAAGGTATTGATTCAATAAATTATTTAATTGATATTATATGTAAATAATTTACAATTATAAAAAAATATTATTATTATATATATAAAAAATTAAATAAAAACAACCTAACTACCCCACCCCTGCTGCCTACCCCCTCTCCAATCCCGTCCCCCGCCATCGCCTCCCTTTTCCCACCCGCCAACCCGCCCCGCGCCACCCCCGCCCCCGCCCCGCCCCCGCCATGCCCCACAGATGGGGACAATAGAGCGAGGGCCAGCGCTACCCACATATGGGGGCGACGCCTGTCGCCCAGATAATGGCTAAAGGCAACATTTGGGCGACGACGAGTGCGGTGGCGGCGGCCGTCTCCGTCGGTCTCAGTTTTTTTTTTTAAATTTTAATTATTAATTATAAATTTAGTTCATTAAGAATAACTATAATAATTAAGTATATATTTTCATTCATTAAGAATAGTTTGAAATTATATTTAAATTAATTCAAAAATATAATTAATTAAGGATAATTTTAAATCATTATTTTACCTAATTAATTTAAATATATATTTAATTAATAAAAAAATAATTTTAAACATATAATTAATTAAGGATAACTTTAAATAACTTTTTAAATTTCTAAATATAAAATTTTAAAATAAATAAAAAATCATATTAATTCAATTTAAAAAATCATTGAAATATTGTAAATATAATTAAAGGAAAGTTTTAAATTTTAGGTTTAATAATTATAAAAAAATTTAAATTATTTTGAAAATTTTAAAATAATTATAAAAAGTTTAAAAAATTATAATTTTTTTAAAATTTCAGTTTTTATAATTATTAACATTTCTATTAGTTAAAATATTTCAAAATTTGAAAATGAATTGTGAACGAGGAAATGTATATATAATTTTTTAATATTTTTAAGTAAATTATAAAACTTAAAAAAATTATATAGTTTTTTATATTTTTAAGTAAATAAATTTAAAAATATTTTATTTTTTATGTAGATGAAAATGCAAAAAAAAAAAAAATCATCACTCAAAACAAGTAAAAAATGTATATGTGAAATATATAAACACTATAAGGGTATTTTAGTCAAAACAATCTAAAAATAAGGTCAAAAGCAGCTAAAAAAACACCCTAAAACGCACAAGGGGCGCGTGTAATGCACCTTCTATTAATTACTAACGGAATAGGTATTTTTTTGCTGAGTTTTACAAAACACATGCGGGGGGTTAGCCTATTTCTAAAACACAGAGGGGTAAAATGCATTTTAGCCTTAAATTTAAAATTTCAAAAAACATGAGTCAAGTTTGAAATTGTTCTAAACTGTGGGATTAATTTTATAATTTTTACCTCAAAATCTAATAGTCACTGCAAATTAATCAGATTTATCCATTTCCTAAAAATTAAATCATACATTTATTTAATCATAAATTTTATAATCAATTTTGATGTATAAGTTTGTTTACTTGTTCTGAAAAACTTGAATAAAATAATGCGAAGAAACTAAAATTTATTTTATCTAATAAATTACAAAAATTAAAAAACTAATAAAAAAACAAGTTGGTCGATAATTAAAATACATAAATTAAAATAAAGATAAAAGTATTAAATTTTTTGAAAAGAACTATAACATAAAAGAGAGCAAACTCTTTTTCTCTGCTGAGTTGGAAATTGAACTGTATGGTTCTAAGTAGTGGCGAGTGTGTATTTAAAAGTAGGAAGATAGAAGAAATTACTTTTTGCACAAATTAAAAGAAGTTGCATGTGATTTTTTTTATTATTATTTTTAAAAATATTGTGAATACAATTAACTTCGAGTTGGCCGCATGAGAAAGAAGATGAAGTGTCGACGTTTCTTATAGCATCATGGTTCAATAAGCTTATTTTATGGCACTTTTGTCTTTTTTTAAGAATTAAGAGTGATTAGCAAACTTTGAGATCAACCATCATTATTTTCATTTTCAATTACTTGAATCATAATAATGTTGGGCCCCTGATTATTACCAAGTCCTCTCAAATTTTGAGCTCTCTACTCTCTCTCTCTCTCTCTATATATAATATATATATATAATTGGCCAAGGCTAGCCAAGCTCTGCTGACCGAATGAGCTTTGATAAGGCTGGGCATCGGCCCTTCGCAACTTATGAGGCACCCGCTTACAATTTCTGCATATCCCACGACCCACTGTATTGTCCAACGCTCCAAAGCTCCTTTTCATGCCAAGATTGTTCCTATAATATGTCCCATAGAGCAGTACTACCACTTGTTTTGATTTTGTTCATAATTTCAACATTAACTAAAGTTGTCTCAGATAAGTATTATTTAATACTTAATGTTCTAAACATCTTTACTTGCCCGACTCTATTCTTTTTTTGTTAAATCTTACACGCAAAAACCCTTTTTTTTTTTTTTTATAAATGAGCGGCAATAAACTTTGAATGACCACTTTTATATCATATTAAATGACCACTTTATTAAAAAGTTTAGGATTAAATGTATTTTTTGGCTCGTGATTTAGGTCATTTAGTATTTTTGTTCTTTAATTTTATAGGGTAGCATGCATTTTGGTCTTATATCTTTCATTTTTTGCAATTCAGTCCTTTTGTTCATTAGAGCCCATCTCCACTAGTGGAAAGGATGCACTCCAATGAAAAATAATCATTAAAATCACAAAAATTAAAAAGATGTAAAATCAAAACGCTACTTGCCGAGCAATCACGATACGCCTGCTTTCTCGCTAAAATTGATGACATTGTCAATTCTCACAAAATCCCCAATTGCTCCCGCCAAATACAAGTATTATTTCATTGGAAGGACTCATTCTACATTTTTTTTTTCGAAAAAAAAATAATTAGAAAAAACAAGAAACACTGAAAATACTATAAAAAAATAACTATTAGCTACAATTTTAATAGTTATGGATTAAAAATTGTGGTAAATAATTTTTATTGACCATGGTTAAATAAAATCGATAGAAAATATATATTTTCTACCAAGAAAAAGTCATTTGCCATGGCTAATTAGAGTCATGGTAAAAATATTTGCCATGACTTTTATCCATGGCAAATATTTTAGCCACCTTCGTAGATACACTGTCAACAACCGTTGCATGACTGTGGTCAATGACTATTTGCTACAGTTATTTTATTTTTAACCATGACAATTAACCATGGTTAAGTGTTGTATTTTTTGTAGTGAAATTATAATTGATCAATAGAGATATAATTGGAGTTAACGTCCCCTTACTTTAATATACTAGCCATTATGGCACGCCGTCCATGTGTGCATATAATAAATAATTATTTATATTTTAAATATATTAGAAATAAGAATAAAATATATAAACCAACACATCACATTTAAAAATAATAATAAATAAGTAAATAAAAATAAACTAATTTAGTTATCGACACAAAAAAAATTCAGTATCCCTATTTTATAAACTGCCATTTGTGAGTGAAATTTTCATATTAGTATGGTAGATAGTATAGATATATAGATTAAAAGAAGAATTTGAGTAGGAGTGATTGGAAATACATAAGATATATTTTTTTTTAGGAGGAAAAATACATAAGATATTTTGGTAATTCAAAAAAATTAGTATCGAAGTGTAAGTAACCTCAATTTGTAAGTGAAAATGGGGTTTTTTTATTTTTTATTTTTTATATATAGTATAGATAACATATAGTATTTTAATAATTAGGGTAAATTACGAGGAGCTCCATTGAGGTCTGTTTTAATTATAAATACCTATTTGTTATTTGAAATATTACAAATACCTACCTGAAATTATAAATATCCTAACAAATATGAGTTGTCATAAGGGGGTATTTGTAAATTTAGAGGGGTATTTATGATTTTTTAAAACAATGAGAGAGTATTTATAATTATGACAAATTTCAAAAAAATCTGTTATAATTTATCCTAATAATTATTGAAAAACTATAAAAAATTAAAAAAAAAACTATTTCCGTAGTATACAAAATCCAAATGAATGTATATATATGTTTACTTTGATTTTCCTTTTCATTCTCTTTATAAGGTACGGGATTAGAATAAAGTTATAAAATAATAAAAATTTACTCTCAAAGAATAATTATTTCAATATATCATGTTAGACATCTTAAAAATATGCACGTACGTAGTGTGTGAACTTCGTTAGTGTGACATAATAATAAATATTTTATTTTATTTTGTTCAGAGTCGAAATGCAACTAGTGAATTTTAATAACTCTATATAGGATTATGTATTTTTGGTTCTCTATGTTTTGTATTTTGATATTTTAATTTTTTATTTTTTAGAGTAGTAAATAGACTCTTTAGTTTTCATATTTATGATTTTTGCCCTTCAGTTATCGGAGTTTGTACTTTGGACATATTAGCCCAGGATGTATTTATTTAATTGGAAGCATGTGTCTATCTTAAAAAGACAAAGGTTTAAAACATCAAGATTAAAAAAACTGCAAGATCAAGAATTTGATTCCATACTGGTAAAAATTGACCCATGGAACAAAAGCCCAAATAAAAATAACACGGACAGGGCACATGCTCTCTTCCGACAATAGATACAAATTGCGATGACTGAAGGATCAAATCACAAAAAATTAAAAGATTATAAAATTTATTTACTATCGTAGAAAGATAAAAAAAAAAAATTAAAACACTATATAAAGAATACTGGACGATAATTACATTTAAATCATTCTATATAGGTAGGGCGCACCATTAATTCTAGGACGCTACTGTCTCGATATTAGGTTTAATTAAAAGTTAGGTAAGGTATATAGAAAATGAAACGATTGGTTTATAGACGATTTCTCAGAGCTATAAGTAGTGCTTCATATTTCAAAATCATTAATTCCAAGTTCAAGGGCTTTCCTCGGACAGGTGCGATTTGAACAAGACATGTAAGAATTTGTAGTTTATATTACGCGTGCATGTACTAATTTATACATGAATATGTACATATTGGTCTCATTTAATTCGTGTAATTAGACATGATAAGATTATTTATCCTGCATAATTACACGTTTGATTGGCATTATTAAAGTCCCATATTAATACCGAGCCCGATATTATTTATAAGGATCTATAGAATGATGGATCACATCTCTTAAGTGGGATACTTAATCTCCCCCCTTTTTTTTTTTTTTCATCTATTTCTTCTCCCCACAAACAAATCAAGTGACTCGTCTGAAACAACCCTCAAAGTTGTTTCTTTTCCTAAATGATTAAAAATCGCATTTTAAATTATAATAATTAGATAATAAATATAATAAAAAATATTACTTTTTTTTTTACTTTTAAAAAATGTTTGAATTTTTATTTGTTGTCAAATTAAATGTGTATTTACAACTTCCGTTTTCTTATAAATATAGAAAAAAATAGTCCATAAATTAATTTTTTATTTTAAAATTTATTTAAATGAATAATTTAGAGTTTTTTAATTATTCACAAGCTAAAATATAAAAATAAAAAATAAATTAAAAAAATACCCTTAATAGTCTTTTTACAGTTAATCATATTTTATAATTCCTTCAATCAAATCCTATATTATATTATCATATGAGATATCAAACATATAATATTTCAAATCAAACAATATATAATTAAAATGAGATTAATTATCATTTAATTTCTCATCCCATCTAATCTTATCACGCTAGCTCAAGCCCGTTATGTATTGTCTACTTACTTATAAAGCAATTATTAAATAACGAACATGTGAATATTTCTCTCTTATCGAACTCGTTTTTCTTTCTCTTATTGGGAGTCCCACTTTTTGCGCTTTATATGACAATTGATTTAATGGGTAAAAAGTGTTTAACTAAAAAGCCTAGTATATAAATAAAGGGTAAGCTAAAAGTGTGTAACTAAAAAGCCTATTATATAAATAAAGTGTAAGCTGCAATATATTTATCTGTGATATGAAAAATAGATAATTAATTTTTTTATAAAGTATACAATAATAATTTATCCTCAATACTTAAAAAATATGCAAAATACTCCCTTCACACAAGTGATGTTGTGCACGCGCTTTGGGTGCAATTTTTTGCTTCATTTTTAGCTATAAAATAATTGTTATATCTTAATCATAAATCGTTAAATATTATTTTATATTTATATATCAACTGTTCACATCTAATAAATAAATCAATGGTCTTATATTTTTCTGATTTAAGTCAACGGCTTATATTTAATATACAAATCAAATGACTCACATCCATTTGAATTAGATCAATGGCTCAAATTTATTCAAGTTACGAAAGTAAATTTATAACAATTATAAAAATAAATTTATACAATAAATAATACATAACATACACATACACATGTACATATATATACAGCAAAAAAGGGGGTGGTGATGCAGGCGAGGAGATGGAGGCCAGTGGCGGTGGCAGAGGGTGGAGGTGGCAAAGGCGGGGATGGGGGGGGGGGTGTGGCACGTGAGGAAGACGACCAATTTTTTTTTTAAAAATTATTTGTATTTTTATATCTTTATAAATATATAAAAATAATATATATGTGAATAAGTTTCAACCATTAATTTAAAAAGATAAAGTATTGGCTATATATTAAGTAACATATGATCTAACTGTTTAAATAAAAGATAAAAAATAAAAAGTAAATTCACGCGTGCACAACACCACTTGCGTTAAGGGAGTAATTTGCATATTTTTTTAACATTAAAGTTGGTAAATTATTATTTTATTTTTCATAAATGGACTAATTGCTATTTCCATATATATAACATGTAGAAATTACAACGTGCCCTATAAATAAATGTTGGGATTACTTAAAACTACACAACTTCATCATACCATCTAGCTGAAGAGAGAAGAAATGCCTCTATCCTTAGCCTGCCTTTCAAATATTAACCTTCTCACAACACCCTCACTTAGAAATATTAATCTCAGCAATCCTGATCGGCCCAAGTCTTTGATCGTTGCCAACCGGCGCTTCCAGCCGAAACTTGCCCAATTATCAGCTAATATTCATCCACTCCGGCAGGAACCAATTGCTGATAGGTACTAATTAATGTTGAATCATGATGAACATACATGAATACGCAAATTTGGATTTTGTTATATGTATATATGTATATATATATATAGGTATGTATATCAAATTGAACTGAGTGTAAGGGACTACGAGTTGGATCAGTTCGGGGTTGTGAATAATGCAGTTTATCCACATTATTGTCAACATGGTGAGAATTTAATTTCGCATGTTAAATTATTTGTCCACTGTTATAATTTTTTCTGTTTGTTGTTTAATTTCAATATATTGAATGATCTGTATGTGATTTGAACAGGGTTTAACGAATTTTTGAAGGCATGCACCAGCTCTAGTTTTGATATGATTGCTCGCAGTGGTAACTCAATAGCTGTGTCTGGTTTCTCATTTAAATTTGTTGCACCTTTAAAGGTAAGGTTTCCTCTTCTGGACCAATAATTAATTATGCATTTAGTAGTAATAGTTAGTGTGAAATTGTATTTCCTATTTGCACCTAACTAATGAAAAAAATGGAGAATTACATCTACACCCCTGATCTATGGTCTATTTATAAACAAAAACTCTTGTATTTTGCATAATTACATAAACTACCTTTAATAGCCAAAAAATAAGGGTGGTTTGTGTAATGATACAAACATTTTCAGGATGTGTGTGTAATTTTTCAAAAAATGAGTGGTTTGTGTAGGTGATAATGATATTTCGACGGGTGTATGTAATTATAAAAAAGAAAAGGGTAGTTTGTACAAACATGTCATAGATCAAGGGATGTAAAGTAATTATCCCAAAAAAGGTTAATAATAATTCATACAATCTTAAACTCCGAATCTCATTTTTGTATTATTGAGACCTCAGCCTTAATTGCTAGACCCATTTTTGGCAGAGTGGAGATAGATTTTTGGTGAAGATCAAGATACTTGGATGGTCTAAAACTCGTTTGTTCATTGAACAATCGATCGTCAAGCTTCCAAATGAAGAGGTTCTGTAAAAATTGTTTGACATATAATCCAACTTGAATAATTTCAGAAAGAAAAGCATAATTATTTTATGGTACATGTTTGGATCAATTTATAAATTCTCATTTTTGTGTTATAAGATACATATTTTCCAATTAATTTTTTTCAGACAAACGTGAGAGATATATTTTTTATAATTATCGTGAATGTTTTGAATTGTTTCAGCCAATTATGGAGGGAAGAGCTACAACAGTTTGGCTTGATAAGAAGTATCGTCCGATGCGTATTCCTCCACTGACGATAAGCGAAGTCATAAAGTGCTGTTCCGGGGACGAAAGTTCCAGTTGACGCCATTTTGTCGATACTTGCCCTTTTCATTTCATTTCCTAAATAATCTTACAGTTTAATTAATATTGTGATCTATAAATTGAAAAATTCAACTTGTGGACTAATTACAGGTTACTCTTCTTTTCTGGGACAGTATATGTTTATTTCAAGCAGCTGCTATTTAAAATTAAAAAAAATACCAATAACTCTTTATAATTATGCAAATTACCTTCTTATAAAAAAGTAGCAATGTATCTCCCTATAAAAAAAAAATATTATAGGGAAACAAATTGCATTATACCCTAGAAAATACAAATATATGTATATGAAAAATATGATTATTTAAAAACCAGGTAAATTGATATAAGTTACACGATACAAGAGAAAATTAAAAGTTGCACAAATAAATAAATAAATAAAAGAAAATGGAAAAGAATAATAGAAAGCAAAAACAGTTGGAAAAAATCAATTAGTTAATTGGTAAATAAAAATATTAAATTTATAAAAAAATAAAATATTATAGTAATAATTTCAAATTAAATAAAATATACAATAATAATCACCATGTTTTGCACTTTTCTAATTGTTTAAAACTCCCCCATTTATTTTCATATTACTTTTTAGGAATATTTTATCCAGGTGGTTTATTAAATCAAGATCAACAGTAATATCGTTAAATTAAAATTAAACTTAGTACGAGTTCTTTTGAGGGTAATGGTATTTGTAGCAAAATATCCTGCTAATTTTATCAGTCTCGTAATTAACAAATTCTTCCATTTTCAGAAAATTAAAATCTACACTTATATAATTATAAATTTCATATCATTTCTTATATCTAAGCATGTTTATTTGTACTGAGGCTTGAAAAAAGATTTACCAAATAAAACAATAAACAACTAATTTAAGAATTCAAATAATGAAGTATAAAATTTGGCATAAATAATAAATTTATTCCAATCAATTTGCACATTCTTTTGGGCACTCTCTACAAGATCCAAAAAGAAATCAATTGGAAAAATTAAAATTTAAAAACAAAATACAAAAGAAACAAGTTGGTCGAAAATTGAAACATATAATAAAAACATTAAAAAAAACATAAAACATAAAAACAAGAGGAATTTTGGGATAAATTATAATCTAGTGTTGAAAAAAATGTATTGTTAGATGTTGATATTATAATGTAATATTTTCTTAAAAAGAAACAGAAAAACACACACAAACTGAGAGTGGGGCGAATTAAAGCCTGGCGGGTGGCGTTATCACGGAAGTGTGGTGGATTGACATCCACATCCATATGATATGAGTAGTCCCTTTGAATTGTTAAAGTAATGCAGAAACAGAAGCCCCATCACACCTAATGTTAACAGAGGAAATGACTCATCAGTACCACAGACAGTGAGTCCATATATGTCCACTCGATGAGGCCCGCTCATTGTAGCGAAGCAGTCCTGGACAGGCCGGTCTGTGCGTATCATATTCCGTGGAAGTAAAGGCCCATATCGTTCACGTCCCAAATTGGAGGTCCAAATCTGTCAAGTACGTGTGGATGGCTTAGGAAATAAATATATGCGTGTGTGGAAGTGAGGTGAGGGCGAGCGTACGAATTCGTGTGCCCTCGCGCCGCCTCCACCTCTTCACTTCGCCGACCGTCTCCCTCACCTTCCAGAGACCCCGTCGCCTGCTTTCGTCTCTCATAAATATTAATTCTAATTGAGTGGTTAAAAAAGATATGTTCCAGATGTTTTGTTCTGGCATTCCAGGTTTTTCCGTGGCATTATTTCAACACGTCAAGATCAAGTTTTAGCACAAAATGCTTCATCCAGTCAAAAATCAAAAAGTTGATAATACTCGCCCGCATATATTATATTTTAATGAATATTGTAATACCCTCTTCACGCATAAAACTCTATGGATATGTACCAAGTTAATTACATACTCTATCGTTATCATATATATATATATATATATATATATATAATATATATATGAAAGGATGAATAGCAATTTATATAATATTGAAAATAAATAAATTATCATTTTATGAAAAATAAATAACGATTTACACTCTTGTATTTTAGAAAATAAACTAATTTACCTTTCTGCCTAATAAAACAAATTGTTAATTTTAAAAATATAGAGGGATGAATTATCATTTTATTTTTTATAAAAAAGTATTTACTTATTTTTTCTAACTCATGTAAGTAAATTACAATTTACCCATATATAAAATTCTACTTCAAAAAGACTAATTAATATCACCATAATATAAAACATTGACGCAGCAGGTCTAAATTGGACTCTCTTTCCAAAAGTACTCAACACACCTGGAGCTTTCCAGTGACTTCTCCATAATAGTTAACCACTTGACTCTCTCTCATATATTTTGTGCTTATCTTAATCACACGACTAG
Organism: Sesamum angolense; assembly: GCA_034509725.1. NCBI lineage: Eukaryota > Viridiplantae > Streptophyta > Magnoliopsida > Lamiales > Pedaliaceae > Sesamum > Sesamum angolense. Next base: position 4,446,219 of record JACGWL010000001.1, on the reverse strand, counting down.
AAATCCACGACGGGATCACACAGTATCAGTAATTCTGATTGAAGACCCTCTGAAGAACACCAAGAAAATGGATGTGAAGTGCGACGGAAAGAAGAAGGTGATGGTGGCAATCGACGAAAGTGAGTGCAGTCACTATGCTCTCAAGTGGACCCTCCAGAATCTTCGAGCCACCATTGAAACCTCCAACCTTTTCATCTTCACAGCTCAACCTGTTGTCGACCTCAGTTATCTTTACGCTACATCTTATGGTGCTGCACGTATGTATTACATCTTCTTAATTAATTCACCGCCAATCGTCTCTTCTTTCCGTGTCAAACTACCCTGATCGGAAATGCTCATCTGACAACCTTTGTTTAATGTTGCAGCTATTGAATTAGTTAGATCTTTCCAAGAAAACCATAAAAGGGTTGCCGAGGCTTTGTTAGAGAAAGCAAAGGAAATCCGCAGTCAGTATGGGGTAACTTCGACCTGTTTTGATGTTTCCTTTCTTCCAATGCTCTTCAGTTTATGCCTTCTAATCAGAAATGTATATATTCTCAATATGTTTGTGCAGGTAGCTGCTGAAACATCTACGGAAGTCGGAGACCCTAAGGAGGCGATATGCAAAGCTGTCGAAAATCTTGACATAGAATTACTTGTGCTCGGCAGTCATGGTCGCAAAGCTTTACAGAGGTTACTTTAGATACCCTCACTTGCTTTTATTTTTCTTTCTCATTATAGAGGCTTTGTGCGTGGATCATAATACTGATGATGAGAGTATCTATCTTTCCGTGTTTTTTAATAGGGCTTTTCTTGGAAGTGTGAGCAATTATTGCGTGCACAATGCCAAATGCCCTGTTTTAGTAGTGAGGAAAAAGGAGTGAAATTACGTGGTCTCCAGGCATCCGAGGAGAGACTCCCAAGTGTGCGGGGATGGGGATGGGGATGGGATGGAGACATGCTTCTACATATGCTGAGACGAAGTTTGATGATTTTAATGAATAAGCATATATATTGTAATCCTGATGTCGTTTCTCTTGTGTATAAGTTGCCGTTGTGTGGAATGATATGAAAAACTCCTTGTATTAACGTAGGTTTTTTGAGGATGACTAAAATATTTATTATAATTAAAAGTCATAAATATTTTAAATGAAGTAATTTACCTTTCATATAAACAAGTAATTTGTTTATTTACAATATCATAGGAGGATTACCTACGTTTTCTCCAATTATAAAGTAAAGCCAGCAGTTGCGATTTATAATAACTGAACAACAAAAACCACATAATTAATTAACCCATAATCCAATTTCTTGATTTCTTCAAACTGGAAAGAGTACAATTTATTCCTTACAACATTATTTTTCTCGTATACATAAACTTCAAAGACTACATGAATTGATACATTTATTTGATGTGTGAGTTTAAGGAACAGGAGAGTAGAGCAGGTGGTGGCAAGGATGGATGATCAATTGGAGTGTCCTGATGTGGGTAGCACAACTCAGTGATTTCAGCCAGCATCTGAGCAGGAATACGCATTGGACGATAATTCTTATCAAGCCAAACGATCGTTGCTCTCGCCTCCAGAATTGGCTGAACCAATTGCAAACATCCAAGACTACTCAATCATATTATGTTTTTTAATTATCCTAAAAAATAGTACATCCAAATCATTTTTTCAAAAATCAAAATTTAGGAAAAATTATTATCCATTCGCAAAATGTTATAAGATTATTGTTTAAAAATATGATAAATTAATATCATAAAATTTTATAAATTTTCAAATATCTTAGATACATTAGGAAACTTATCCAATTTTGCTCTTATTATTTTTGCTCATGTGAAATTGAAATTGGAATTCAAGGTTGTAAACAATGAACCTCTTTATTTGGAAGGTTGACGATGGATTGCTGAATGAATAGCCGAGTCTTCGACCATTCAGCTATCTTGTTCTTCACCAAAAATCTGTCTCCACCCTATCAACAATAGAAAAGAACAATGAGAGACGAGGCATGACTAGGTAGGCATTTTCTTTTTTTCTTTTTTTTGGTTATTGAAATATTCAATATAATATTATATCATAAGTATCAATTAAGAATATATCATTAACCATCCATTTATAATTTATAAGTAGTAACTATCAACAATCGATCAACTATTATATAAGTAATTAAGTTAATTCCGACATACATTTGCAATAGTCCTATTCTATGAGTAATGCATTTTTGTACATGCTACGTTTATAAAGATTACATCATTTATCTTATTTAAGAAAAGATTTTTGTGAACATGTAAACAATGACCATTCCTAAAGTTTCGTATAATTATAATATCCCGTTATTGTTTAAAAAATTACTAATACCCTTTTAATTAACGATCGTCTAACAACTAGTTCAAGCTGTAAGTTTTTATTAAGTTTCCATCCATTTTCTTTTTATGGTAATCTGACCAAAACACTTTTGTGGATTGTGAATTATAATTTTTTTATTTTTTTATAAAAAAATTAAAATTTGGACTAAGTGGACAATTTTATTTTATTTTATTTTTTTATAGTTTTTCAAATATTTCCATCCACCTTGTACAAGCTTTTTTATTATTATTTTCTTAAAAAAAGAGAAAAAAAATTACAAAAATGGTAAAGTTGATGATTACAAACTTTCATCTAAAAATTACATAATTTCATCAAACACTGAGAGGGTAATTATAATTTTTCAAACAACAAAATGGTATTTGTAATTATGCTAAATTTCAATATATATATATATATATGGTAGTTTACCCAAATAAAATAAAAAAAATACCATAATCTTTATGTCCAAAGTCTACTTTTCATATACTCTGCCTTATGCGAGAGAAATGAAAACATAGAAGTATGCAACAAACGCTTAAACAATGCAATCTTAAATTATAAATCGAAGTTGGTACGTGAAAGAGATAATTTCATACTGGTCATACCATTTATAGTTCATTAATTACATATTAATGGTCAACTTGGAAAATCTTATTCAACTCAGATTTGATCGAATTAAATCAATTATAAAGTAAGTGTGATACACATGTCATGTGATTGGTCATTTTTTCTAAACTATACACCAATCCTATCATAAATTTACTGCATTTATTATATAACTGATTAATGTTTAGCCAAACTCATTCTGAATTAGAGTTCTCTGATCAAGCTTTACATATTCGGAAACCTTACCCTCAAAGGCGCAATGAATTTAATTGACAACTCTGTTGTAGCCAGTGAATAACCACTGCCGGCAATCTCATTCGGATCTGAGCTGCTACATGCTTTCATCATTTCATGACGCGCTATCCAAATAAAGCACACACAATATGATCATACGACAAGGTCGTACTAATTAGTACAACTATATGTCCGAACAAAATTCTTGAACAGATTGAGCAAAAATGAAAGAAATTGCTGAAGAAAATATTGATTGAAACATATAAAAAATGTCACCATGTTGGCAGTAATTAGCATAAACTGCATTGTTTACAACCCCGAACTGATCGATCTCGTAGTCGCGTACACTGAGTTCAATTTCATGTAGCCACCTACGTACATCACACAACAGACAATATATAAAACAAAAAATCCGAGTTTTTGTAAGAATTAAACAATAATTATGGAGTGTTTAATCATATTTTATAAGTTGATACATGTCGGAACCTGTCAGCTTTGGGTTCCTGGACAGGATGAATAGCTGCTGATAATTGGGCATTATTGACTTGGAGACGTGCCCTGGAAATGGCAGGAGACTTTGGCCGAGGATTGTTGGGATTGCTAAGTGAAGGTGTTGTGGGGATGGTGTTTGGGAGGCAGGCGAAGGACAGTGACGCTGACATTTTCTCGATCTGTCTGAAAATTAAGCTTGCACGATGATGAAGACAATGAATTAGATCTCTTTGGTATAGATTTTTTATGTTGAACATCTATTTATAGATGTTTAATCGCATCCAAGGGCCCACCAATATTAACTCTTACTTTCTTTTTTAGGGTTTGGATATATATCAGGCGATTTTATCATCTAAAATATATAATATATATATATATATATATATTATATATATATATATATATATATATATATATATATATATATATATATATATATATTCTATAAAAACGATGAATTACATCATGTAATACGTTAAAATATTCAAAATTCTATCAAATATTTCAAAATTTTCATAATAAATAAAGTGACAATAAATAATAAACTATAAAATTATTATGTAAGTAGAAAGAACATCCTTGAAAATATGTAAAATATTATTGAATATATCAATAATTTCAAAATAAATAAAGTAATAAAAAATAAACTACATACGTAAAACTTAAATCCAAAAATATCATGTATATTTAAGAATTTTATGAATCTCAACTTACCATTAATACAAAGACGACCTTATTCGCGTTACTTCCGCATTGGTGCAACTTCAAGAAAAAGAAGCAGCTACACTACTATTACAATAATTATGGAAGCTACACACTTATAAATGATATGTACATCTCCTATACCACAAGATATTATTTATCGTTATTATAAAAAGAAAAAAAAAATCTCTCTATTATTTTAATTCTAATGCGGATTAATAATAAAAAAAAATATTTCATAACCGATTTGAAACCCGAAGTAACAATCATGGAAACCTTCACCATCCAAGGACTCTCAAAGTGATACGTTGATTTGTACAAATTCTGACAATTGGCTCTCTATAAACAACAATTTCTCCATTTAAAAAGGTACGCATTAATTATTTTGAGATCGAGCTCTGCAACCCTATTGAACCTCAAACAAAATCTAATTTAGGTGTGAGAAAGTTTTAATTGAAAGTCACTTTAACAAGACTAACAACTTTTATTATAAATCAATCCGTTCATCCAGCTCGAGGATCTCAAGTGGACCCCATCTAATATGTATAATTGTTATATCATCACTAATCTTGACTAGAATCAAGTTCAAATCCTGATATTGTAAAATAATAATAATAATAATTCCTACTGCATGAATTAAAGGGTGTAGCTAATTATCCCATTGCTACCAATAAAAATTCGATCGTATCAGGTTAATCCCAATTCTCTATACACACATCATTGTTGTTTTTATCCTACATACTTATTTAATTAATGTAATAATTTGCTATGTCGTATGCATGAAACAATTAAAAACGATTTGTTTACGTACAATCTTATATAATTTCACTATAAAAGTTTAACAGTAATGCAGATGTAACTAATATTAATTAATCCATGAAACTTCAGTGTATACAAATATATAGACATAGCCGGTTATTCCTCCACTTGTCCGACGACTATATGTCTAGGAAGAAATGCAATTTACCCTCGTAATATGAAAAATGAGCAAAAAAAAAAAAAATTTGTGAAAAAAAAACTAGCAAATTATCCCTTGTATTTTGAAAAATGAAGCAAATTACCCCATATCTAAATCATTGATAACGGTGATAATTTGCTAATTCTTTTTTCACAGGAGATATTTGTTCATTGCATTTAACCCTATATCATGTCCAGGGGCAAAACTAAACCCTATCGAGCCCGGACGGCCGACAGGGCTTAGCTTCAAGTATTAGTATTAATTACTATTAATTAAAAAATATTAGTCAATAAGTATTTTAATTTCAATGTATCATTGTGACTTTTTAAAATAATATAAAAAAAAATTTAATTGCAAGAATTTCTATTATATAAACCACTATGAACAATGTTGATGTAACAATAATTATTAATACAGGGAATTTTACGGCTTTTTGATTGTCAAGTCATAGTTGTAAGAATTAATTATTTTTGAAATATTTTGGTTCGATAATTGCAAAATTAATTATAAATTTTTTTTATTGCGATTTAGAATTAATTTGGAATAATTGATTTTAGAAGAAATAATTATAGGGTTTAGAGCATTTTAGTCCCATAAGATAGGGGTTTAATATTTTTAGTTATTTGTTTTACGAAATTTTTAATTCAGTCTTAAATTTGAGAAAAGTTGATACATTTAGTCATATGCTTTACGATATATTTAAAATGGTCCCAAAATTGAAAAAAAAACTTGATATATTTAGTTTCATAAATCCTATAAAATAAATGACTAAAAATTGGCACAAGAAAAGATATTTACACTGAAATCGCAGGTTTGACCTGCTCAACCACAAGATCAAATGAACACTTTATATCACTATATTTTGTATTTAATTTGTAAAGCAATTACATACTAATCCAAACTTTTTGTTGAATTTTTAATATTTATTTAAATAAATTGATTAAATTCTGATATGGCTAAACTAATTTTCTGACATCACCCCTTATCATGTCTAGGTTACCTAATTAATTAAACAGATGATGCAAGTGAGAGAGTACTAGAGGGCAGCTGAAACTGCAGCGGTGGCGAATGGGGGGCGCTGAGCTCGTAGGGTTGGGGAATTCTTGGCTCTCTCTCTCATAAAGATTTACCAAATTAATTGCTAATGAGTGTTTTAATTTATTGTTGCATGTCCTCTGCTCTAATTATTCAAAAAGGGGTTTGACTGATCCGTTATTAGAGCAGATGGATAGATGTGGAAAATGAATGTCTGAACAATATAACATATATATTTGGGTATTTGACTGGAACACACCCAACCTAACTTAATTAATATCAGTAGCATTATCTTCACCTAAAGAAAAAAGCGGGATCAGGGCTTCATCTGAATCTTTCTACTAATAGTTAGGGGTGGCAAGCTTTAGAGAATAGGTAGAGAAGATAAATTCCAAAAATCGTTTTTAATTGAAATGTTTATTGGAACTATTGAGGAACAAAATCGTGTCATTAGCGTCACAATTCTTATATTTCTATTATTGTGTTACAAATTTTGTTTTTATTGCTATGTCAAAAGCGGAACGATAAAATATTATAACACAGTTTGAAATTGCTTTATAACTATTGTAAGGGCTCGCCAATGTCAGTGGGCACCCTTCCAAAATGCGGCCCAAAAGCATTTCTAAAATGTATTTGTAAATGAGTGGGAGTATGTGTTTTTCTTATATTGAAATTTATATATATTGTGTTACAATGACCGTTCAAAAAATATGTAAATAAAAGAGAAAATCATTCCAAATAGAAAAAAAGTGTTCCAAAAAAAATAATTATTTTTAATAGCCATACGTATTTAAAAACGGTATATGAACAAATAGTACAAAAGTCGTTACTAATTAAAAATGATTGTGGCCCATCACCGTCTATTGCAACGGAAGGACTCATATTACATGGCCATTCCAAAGTCCGGTCCAATGGTGTTTAGCTAATAATTGCTCATTCTAAAAAATATATATATATTTCTAAACCCGCTCCGAATCTCGTATTGAATGTTAATAAAACCAAAATCCAAGACATATTGCAACCTCAGGAAAAAAAACAATTTTTAATTTAAATTTTGATAATTGATATTATAAAATTTAAGCTTTTGAATTTAAATGTAAGTTTATGTAATCAGCTTTTAATTAATATTTCGATTAAATGCAAACAAATACATTTGACGATGAATAAATATATTTATGTCCTATACTTTTATTATATTAATTAGACTATTTTAAATCTATTCCTTGAATTGAATTTGACAAGCCGGTTCACCTGCTTCCGTGCTTTGAGTTGGTCTGCTTTAGAGCCGCCGGTTTCAATCAATAGTTCTCCTTTATAAAAAGGGCTAAAGAAAGAAAACTAGCTTAAAATAAAAACTATCTAGCAACTTTCATGAGTCGCTTGTTCAATTGTCCCTCGAAGACAGGATTGAGAAGTAACATGCGCGCCACCTGTATCTAAGTTAGCTGAGCGAGGTTTGCCATTCTTTATTGTGTTAAATAAAAATAATTTTTTTTCAATTCTTCTAACTAATTCATTCACTTTAAGGCTGGTTCTGGAAGCCGCCCAATATGAAACTTGTAGTTGGTCGTAAAACACCAATTTGCTTGTTGAGACCTAATTCTATTTTTGTAGATTTCTAGAGATATTTTCTTATGAAGTTTTGTTATAGCATCTATAACCACTCCTTCATGTTCATTGCTCCGATTCTTGATCTTCGATCGTTATAAGCCTTTGATTAGGCTAGGGCTACCTAAGTAGTGTGCTCTCTAGCTTCGGGTTCACTCAGGTGGGAAAATGACTATTTATGACGGATGGCTTACATACTAAGGGGACAAAGCTTTTCTCCGTGAAAATTGGATATGGATAGCTTTTCTTTCTTTCACAAAGGAAGAAGCATAGAGGGATGTAATAATAATTTTGATAACTAAGTATGAATATAAAAGTAGATCAATGGCTAAAATAAGAAGATAAAATATATTGATTGATTTTTATGTAAATTTTTCCTAAGTGTATTTATTTTTCAATTGTAATCTAAAATTTTTATTGCAAATAATGTAGAGTTTCACTTATGTGGTGTTAGATTACACGACTTCTAAGAAAGATACATGAAAGATCAATTTGTCATCTTAAATAAATCAATTAATGGATCATTTCTAGGGGTAGCAAATAGCGGGTTGGGTCCGAATGAGTCTAATCAACGGGTTTAAAAATAGGTTGGGTCGGATTAGTATAAATGATTTTATTAATTTGAATTTAAAGATTTTAAAATTCCACACAATGGAAAGAAAAAAAGATAATATCGATTTGAACTATTGAAAAAAGTAATTACTACTTGTATGATTAAGCTTGTATCACATGTCACTTTTGTCTAATAACCATATATATTAAGATTCATTTACTAAATCATAAAATAAAAAAATCTACTAACTATCTAATAAAATACTATATTTATCAAAATAATTTATAACATTTTGAATATCCATCTTAAATGAACACCAAATTGTGCAACCAAGTTTTTTATACTTGTTGGGAGATAATTTCCATATGTGTGTGAGAGAAAAAGATATGTGAGAGTGTGTGTGTGTGTGTGAAAAAGAGGGGTTGTGAGAGTGTTTATAAGTGTGTGTACGAAGAAAGAGGAATTGTGAGAGTGTTTTTGTGTGTGCGTGGAGAAAGAGGGCTATGTGTGTGATAGAGATGTGAGAGTGTGTGTATATGAAGTAAAAGGAGTTGTGAGCATATTTTTGTATATGTGAGAGAGTGTGTGTAATGTGTATGAAGAAATAGAAAATTGTGAATTCTTTTAGTCTTTGTGTTATTTTAATTTATGGGTTGAACCCATTATCAACCCATATTACAAATTATACAAAATATAATTTTATTTAACTGCAATTCATTTTAAAATATAACCAACCCAATCAAAATTAATTGAATTGGATTGGACCTATAAATCTTAACTCATTTTGTCACCCCTAATCATTTCCCAGATTTGCCCAACATAAGAACATCATTCAAAAATATATTATATTGAAAAATGTAAATTAATGTAGCAAAACCAAAACATGACAACACTTGTGTATTAAACAACAAATCTCAGAGGCAATCAAATCTCACAACAATTGTTAAAAGTGTGAAAATATTCAACAAACACTTTCACTGCTTCAAACATATCACATCAACTATAATCATTATACATATTTTTTATCTAATATTTTTTTATACGTTACGTCAACTATTATTATTATACTTGTATCTCTCGACCAACATATCAAGAAAAAAAATATCATCTCAGCAAATTTGTTTTATATTAATTTTTTTCACTGAGATAAGATAAAATGAAATGCCAAGCAGGCGATCGTAACAATACCAACTTGGGGCTTAGCTTTTAACTTGTAATTTGGTAGCCCAATTCGTGGAAAGTCTTGTTTGATGGATCTTCATAGATGGTTATATTACGTGGGCTCTAATATCATGTCGCGGATTCAGATGGACTGATCCATGGCGATTTGGAGAATTACTTAAATAAATCCTACTTAATTTTCTAAAATCATCATGGAGCGAAATCAATAATATTTAAAAGAACAACTGAAAAACTTGTTCTCAATACCAAAAAAAAAACAATATATATTTTTTTAAATAACAATAATAAACTATTATTAATAAAATAAATTCTTATAATAGGACTTGTAGGTATTAGGAAAAAAAATATTTCTAATTTGATCCTATAGGCTTATAACGGGCTAAATTTTGGATATTCAAAAACTACAAAACTCGACCAGAGAATATCTTGACACTAGGAATAATTTAGAAAATGCCCAAACAAAAATTACAAATTAATTAAATTTTGCTGAAAAGTAAAAGATTCTAAAGAAACGCTTGTAAAAGTGGTCAAAATAATAGAATTTCTAAATGACCTCACAGCATCATGGTGAGGGGTTTAGATTATTTTCGAAAAGACTATTGTATTATATATATAGCTCCTTAACTCAATTCAAATTAAAAATTATCTCCGTTTGAACCACACACTTTGATCACTATATTTTGAATGTTGTTTGTGGATCCAAACAATCCCAAAAGTGAATACACTTCTTATTCTACATCAAATCAACAATAATTGTGTAGATCATTTCTCATTACTAAACTATGTTTAGCTTCCCTTCATTTATACTGTTCAACTTTGTTTTTCCAATATAGCCATATTTTGGTTTTCGGGCTCTTCTTCTTTCATTAAGATGCAGTAATTGTAGTAGATAGATCCTATGAGGGGTAGATTTGTGTGCACGTTAATCCATTCATTCCGAGAAGTCTCTAGCTAGTGTTGCACGGAACATTGAAACTGCCTGTAAGTTAAAATATCGTCCACGTCAATATTTTTCTTTAGTTATTCCGAATAACTTAAGCTGTGGTAAGTAAAAATATTCAATTCACACCAAAAATTAAATTATTATAAGTTAAATAAATACAATAATATAAGTATAATTAGTTCTCACAACTTATTATTCCGACAACGAAGAGGACATGTTGATATTTACAAGCAAGAATAATTTCGATGAGAAATATAACATGTTGAGAAAATCACAAGATAACAAAAAAAATTTCTTAATCAAGTGGAAATCGTTTGGTTCTAATCAGTATAGAGAGACTAAAAATAAGAATATCCAAAAAGTTTATTTTTTGAAATACATTAATATAAATTTTTATTATTTTTTTATTATTAAAGAAGATAGGTTCATACCTAGGATTTGATAGACTAATAGATCTAAGCAAAGCCACGCCTTTTTGGCTACTAGGGCTCGACAAGGCTTGCTTTCGCCCTTACATGAATATATAATTTATTTTTAATAGTAGTTTGGTTATTTTTTTAATATATTCAGTAATTTAAGAATATTAATATTTTAAATTAGTATTTGAATTTGAATATATTGAATAATGTAGTATAGAACTGAATCTTATAAATAAATTTAAAAATAAAAATAATTATAAAAAAGAAAAAACAGAATTTTATCAGTCCATAGAAAGAACTGAAATCATACAGAAGTTTCCAGACAAGATTATCTTAATTAAAATGTTCATAAGCTAGAGAACAGACAAAGTAGATATATAGATAGGTGCCTTTTTCTTTTGATGATCAATTACCGCTACAAAAATAAATAATAATTGGTCGGTCGTAAAAGACAAACTTAGGTCTGTGAAGATCAAGACAAGGACGTGGGGAAATAGAAATATTTGTTTTTTCCTTTAAACAAAACAAAAAGAAAAATATTTGTTGATATATATACAAATAAATATATTGACAATGACCTGACAATTTTAATTGATAAATTCCATTTTACCTTCTTGCACTATGATTCAATCCCAATTTATCCCTTGTACTCTTAATTTCGTCATTTTATAGACGAGTCTTATTAAAGTTCAATTCCCTAATTAAACTCAAAGCTAAATTTAATTAGTTTCCAATCAGTTTTCGCAAATGAATGTGCGGACACTACAAAAAATTATTTAATGCAATATTAGATACGAACACGTTCGAACATGGCATTCGCATGTCCGAAAATATAAAATATGAAAGAAAAAAAGGACACAATGTCCAAAACATTTAGGATCTCTTTTATAATCTCAAAAAAAAAAAAAAAAAAATAGATCTTTAAAAGAGAGAGAGAGAGTTTTGAGCTGAATAAAACAGAAAAAAATTAATTCACTTTCTTCATACTAAATGTTTTGGGATAAAATTACTAAAATTCGAGAGATGGTCGGGATGATTTCACTAATTTAAATAATTAAAATTTTCATTGCGTATTGATTATGCATAATTTAAAGCCATACATTTTGGTCAAAAATTTAGATGTAAGGCGTGCGTGCTTATTTTATATTTTATTTTAATTTTTTTATATTGCATATTTTAATTTTATGAAAATTTAAAAATACATATAATAGAAAGTATCTCATATATAATCGTATCAGTTTTATATTTTGTTCTAATCTTTTAAAAATTTTCAAATCACTGTGTTTGCATCCATGTATTATATAACATTATATTATATTGAGGACAGAGCAAGACGACCATCCTAATATGATTGTTTTTGCAATAAGATGCAACTCCACGAATTTTCGTTTATTTTGAAGTACATATTGTAAGAAGTTATTATAAATGTTTTGTAGGGTACAAGAGAATAAAATGATACAATTAAACAACCCTAATCTAGTTTTATTTATTTATTTAACATAAGAGTCCGACCACACTTTGAGTTAGTTTTAATTCCATGCTGACGTCATTAATTAGAAAGAAGATGAGAACCCCAACTACAATTATTTATGAGATATATAGATATATTGTTAGGTTTATTTAATTCTTCACCTAATGTATGATTTTGATCCTTGGATCGGACGACTCAAATTTAAAAGCAACCCGGCGTCCAAACCACAACCATATGTGTATGTTATTCGAACACTGACGCCCCCCACCGCCCACACAATATCCATCATCCATGATATGTATATGTCCACTAAAATTCGTGGATTTCTTTTTCTTTTTCTTTTTTTTTTAATTTTCATTTTCGTAATTCTTAAAAGAAGTTGTATAATTAATTGTAGGGATAATTACACTCTCTTCCACTAAAGTCTGATGCAATTATACGTAAATTCTATGTGATTTGATAAATTACATTTAGCACCAATAAGACTTGTCTTCTTCTAACAAATAAGTTCATCCATTAGTTAAAATTCACCGAATTTATTGATACTAACAAAAAATCAGGAAAAAAAATCTATATTTACCCCACTTGACTTTATATTAATTTATTGTAAGTCAAATAAATCTTTTTTCACGATCAAATTAGCCTCATACTTCTCGACGCATTAATGAGGAGGTATTTTTACAGTTATAAGGTAGTTTAATCGGAAATTGTTTTTCTTGACCTGCAATAAGTCAATCGAGAATAAATATTATTTTTCATTCCATATTTTTGTTAATATCAACAATTCAGTGAATTTTGATGAACATGGGGACTTATTTGTTAGATGGAAGCAAATTTTAGGACTGTTAGATGTAATTTTTCAAATCATATGGTTTTTATGTATAATTATATCAAATTTGAGGGGAGGAGAGTGTAATCATCCCTTAATTATATTGTAATCCAATTATTTGTATTTGAATTGAAGAAATTGAAAATTTAGGGTTTAATTGCGTCAAATTCTGGGACGTCGTAAGGCGATTTACATTAATTATAATTAATGAATTTCTAGGTAATTAGTGTGTTCCTTAATCCCAGTACATGCATGGATGGCCTGACTATGGTCAAATTCAAAAGGTTGATTATTGGTCCATTACTTAAGTTGGCCTGGATATATGTGATCGGATTGTACTTTTTATTTTGATTAAAATATACATGCTACGTATAAAAACAAATTCACTAAATAAGTAAATGTCGTAAAATGGATATGATCGGATTGTATTTTCTATTTCAAATTTTGATGTTTTTTTTTTTTTTTTTATTGTGATTCAAATATACATCCAACGTATATAAAAGAATTTCACTAAAAAAGTAAATACGCAATATCTGCACATATGGGCATGTTTATGTTAATTGAAATAGAAGATATAACAGAATTTAAAATAAACTCACATACAGAAGTTTACGGGAAAAAAAGAAATTAATTAAATTAAAAGGTTTGAATTTAATTATACGTCAAACAAAAACAATATATAAGAATTAAGTAGTAATTAATGATGGGGTTTTCTTGAACAATGAATTCAGTTATTTGAAAAGTATATTATAAAAGGTCAAAGGATAAATATTGGTGAAGTCATATAGCATGCTTGTGAAGACTTTGACATTAACTTCACATATAACACGCTCATATTTTCCTATTCAACTTGCAAATTAAAGGAGAACTATATATTCGTCCCCAATAAAATTTATTCTTTTTATTTAATTATATATAATGTTCTAAACAAAAGTTTGCTTTTTTTTTTTAATTTTTTCACCTTAATTAATACAATATATATATATATATATATATATATATATTAAGAAAAAGCTCATCTAATATATAGAAGTACTTAATAACATTATAAATCTTTTGGGAGCAGTCCAGACATTCATTTAAACGAGGTATGGAAATTTTTTTTCTTTTTTGATATATATCGATTGGATTAATAAATCGATATTATAATAAATTAATATTTATTATAATAACAATAAATTCACATCAAATGAGACAATTACCCACATGCCTGATGGAATTTGAATTTATTCACGAGACCTTATTAACCGCTAAAATATTTAATTAGGGCGCATAAATGATGTCAAAAATTTTCATTCATTATTACACATATACATAATTTTTTATTTTTTATTTTTTGGTGGGTGTCATATCAAAATTATTGTTGCAGAATGGACCCGAGTAATTATTACTATATAAGAGGTGTATTCAGCTTGCCTATACATGGTGTAGACGAGGCACAAATTAATTATTAAATTAAAATTTCTTAATTACTTCACCAACCAAAATAACATATCTTTATAATTGACCTTGCCAAGTTTTGTCAAATCGAAGAATTTTTAGCTTTCTCGACAATCGACAATGAGCAAGAACTGATGTTGGTTTGTGCAGTAAAGAATATATAAGTAAAATTACACTTTAATTGCTAATTAACCACGAATAAAACTGTCAAAAATTTTTTATAAAATTAAAATATTAAATTGTCAAAAAATAAATACTAAAATATAAAAATGGTCATAAGTTGAAAATATATCATTAACCCATTTCCTCATAACAAAACCAAACGTAGTATAATCGAAAACGATCCAGTCCCCTACATTGCTTTGCAGCGATGACCACCGAACGAGAACAAATAATTCATCACACCCAACAAAATCATTATTGTTTCGGAAGATCCCAGAAAATGAAAAGAGAAAGCGTAAAGAAAAAAGTTCAAATAGTAGCAAGAAAATAGGTGATGGTGTCCCACAAGCAATGGAAACTTACGACGTGGTGAAATATGAGTGGTGAGAGGGTGTGAAGGATGAAAACCAACCACAAATTTGGAATTGTCGTAAGATTGCTGAGTCAGGAGTGAGCTAGCTCTGCCTCTCCCTCTCCCTCTCCCTCTGTTAGCTGGAATCTCCTGACTAGGCTGTTCCAAATCCCAATCCTTTTGTCTACCATTAGACCTTTTCTGCTCTTTTCCACGTGCGTATGGTTATCACCAAAAAAATTCGTATTAACTCACCAGTAGTTGGTTCCTTTATAATATCACAAACAATTTTTATAAAATTTATTATAATAAGTAATTATTATTATTATAAAAAATTAATAATCATATAATAAAAAAATTTATAATTACGATAAGCATGAAATCCCGTTCTAATTTACCCTTTCTATTAACATGTTTATGTAGTAGTATGATTCATGGAATAATCAATGATGCTCAAGAACTACTGATTATTATTGGAAATGATCAATTTATTTTGAATAAAAACGATCTATTGCATTGTTTTGGTGCATATCATTACATATACTTTAATTATAAATTGTATTAAAAAAAAACTCTCATCTTATCTCTTTTGAAAGAATTAAGTTGGGTGAGGCGTTGACGTCAATATCAGAAAGAATGTTTCCCTTATAGATGCGCACTAATTCCATTTTGTGAAATAGTGAAGGCTGTTTTAGTGTAAGACTGGTATTGGTATTACTCCTATTTTCTCCAAAATCATATAATGACTGGATGGATAAAATTGGTCATTTTCCACGTGGTCAGCAATCTTTATCCTTTAACCCAATCATCTCGACCAAATTAACATAAACTATCCCAATTTCATTTCTTTATTATCCAGTCTTTTCCAACCTCTCCACCATTAATTATTATATATATCACCTTATTACATCTCCCAGAGCCTCTCCGCCTCCATTTTCCATCTCTCTGTCATTCTTGTCACCAAATTACACAGTTCATCAGCACCAATTTCTTACCTTTTCTTTATCAAGATCATTACACACACACACACAGACAGTAGCTCTCAACCTCAGATTATAAACCAAGAACTGAGAAGATTAAAACTAGTAGGACGAGGGTTGATTGATATCCAGATGGAAATTCCAGAGATAAATATGATAAGCGATTTCGAGGCAGGAATGAAATGCCTGCAAAACCCATCACTGATTTCCCGTTTCTTTCCATTTCCTGTTAATTTCTGGAAATGGGGTGCTCTGATTTTTGCAATTTTTGCTACTTTCAGCAGCATAATCAAGAGAATTAAGCTTATTTTCATCCGTTTTCATACTGTGAAACCTTCTTCGCATCTAAACGATGAGATTTTTGAGTTCAGCGAAGACGATGACATCTCCTTAGCATCTTCAGATGACGAACGAGAAGAAGGAGAAAGCAGCCCCACGACGTCGTCCCGATGTCAAAACCGCGTCGATGAAGATTTCTGCGTAAAGGGTTCGCGTCTTTCTTTCAAAAATCAATGGCAGAATGGCCACTTGAGGCAGCGGAGGCGGCGGAGCGGCGGCGCTTGGTCCGAATTTACTTCTGGTAAAAATGTTGTTAAGCTTTGGGATAGTTTAGGTTTGAGTCTAGATTTCGATGAAGATCTATTCAACTATGATCCGAGAAGCGTAGTTTCAACCTGGGATTCTGATCAAGAATGGAAGACAAGCGAGTTTTCAGCCGGGGTCTGGAATATTCCGGCGGCGCCGATGACATCTTCTACGGTAATTCTGACGGCGGAGAGTAACGGGAAGGGAGACGGCGTAATTTTGGGCGGTTATGATACAAGAATGCCAACTCGTGTTCCAGCTATATACGCGGAATGGAGCTCTTCGGCGGAGAAAGTAGCCGGTGTCGCCACCGGCGGCGTTGGCAAGGTTTACGTCAGGGATGACGTGAGCGGAGTGATAACGGTTGGTGATGTGAGGAACGTGAGGAGGCCGTTAGAGAGTGTGAGAGAGTCTGACGGCGATACGTGGTGGGACGCTGACGCCGTTATTGTGGAGGAGGAATTTGAGGAGTCCAGGTAAAACGTGTTTGAGTTTTACACAGAATTGCTGTGAAACAAACGCGACTACGTTCTGGTATGGAGTTGCGAGGCCAGGTTTGTTATGATCTGGAAAGTAGAAAGCGCAAGTTGTGGCCCAAAGATCAAATTGTAAGAAATTCAGTGGAAGGACACTCTTGTCCCACTCTCGGTAGATACTTATTATTTCAATAACATTTTTATCATAATTTATCAACTTCAGTACTACTTATAATTACTCAAAAGTATTTAATTTTGTTGCTTAACTCATATTATTTTATCGATTAATATAAGGATAATTACACTTTCATTTCTTGAAATTTAGTGCAATTATATATGAACTCCTTATAATTTGGAAAATTATATCTGGCTCATGAGGTTTGCATCTGTTTCACAAATAAGTCGCCCATTAATTAAAATTCACTTAATTAGTTGATATTAAAAAAATAAATAAAAATGTATATTTATTATTAATTAACTTAAAACTAACTTATTGCATGTCAAATAATTGTTTTCAAACTAAACTACTATTATAACAGTGAAGATATATCCCTTACATGCATTAACACGTGAAGACATATAAGGGTAATTTTATCATAAAAAGATTTATTTGACGTGTTATAAGTCAATAATAAGTCAATCAGTGTAAAATATAATTTTTTTAATTATTAATTTAATGTTAATAAATTTTGTGAATTTTGATAAAAAATGCCAATTTTTAAATACTAGTTTAGTCTGTTAAATTATTAGAAGAAAACGTCGATACAATATCTTATAATTTATTCTGGGAACATTATAGAGAAAAATTGTGAATAACTGCAAAAAAACTTTATTAAGATTTTGAGAAGAGGTGCACAAAGTACCCTTGAAAGAGTCGCTGTTCAAAAGTTTGACGCTCAAGATTGATTGCAAGTACTTAGGTCAATGTGATAAACGAGTGATGAGGAGATGTCAATCTCATCTAGAAAGGGTAAAATGGGTAGATTTTACTACACGAAATTCACAAGAAGCTACGCACCAATGACTTAATTTTCATCTCTTTTGTTAACTTAAGCCTAAAATTTGCTTAATTATATATTTTTAATCTTAAGCATATAGTTTATCTTTACGGGTAAGCAAAACAGATCTCGAGGAAGATTATTTACTTTTAAATTTAGGGATTACGGAATTTATTTAATTGTTAATAGTACAAGCAAGGATATGACGAAAACTTACCAATCAACTAAAATAATTACAAGATCTGAAAAGTTTTCGTATATCACATGTAAAAAATATTAAAATAATATTTTATCATAATTTTACTGTTGTCGTAATTTAATTCTCATCATTTGATATTTTTATATTTCATTTATATAATTATCGTTACAAAATTTCTCGTGTAAACAAAGGGCTCCGACCATAATTATGATCCTACTACACGTGAAGTCTTCTTGAGAAAACATTGGAAGAACACAAGCACGCCACGCAGGCTGCTTGAATTTCCCGGTACTGTTGATGTTAGGACATTTTCCATTAGCTACGAAAGAACAAGGTTTGATTGATGTTAAACGAGAAGTCAATTTCCACGGTTGAGTGTGAAAACACGAAAGCCTAGACTTCAATTTCTCGTCGTTCCTGCAAGTAATTAACACCGACGGCTACAAAGATTACAATTTTGTGCGTGTGATGCGAGTTTTTTATACAACATTTTTGGCTGTTGCCTTCAATTTACACAACGATACTTCTCAATCATTAATCTTTGTCTGATCACGACAGCTTGCGAAAAGTGGGCACATTGACTTAATTTTCGTTTTTTATAAACAATATATTATTGGAATTAATTAAATTGTAATGGAGTTTTTGTCCGGTTAGAAATACATAGTTGATTAATACAAACCCCACCCATTAATGATGGGATGTATATACTTTTAAATTCTATTTATTTTTTATTATTAGGTTGTGTAAACAGTCCTATACATATCTAAATAAGGTTTTAGACTTTGTATCTAATTCAAAAGTTCGGTATTAATTATTGTTTACTCAATGATATAATATAATTAACATAGATTTTTTTTAAATTATGTAATCAAATTAACTTATATCATAAAATAAACAGGTTGTTAATATAATAAAGAATGATTATGGTTCATGGCTGGCACTATCGCAGTGTAGGAGAGATTTAGGGAGTTCATGATTCGGTTTGATTTGGCACATTAATGCACTTGAAATTAAATATTATTGATGGTGATTTAAGGAATATTTTGGTTCATGTAGGTGAGACTTTTCTGATTTAATTAATTAATAAAGGAAATGTATTCTATTAAAAAAAACACTCAACTATTTCAGGCTGCAACTTTGTTTTTCATCTACACTTTTTTAATTGTTTATTAAAATGATCATAATTTAATTAACTTACATTTCTCTGAATCAACAGAAAGAGGATTTCTTTTCTTTTCTTTTCTTTCTTTTTTTTTTTTTTTTTGGTAAGATACAATCAATTATTACATCATTCAATACATTTAAATTCAAATACTGATTCACTACATCAATATTTCCAAATCGATGAACATATTCGAAGGAAAATTAGAAACAAGAAAATGTTATAAAAGTAGACTATGCACCCATATTCGTGGAACTCAAACCCATAATTTTTTTAGTTGTGATGCCTCAACATTACTACTCGAACAGGATCTCGTTGTAAGAAAAAAAAAGAAAGAAGAAAGATATTTAAAAATGTGACATTGAGACCAATAATTCGAGGTTTCAATAAGTGAAGTTGTTTGCAGGTAAGGTGGGAAATCATTGAAATGTTTGTTGGCTAGTTGTCTCTTCTTCCCTCAATATTTGATCTGGCAAACATTTAAGAAAATAATTATTAAGTAAAGTCGTGAAGCTATATTTAAAGACTTAGGTAGTGAGAGAATATTTTATTGTTTAGAGAATAACCACCAAATTACCAATGATCATTATGTCTCAACTAGTTAATTAATAAGAATATCTTATTTCTTAATTATTTGGAAAGAGTGCTTAGAGTGTCATCGAATCAATTTCTCAACTACTTTGCTAAACACACTTATTCAGCTGCGCCAACGAGGATTAGCTCAATTGACGAAATTGAAACCCATAATTTTAGAAATCATGAGCCAATTAATAATAATTTATCGTTCTTATCTTAAAAAAAAAAATTGTTATTCAGTTTATACTTACCCTAGAGCACCTCTGAACTGATTGTTGATTTAGCCCAAGATAAAATATCTGTCAATTATTAATCCAACAGAAGTCCAAATTCCAAGTGGTATCCAGCCCAGTTGCCAAGACTGGATCGACACAATTTCCTAAAAATTTGCGATATTATGTATTAATCGTCAACTTGCAAAAGGTTTATCTGGTTTCATTTGTTTGGATACTCTTTTCACACACACCATCTCTATTTTATTCAATTCAGAAATTACAGCATGGTTTATACTCATTACCTTTGATTTGATTTGTAGGTTTGTTATTATGTGGGTATCGTTCTACCCAAATTCATATAAAATAAGTATTTATAGTGATTGATTTTTTTTATATCTATTCGTGATCTATCTAATAAAATACGCATTGGGTCCTAAAAGAGTTCTATACAAAAAATTGGGTTGTGTTTAGGTATTTTACAATACGTTTAAATGAGATTCTCAAATTCTAAATTTACATTACAGTTGAACAACGAAATTTTTAAAACGAATCATAACAATTTAATTTTCTGTTTTTGTGATGGTATTACAAGAATATGTATTGATGGGGAATAAGTTGAGGGTTAACAATCCAATCATACAATTCACAGGTGCCAAATGACAAGCTATAAATCTCTTCTTTTCGACTTAAATTAGCCGAAAGTCCTCCTTTACAATGTTCACGATCTATTTTTACAACTTAAAATACTTAATATTGGGCAGTGGTTGCAAATATCACTTTTACCCCCAACACGTCTACAACAAGAAATTGTCAAGGTCAATCTAGTAAATATCCATGAGTATTTTTTTTAATATTATTTCAAAAAATTTAGATATTAAGTAAATTTAATTGATAAATTTCCTGGATGCCTCCTAATTTATTTTTCAAAGCCTAATTAAGGCAAAAGAAGTGGGTCATCATTTGTGATCCCAATAGGCCCAAGCTAGCCATTTTATCAAAATAATCCTAACAGGACTGGGTTTATGAACAAGGCCTAATCAACAGGCCCAGGTATATGTCACCCTAAAAAAAATCTCTAACACTCTCTAAATCAACAGAAGAGGACTAGCCAGACAAAACAGACAAATTTTTCTTTTTCTTTTTGTTGATTTGGCAACATCCATTCAAACTATCACAATTCCACGGATAATATTGTTTTGAAGCTAACATCCAAATGTTTTTGGTGATATGCAACTTTCCCCAACTAACTGGGGATTGCTAACTTTTTTTAAAAGAGCTTATAATATCTCAAAATAAGATGTTTTGGATCTTATAAGCTTTTTAAAAAAATAGTAACTTGTTTAACTTTTTTTTAATAAGATCTTATAAGTTATATAAAATTATTCTGTCAAAAGATAAAAATATCCCTATTCACACACACTCTCTCTCTGGATTATTTTTTTTTGCTATTTAATTTTTTTAATATTAAAAAAAGATAAAATACTTTATTATTTAATAATAAATTATTATAGTTAAATAAAAATAAGATTGGTATTGATAATATATTTACTTAAAAAATATAAAAGTCAAGACATCATAAATTATACGACTAGAAATAATCATTGCATTAACAAATATTAATTATATATTTATATTAATATTCGACTAGCATGAATCTACATATATATTATTTTTATTCAAATGTTTAGGTAATAATTCATCATTGATCTTGTTATCTATTGTAAAAAGATTATCTATTAAATTTTTATTTAAAATTAAACTAATATGTACTATTTATAAAAACATTCTAAAGACTTTTTAAATATGTCAAAAAATAAAACATTATTTGATTCTAATGGTATACATGTCCATTTTAGTCATTTTACCAATTAAAGATCTTATTATGCCAAACACCCTAACATCTTATAAGCTTTAACATCTTCTTTTACCCAAACACTTTAGGAGCTTATTTTTAAAATGAGATCCAACATCTTATAAGCTCCTAAAATATCTTATAAGATGTAGGAGCTTATAAGATATTTTTAAAAAGCTTAGTCAAACACCCTCTATATATAGAGGTCTTTTTCTGGCCAAAGAGATAACTGAAGACACGTCTAATACAAGAAAATGACTCAATAGTTACAAAAAAATTGATGTTAAAATAAGCTTCGAATTAATTGGCAAGTAAAATGCTTACTGAATTACAACTTTCATTTGAAATCCAAACACTCCATACTACTTATTTTCATCATTATCTCATGTTTTTACCAATTTTTTCATCAAATTCCATTACGGACTTAAGTAACAAAGTACTATTTTTTTTTTTTTTTTCAGCTTAGTTCCCCCTTGATTTTATGACTTTGTAAAAGCTCAATCAACCTTATAATGCTACTGAACCTTGATACGTAATATTAACATTTATAAATTTAATAATTTTAAATTAACATATAAGTAATGAACATTAATTTTAGGTGTTAGCTAGTATATTAATACTCTTGAGTATCTTAAGGTATTAAGACTTTACCCTTAACCATGGCCCATGGTATTTTAAGGTAATAGAGCCTACATATATCTACTTATTTAATTTGATGCGTTTTAAGTCCTATGTGTTTGAAAGTTGCTTCTTACCGCAGGCCTTGATTGGTTTAATTTTTCTTCGAAGATGTTAAATTAAATAATAGAATTAATCTCTTTCAATTAGTTGACCAATACACATATGTTATTCAAATTACGACGCAGCGTATATTGAATTCAGACCAGGCTGAAAGAAATAGCTGGAAAACAAACACAAACAAACACTATATTCTAGAAAGACTTCAAATAAAAAAGTCAACGAAATTTAATTTATTGACAGCACAAACCTGGAAGGACATCAACCCTCTCTTAGATGGCCAAAGAATAAATATAAATCTCAAACAATTTTCTAACAATTCACCTTAATCTATGCTTATTCATCGATCACTATCCGATCATGATCGATATTCCTAAGCAATATTACGGTAAACCAAAGCTAAAATTAAACCCAAATCCTATATAATCAAGATTAAAAAAGAATTAATTAAATCGAATGATTTCACCTCCAATCCCACACACTACGATACGTGCGTATCCCTCCACTCAGTATTCTGGGAACCCTTTCATGAAATCCATGAACGAAGGTGAAATCGGATTAGCCATGCTCGGGGATTGAAATATAGAATTCGGCCTCGACGAACAAAAAAATTGATCGTTGGAATTCGGGGTGAAGAGTGGAGCATCAACGAAGTAGGGATTCGATACTTTGTACATTGGAGAAACGGCGGATGAATCCTTAACTTCCCCGACGAACTTGTCGTCCGTCGTTAAAACAGAGGACGACTCATTATCCTCATACACGACATTCTTGTTAACCCCACAGTCCTTTTCTTCAGACAAGGAGCCGCCGTCGTCCTTGGTCGACTCCGACGACTCAGATTTCATGGTGGTCGTCGTCGTTTTTTCATCCTCTGATGAGCGCGAGAGGCCGGTGAGTTTCTGCACCAGGGCCATGAAATCGCGTGCCTGTGCATGGATGACTTTGGGAGAGTGTGTGTATATGATGACGGGCTGTCGTTTGGCTGACAGACTCTGCTGCTGCTGCTGCTGCTTGGGTCCCGAAGCTAGATGGGCTGTATTCTCGTTAACAGGTTGATGTGAAGAAGAAGAAGAAGGTTTGTGGATCGCGTGAGAATCTTTGTTGATTCTCAACGGCGACGGACGTGGACCGTTGATCACCCCCTTTGTCGTCACCTCACTATCTTGAAACTTTGAAGGGCTCATGGCTCTCTTCCCAGTTTGCTACAAACAGACTAAAATGAAATTACGTATGATAGTGAAATTCGCAATAAATTTGTGTGTCTGTGTTGTGTTTTGATAAAAGGGTTGCTTTTTCCTTTGTTTTAGGTTTGATGTTAATGGAAGGAAAAAGTTAGGGTGAAAGTGATGGTGTTGTGCTTATATATAGATGGAGATGGAGATGGAGATGGAGATTGGAAGTGGGAAGAAGATGATTGAATTAGAAGAAACAAGGAAGAGGAAATGAACATATGGATGGATATATTTGTTAATAAATTATAGGATAAATTACAATAAGCTCCCTAAATCTAACATAATTATAAATATTTCTCATTATTTAAAAAATTGTCAATACTCATATTTTTAATGACGGTCTAACAACTAGCTATTCTATTAGGTTTTCATTTATTTGTGTTGAAATGATGAAAATGTCATTATACACTATAAATTATAATTACTCATCTTTTAAAATATTCTGAAATTTTTGCACATTCTAAATGTATATATATATATATATTTTGTCATTTTCTAGTTTTTTTCATCCATCTCGTCCGATCTATTATAAATTTTAATTTTTTTAGTTAAAAAAGATAGCATCAAGTACAAAGTTTATAATCCCAAACATCCATATTTGTAATTTTTCAAATAATAGAGGAATATTAATAATTATATCAAATCTCATGAAAATTTATTGTAATTTACACTAAATAACATAATATAATTTTATTCAATAATATTTGGGATTATAGCCTAAGATTTCTGACCGTTGAAAGGAGGAGTGCGGTGTTGGAAGATTAGGGTTTAGCGGAAAGCAGTCTAGGGGGTGGCAAAATAGTTGTTGGTTTAAGCGGCTTTTTTGGGCGGTTGGCGACGGCGCAGCTGGCGGAGCTCTAAACTCCTGGATTTATCATTTATTCTCTTAACAAATACTCGACAATTCATCTCTAATTAACACGTAATTACTTCTCTAAATAATTAGTTAGGCTGAGTAATTAAGAAAGCGTTTTCACAACGCATGCATGATTAAATCTTTTGGTCATCAATTAAGGTGTGTGTTCAAACGATTTGATTCAACCAATAAAATAAAATAAAATATTAATTATTTGTTGGTGGTCAAACTCCGGACGCTGTTCTTCACGAAAAATTTGACATTTTTCTCTTAAGTCTATAGTTTGGTTATTTTATTTAGTCGTCCTTAAGACTTATTGCGGGACAGAATTGAATAACTCTACATGTATGACTTTTGATGGAGCTTGATTTGTTGACTTTTAATGTGGGGTTTACTAGATATTGATAAAGAAACCTCTGGATGTTCAGTTCGAGGGCTTATGATTTTGGACTTTACATATTATGTATTGAAAAGAAAGAAAAGGAAATGTCAACTCACTTATATCAAGAATTCAAGACTATCACTATAACTTATATAAAAAAAATTCAAATGAAATAAAATAAATATAAACATTGATATGGAGTCCACTCTCTCTCTCTCTCTCTCTTAATATTATAGAAATACCCTCCATAATAGTCGGACCGACCTGGTGATGTCGTCGCTTTGTTTAGTTGTCTGATCCACTATGAATCTATTGATATCAGTGAAATACATCAGTTAATGTGGTAAGTTCATCAAAATGGACATCAATTATAAACATCATTTTTGTTAAATCTCAAGAAAGTTAATGGGAATTGATCTATTCTCCCGTGCTTTATCTTGAGCCGACTTTTATCAATTTAGATATCATATGTGCAAGACAAGAATCGATTCTTTCATGAGTTGAAGCATGGGTGTAGATTTGGAGCTGAAGCAAGGTCGATAAGATGTGGATTCAAATCACGTATGTATATCACAGATAGGAAGTGAGACTCCAATCAATAATTTCAAATTTATTTGTTGAAATTTTAATTTTATTTATAAAAATCAAATAATTGATGGAGGGTAAATAAGTTATTTAAATATAGTTAACCGAGAATAGGGGCCGCGGTTACGTCAAAATCATAAAATTATTGATATGGGCTGTTGGTGCAGTAAGCAACATGTCACCATCTACCGGGCCTATCACAATCCACAACGTTGAATGTAAGTACAAACATTAAAACTAGAACAACTTGTCATTTTCTGGAGCCTGGAGATGGTCTATCAATTTCTAATTAAGGTATAACTTAACAAAATATAATCTATATTTCATTTTCTTGCACTCTAATTTACTTGAAGCAAATTACGAGAAATTATAATTTTAGTTCTATAGGATACGAGGTTTAATATTTTTGGTCTTTTGTTTTACAAAATTTTTCAAATGATCTAAAAATTTGAAAAACTCAACACATTAATTCGATATTTAATAAATTCTTTTTAAATAGTTCGAAAATTGAAAAAATTCGATAAATTTAGTCTCATAAATTTCGTAAAGTAGAAGATTAAGTAGGAGAATAAATGTGGTGATTTTTGTAATTTTAAAAATCCCGTAAAAAGAGGACAAAAGTGTTAAACTCCCATCATATGTAACTAAAGAGGACAAATTAATTCTCATGAAGATGATAGCTTCAGCCCCATTTTAACTCATCTTAAGTTGCCAGTGACTTACATAAAATAAGGTGGGAAAAGAAAAGAAAAATGAGGCAAGTAACAATATAAATAATTGATTTGCAAACCATAAAGGAACTATTCTTGGTAAGTGGATTGGCATATTTTGGTGGGCTGTTGAACAATCTTGTTTCTTTCACCTCTATTCTTCGTGGCCCATCTCCACTGACCACGCCCTGTTTTCTTTTATTTAGTATTCGTGGTTCGTGTTTGTCGGAAAGTATGCATCTCAGACCGTAATATGAAAACATAGGCAAAATGTTGCTAACTGGATGTGTCGAAAAGCCCAACTCTCAAATTTTCTTTTCTTGGAATATTACCATATGAAGGCTGTTTCCAAATCATTTAATGTTTCCTCCAAATGGAAAAAATTAGAGACATCTTGACTTAGAAAAATCACTCTCTTTTCCAAAATTATTTCTCGTTTCCTATATTTGCAATTGCTTAATCTTTCTATAAATTAATGGTATTTGTATCTCATTCTGTTATATTATTACTAAATTTAAAAAATCTCTACTTGTTACCCTTTATTTTATTTTTTGTAAAATAAATTAACAACTAACATACATGACAACACATTCATTATTGCTCGAAAATAAAAATAATAAAGAGCTCAAGTCGATTTAAAACTAAGTGGGCGCATATTATTAGCTTTGCCAACTCAAAACCATTAGTCAAATGGGAAGCAACCCTAGGGATGATAATAGGCAGTTGATGGAATGATAAGACTATCAAAATGTGGGAACAATTGAAAAATCCCAAGTCCATTCCCCTCTCATTGTGCCGGCAAATGTTGTAATGAGCACAACATGCATGTTGTTATACAAGACAATGGTACCATAATTCTGTTGTTGGAACTATAAATGCGATCAATTGCCCTAACAAATTGTGATACATAAATGGATATATAATACATTGGGGTTTGAGGGTGGCGTGGGCTTTGCGTTTGTAGGATCATGCGCACAAGGCATCCCCCCGCACGCGCACTCAGTCAGCCTCGAGGCAGTGCTTTCTATTCTTGATGACCGCATACCCACTCATCTCTTCATCTTCCTCCTCTAAAATAATCATCTCTTCTACTACACTTGCTTTTATTATTTAATTCTCATGGTTTAACAGACCATGATAACATTTATCATCTAATTGTAATGTGTTTTTTTATCACACTGTAATAACGGGTTAATTTATTACATACTGGTGATAATTCAAATCGAACATTTCAACTCTTATAATCACATTTAAGGAGGATTAATACAATGTTAAAGAAAATTAATATTGTGGGTAGGTTCTCATGAGCAAGTTCAAAATCATGGGTTCGAATCCCAATGAATGTGTAAGCATTTGTCTCACTTTATTTGAATTATTATGTTATTGTAATTTGTTATTGTTTTCAATCATATTAATGTATCGATATAATTTATTACTATTTTTAATTATATTAATATATTAGTTGATTCAATATATTACTCAAAAGAAAAATACTGTTATAATCTTGTGATCATTAAAGAAACAGATCAGTACTAGAATTTTGAAATATTTATTGCAAGCCCCGAAACCAACCTTGCCCTCAAATAAAAAAAAATCCCCACATGAAATATTCATTTATTATATATAAAATTGTAGCTAGTTGGTGACAAAATGCTTCGAATGCACTCATATGATGCTCTGTTTTCGATATTTTTGTCTTAAGAGTTCTTGGGATCTATAATTCGTGCCTCATCATTTCTTGATTTGTTTAGTAATAAACATAGATAGGTGTGGGTTCGTGCGTGTTTAAAATATGTTAAACAAGCATGTTCCTAGTTGAGCCAAACTAGATTAAATGTGTGGTTGAGGCATGCGCCTTTTGTTAGGTTCACTATTCACATTTTTTCCGTACATGTTACCAATATTTCAATTTTTAATAACACCAATCTTTTTTTTTATTTTATTTTTATATTTACATAATTATATATGTCAAAACCAAACCCATAATTGATTGCCAGCTAACCATGTGAGGATTTATAGACGAGGCTGAGTCATCCTTTGCCTCGTATATACTCAGACAAGAAGATCAAAGGAAAGGAAAAGAAAGAGCTCTCCTTTATGCATATCCACTTAAAATCTGTCCAAATAAATGCATCCACTTTGTCCATATATAATCCATGTACGGGAATTGTTCGATTTGATCCAATTGATTTTGCTGATGGGAAGTTAAAAGCGTACCAAATTGTCGTTTCATCTGAAAATTTAAATGGTTGTCATCCTTTGACTCGTCAGATCAATTAATCTGATACAAAATTCGTTGAACTTGAACTCATCTTAAGGCAGACTATTAAGTAAGTGGCTCTGCACACTCTCTGATATATGGAGGGCTCCATAAGACATTTATATATGCACTTTATGACCGTGAGGGCTAATTCTGCAATCCTGATGTAAATAATTTAATCGATTTAAATTTTGAAAGGTTTTAGTTGAAGACCACCTCAACAAACCTAACAATTTGCAGCACGCTTGTCAATCCATCATTCAATCTGAGGACAAGAAGTAGACTCCACCATCAAATATCAGACATCTAACTCAACTTGTTAAGTCATCATTTACCTCGATCAAGATCATAGAAATTTGCCCCCATTGAATACATTGATTTTTCAGCTGGTCATAGTAAACTAAAAAAAATCAAATAATCCATTTCTATATCTATATTATCATAAAAGAAAATTTTTTGTCGTACCAATTTTTGAATACACAAATTTACCATTAATTGTTTCTTTCTCAAAAAAAAAAAAAAAAATTGGTCAGAATAGTAATAATATTTTTTTTTTAATAATTTCACAATTATAATTTTTTTTCTCTCACCACTACTCCATTGTTTCTCTAACATCAAACTTCTCCATGTTTCTTTTTCTTATAATTTTTTATTTTATTTAAATCATAAGTATAATATATTTTTTCTCTCTTACCTCACATTTTTCTTTTTCATTCTCACGCCATGATTGTTGTTTCTATAGAAAAAATGTCTTCACTCACATCATAATTCTTTTTTTTATACTCACGAAAATCGCATTAATCATGGACTATAGTTAAATTAAATGAATAAAGAGACATTTTTAATAAAGTTAATAAAAACTGCTATATATGTCATCCAACTCACATCTGGCATTTCTTGATTGTAAACAAAGCCAGCGCAGAGTGGCCATTTTGAGTAGAAGCAGAATAAATTCCTCCTGCAATGAATATACGTGAGCTGGAGAGCTCATTCATGCACATCAATTTGAAGTCCTACCCCTATGATTGGGACTAAATAACTCCTCATTTTCTGCGCACTCCCCATTAATCATATAGGTTTATAAGTTTCCTGATGTGTCGATCAAAATCATTATCACTCGTCCCAGAATAGACATTCAGGAAAAAACAAATTTGTATTTGGGCTAGCCTGAAATGTTGTGATATAATTCATGATCCTGTAAGAAATTTAATCTATTTATCTAACATGAAAGTAAAGCATGTACGTAGTACTATATCATACAAATACACAGTATAGACATGGAAGATTCTGGTGGCCCGACAAGGGGTTATGAACATCGATCCTTTATTCGATTCCTGATCTCCTCAATCATATATATGTATATATAATACGTGTTAGAGTATATATGTAAGTGTTACAATTACATAATCTAGTTTGCAAGATTTGGTTAATCCAAATCATGATCTTGCAATGCTATCCATCTTACTTTTGGATTCTGAAAATCTAATCTGGAAAAAGTGAAATAATTAGGGTTACATATATGTTTGATTTTATAACTAATATCCCAAACGTGCATCCAAGTGTGCAACCAAGATTAATTGTCTGAATTTTTATAAGAAAAAGTGTTGGATTTTCCTCCACAAAATCTTCACTCCATGCAGTTGGTGCATCAAAAAAGACAAGATTTTCGATCGACTACACATTGGTATCATTCATTCATCACCCTTAATGATTAAGTCCTAATTATTTCTCATCATAAATACTCTAATTATACTTATTTTTTTAATTAGCATTCACTTTTGTCTCCTTTATGATTATATTCTAAATCAAACTTTATTGATCATGTTTTTGTGTGAAAATATAATTTTACGCTCATTCTTTATCGAATTTCATATCAAATTAAACTTAAATCGGAGCTAATTAAATGAGATTTAATAAACTCTTACAAAAAGTGATTTTGTTCATTTGTATCTTGGTTACATTAATTAATTAATATATAGCTGGTGTGCTTAATTTTTGAGCAATAGTTATAGTTCAAATCGGATATTTCTCCGACGACGGTCAAAGAGAATTTTTATGGCCCTCGCCCTTTTCTTGACTTTTATTTAGCATTAAGTAAAAGAGAATGGTGCCATTTTATTCAGTTTGTGAATGCACATTTAAGTTTGAGAATTCCAACAATCTGGCATATATTGTAATGAATGAGAAATTGGGCAGATTGTCCTGCGGTCAATCTAGTTCCGTAGCAGTTATTTTGATGTGACGAGGAGAAAAGCCTTTGCCTTTGAAAGCAAAATTTAAGGGACCTCCGAAACTGCAGTTTTAACAGAGCCGAGGAAACTTTGAAAAGGATTATTACACAGCATATGATCTCAGGACCACCTTTGCTGCTATTCATTCCTTTCAGCTATGTATTCTACCTCAAGCAGTAAGTGAACAGCTAAGGACTTGCATGAAACCACTGATCCTTTGTGCCACGTTTCTCTTTATTTTTTCATTTAATTTCAACAACATTTGGATGAATTTTTTTTCCCAAGAAAGGTTATTTTTTTTTAATTGTACACCAATCACACAATAAGTGTACGTATTATTATATTTGTCACATAATTGGTTCAAATTTGATAAACCTGATTGGGGTTAAAATTTTTCCTTCTCTGATATATAGAACATAATTCCTTTTCTTTTTTTTTTTCAGATTTGAAAATGTTCAATTCAAATTACACTAGAAAAAAGAATTACTATTGGATACAATGTTAATAATTATGACTAAAACCGGTAAAATAACTATATTAATCAATGTAAAATAAAATCGATACAAAAAATTAGTTTTTCTTTTATGAAAAAATTGTTTGTCGCCGCTAAGAGCTGTGATGGAAACATTTGTCACAACTTTTAACCATGACAAATATTTTAGCTATCCTCACAAAAACCATAACCAATAATTACATGATCGTACTTCATAATTATTACTATGATTATTTATTTATTATTAACCATTATAATTAGTCGTTGTGAAATGTTATATTTGTTGTAGTGTTGGTAAACAAATCAATTAAGAAAACTCATGAATCTTTGGAATTTTACTTGGAAAAAGTGGAGCGTATGTAGCTATGTTTGGCTGTGTGACAGTGAGAACATGGAATTCGTTTAGAAAGATTAAAATTCCTGAGGGTCCCATACAAATTAGAAAATTCCCGAAAAGTTGCTCAACTTTTAGTTAATTCCATCAGTTCCTTTGTATTTATTAAGGTGTTAATAATTTGGATCATGTACGCATGAAATGAATATGCCTTATGGGGCCGAGTGTAAGAGTATAGTTTATTTCTTAAAAATGGTAATGTCGCCGAAACATCAAAAGGCAAACCTTGTACCTTAGTCGCAAAACTGTCCCTCTGAATAATGATAAGAGGAGAATATACGCGAGTTTGATGATGTTGTTCATGTGAATTTGTATTTATATTAATTATAAATTATTGATATTTTTATATGAATTTATATTATATCAATTATATATATAAATTATTAAATTGATGATCGTCATGTAAATCTAACTATTCATAATTTATGTAAGTATAAATTTATATGAACAAAATCAAAATTTTAAAAAATACGAAAGGAAAAAACAAAATAGAACAATTGCCGTATTCTTCCGTTTCAACACTCCAAAATTTTTATGATCTCTCGTTCAAATTAAAGAGGTTAAGCTCAAAAACCACAGGAAAAATTTTTGTTGCGTTTGTTCTTGTATTTATAGTTAGCAGAAGGTAATAAGAAAAGGGAAATTAGTTCCTGGATTTTGATCTCGGAGGCTGTCTAATTCCCCAAAATTGGCCGCCGAGCCCCCCACCACCCACCCGCAAAGACAATTATGTAAAACTTTTACATGAAGAAAACAGAAAATAAAAATAACCCCCCGAAAAAAGAGGAAAATATTACTCTAACAAGCAAGAGAGAGAGAGAGAGATGTTGGAGGGGGAATGTTGATTGTTGAGGAGGAGGAGCTGGAAATAGCTGGAAAACCTACTCCATCAAGAACTGCTTCACAATCTTCACGCTTGGTTCCACCACCTGTCTTTCCCAAATATCCGCCATCCTCCTCCCTCCACCCTCCATCGCCGCCCTCAACGACGCCGTTGAATCAACCCTCTTCAGGTCCCACCCCGCTCCGTCCCTCAGCCGTAGGATCTTCCCCAGTTGCCTCTTCGCCAGCTGACACGTGTTGTCCTTGATGGCCCTCACTGCCTCCTCGTACGCCACCCTCTTTTCTTCATCGTCATCATCATCATCATCATCGATCCTCCACACCTTTCCGTTGTTCTTATTATACGTCTGAAAATACCTTTCGAACTCTGGCACCCCGATCGCCTTCTTCAACCCGCATTTACTCACTGAATCCGACCCGGGATTTTCGAAATACTCGGCTAACTCCTCGAACATCCCTGATTCAAGCATGTCATCAACTCGCTTGACTAAGTACTGGTTTAACACTGGTAGAGAGACGTCCACCCAGAGAAAACAGCAGCTATAGCGGAGCTCTTTGCAAAAGACGGAATCTTCCCCCGAGTTTGACTCGCTGAACACGTCCAGCTCTGGATTGAATTTCTTGGCCAACAATGCGTAGATGAAGGAGTTCGAGCCGCCGACAATGAAGGGCAGCCTGCGGCGGGAAAGAATCTGAGAAATGACGGAGGAAGCAGAAGAGCGGAAGTCGGAGGGGGTGAACTCGGGGTGTGAATCGGATGAACCGAAATCGCCGAGGAGATGGTGGCGGACGTTCTTGCGTTCGGGTAATGAGATTTTGTTGGTAGTGATGTCGAGGCCACGGTAGACTTGGATTTTGTCTGAGTTAATGATTTCGGATGAAGGGAAGAATCTTGAGGCTAAGTCGACGGAAAGTTTGGATTTTCCGCAGCCGGTTGGGCCCATAATGACAACGATTTTCCTGTGGCGGCGGACGACGGAGGGGGTGGACATGTGAGCCCACCTGGTGGGGGGCTTATTTGAAGAGGGGAGGAAGGTGGTGGTGTTTTTGTAAGGGAAGTGATGGGTTTTTGTAAAGATTGCTAATCTTCTCATAAGGAAAACAAACAATGTGGAAATAGGGAGAGAGAGAGAGAGAGTGGGAGATGTTTTGGGTGTGGGTGTGGGGGTGTGATGATAGTACAATACGTGGTTATTGTGGCAGCTGATCAAAACGGAATGAGGAGTGGATGAAGAGTTGGTGCGGTTATGTTAGCAGAGAAATATATATATATGATAGTGTGTGTGGGTGTGTGGGATATGGATCTTTTGTCTGGAGCTGTTGCGAGTGATGAATATATATATAAATGATGGTAGTGCCTCTCACCATTGCTTTTTTGCATATATATCATTGAGCTGCTTGGTAGCTTCAATTCTTGTTTTTCTCTCACGAGACGAAACTCCTACACTATGATTATGCTTGCATTCATACATTATTCCTTCTCTCACGTTTCTATCTACATTAACATCCCATCCCCCCCCCCCCCCCCCCCCCCTATATATATACATCCATGTAGTTGCCTGTTGCCTGTTGCCTGTTTGCCTTGCCCCCTCCTCATACACCAACTTGTGTGTATCTGTGTGTTTGAGAATTCAGAGAGTGAACGTACGTATATTTGAATGAGGAAACGGGGCGTCTCACCACTCATATATCACTCCTTTCTACCAATTTCCCCATAATATAATCTTCATCCTTCCTTTTCATTTCCATTTTAAATACATAATAATAATAATATATAGACGTGCTTCCCTAGTTTGCCTATTTATCTTCTGGGCAAGAGCTGGTGCTTGTTTCAACCATTAATAGCTACTACCTCTTCACCTATCATTATGTACTATTCACCATTCACTTCTCCTCACTCTTCAAACAATTCAAAATTACTACAAAATTATTTCTATTTTTTTTAGATAAAATAATAAAGTTTCATGGTTATATGTTTTAATGATATAATTTTATATTCAATCAAACTAATTATAACTCTAATTAGGGCTTATTTTAAACTAATTTTGAAAATCATGAAACATCATCTACTTATCATTGAATAGACGAGCAATATTCTGATCAAATATTAAAGTGCAACATCGAATTATATTAAACAAAATTAAAACTAAACGAGAAATGAAAAAGTTCAGAAAAAAATGTTTGGACAACAATCCAAATGACGACCAACTACGATAAATAACTGTGTATTGATCAGCTAGTCTCGTATCTCCTCATGAATAGTAGAAGCATTTAAAATTATGTCCATAAACTATTTAATTAATTATTTTAATTTTGTGCGAGTTTTTGTCAAATTAAACGCCTAAATTACATCACTTGCGTTTTTATACATAAATCACATGATTTTATTATTATTATTTTTTAAATTAGAGTAAGTTGAATTAGGAAAATTCTAATATAATATACATTGAACTAGGGAAAAGATTATATTGATTCCTTAGATTAAAAAAAAAAAAAAAAACGATCCGAAGGGAAACACTATACGCTCGTCACCCTATTGTACGTTCTACGTATGCTTTTTGCTGCTTAAATAGTGTTGCCTACAATAACGCACAGACTCCGTAAGGTAATGCCTAGAAAATCCACATAATGCCGTACGGACGGGCTACTACCACTTGCGTTTGACCAGTCATACTATCTCTCATCCAACTTAAAAGACATTTAACACCCTGCCTTCTTCCATTCGCAAAATTTGCGACTATTTTTTATGTTTTTGCTAGTAATATTGTCTTTATTGTCCGTATTTACCATTCATCACAGCTTAAAATACTGAACTACTATTTAATTTTATTATTCGTATTTGCTATATGATTGATGTACAAATTCAAAAAAAATAACAAATTAAATGACAAGTGCGATAGACTTGTCCTGTAATTTATTTGATTCGAACGAACCTAATTTGAACAAGAATTTTTTAAGAGATAAAGCAAATTGAAATGATACTTGAGTATTTGAACATTATAGTTAATATATAAATCAGAATATGAGGAACCAAACAAGAGGGGGGGCGGGGGGGGGGGGGGGGGGGGTTAATTTTTTTTTTCTTTTCAAAATGTTAAGATGTTTAAACTTTTTGGAACCATATTCATCATACCAAATAATACAAAATAAATTACCGGCTTTTGTCTTTAAGATAGATGCAAGAAAAATAAATCACAGCACTATTTTTACTTTATTTTCTTACAAGGAAATGAGTTAGTGAGGAAAAAAGAGTTAATTATATTGAACTCCTTTAAAAATGCAAAAATTAAACTTTTTCCTAAAAAAATTGAAAATACACTTATACTCCCTCTAAAAATTCTCCGTTTATATCTAACCCCTTTTTATTAGGATTTGGACAAAAAACGTTGGTGTTAGGAAAAAAATAAATAATTTTTATTTATTTTGTCCCACATTGACATTCTCATATATATTTTTCTACTTATAAGTACAAAATATTATATGAAAATATTAAATGAGAGTTAAAATAAAAAATTTATATAATTTTGTTGTTAATATTAGCATTTTTCGTTCAAATTCAAACAAAAAGAAATATATAAACAATAAATTTTTAAAGAGAATATACACGTAACTTTAAAAAAATTTTAGAAAATAGTATAACTTCGTATTTTCATGTGGGTCTAATTAAGTGTAATTAACCTAGAAAAAAAATGCAACGGAAAGGAAAAGACTCTTTGTTCAAGATATCTTTTTATGCACTCAATAACGTTTTTGTCGAGTGATGTTGGTTGCGATGCTCTTCTTTTTTTTTTTTTTTTATTTCTAATAGATTTTTTCATGTCTATTTGAATTGATAATTTCAGTTAAATTATTGTCAAATTCCTACCACTAAGAATTAATACAAAATTGCATCATGTTGCTCTAATTTAAGCAACTTGTGCCATCAAATATGTAATTTGGGCAAGAAATATTCCAGAAAATATCATCATGGATTCTTAATTCTTCACATGGAAGAAGTTGACATGGACAAGAAAAAAGAAAAAAGAAAAAGAGAGGGGGCCAAAGACCTTTATATGGAGGCTTAGTGTGTGCATATACACATGCAAGTGTGTGTATGTGTGCTGCTTCAGTCACGAGAGTTGTGTTTCTTTAAGAAAACAATTTCGTTGAAGGATTGCTGCATTTAAAAGTAATAAGTATTAGAAATAAGCAATGTACATCATTTAATATTCAAATTCTTTATTTTTGCTCATTATAATTATAGATGATAATACTTGCTTTCCTTTAATGAGTTTTTTTGGGTAATTACACTGTCCTCCTTTAAGGTTTGGTGCTACACGTAGACCTTTTATAGTATTCTTGATATTTGTTTTTATCTATCAAATAAATCATCTGTTAGTCAAAACTTAGAATTTACTGATATTAGCAAAAAATGTTGAACGAAAATTCATATTTATTCCCATGTCAAAAAAAAAAATTTTGGACCAAATTACCCTTATAAGGGTGAAGATATACTTCCTTACATGCATTAGCGTTGGATCAGAAAGATTTGTTTTACCTGCATTAGATCAGTAATAAGTCATTTGGGGGTAAAAATAGATTTCCAGTCAACATTTTTGTTAGTATCAGCAAATTCGATGAATTTTTAACTAATTGAAGGATCTATTTGTTACATAAAAATAAATATCAGGGATATTAGATTTAATTTTCAAACCACATGAGATCAATGTGTAATTATATCAAATCTCATTGGAGGGTAGTATAATTATTCCAATTTATATTTAAGAATAGTAAGATTTTCTGATTAATATATAGTTTGATAGATTAATTAACCAGACTAAAAAAGTTAGACAGAATTAATAAATCTTGTCCTTCCAAATGAGTTCTGCATCACATGGCAATCATTTAAGAGTGTAATGATGGAATTGGAGAGGAAGTGTAATGGAAGGGGGGAGGGGGGGGTGGGGGGGGGGGGGGGGGGGGGTGGGTTGACCCTATCTAATACACCTCTTTGGAGAGGAAGTGTAGTGCATGCGGTACTTATATAATTATGTTAGAATTTTAATAAAGTAATATATCAATTTGATATTTGATAAATACACTAATATTAGAAATATAATTAAATTATAATAAACTCATTTATAAATAAAGAGATAAAATTATTCATACATTAAATAAGACTCGAACTCATGATTTTGAATTTATTTGTAAAATTTCAATTTTAACTATTAGATCAAAACATTATTGATCATTCCCATTGGTGGGTATGTACTGGTGGAATTTGAATTCAATAGTTATATTATGACCTATTATGTTTGTATTATATCATCGAATGATCACTTTATATATCTTTTTTTTTATTTGAAGCGATGAATTATTATTAATTAAAATGATTCAATTAAAATAATTCGTGTCAAATATCAATACCTAACATAGATAATTACAACAATTATACCCTGATCAACAATATAAAATAAATGAAATCAACAACACCTATTATAAAAACAACATCCCACACATACAACGTGGTTCGAACTCACGACTTCTAACATCATAGAACCTCAACTTCACCAATTGAGTTAGACCTCGTTGGCTCTGATCATGACTTTATACATCTACGTTAACATTTCAATTAAAAGATAGGGACATGAGTATTTGATATCTCAAACACAATTAATCCAATATATATGAGGTTTACATATTATTTTCTCCTTTTCCCCAAGGGTAATTTACTATATATCATCATATGATAAATGTTACAATTTAATTAAAAAAAATTCAATTATTGACAGCTATCGTAATCAGCAATTAATTATTGTTTGGTGTTTTTAATAAAATGCAGATTCAAAACCTACTAATTGAAAGACTTTAGGTATATCGATCTTACATTAGGCATCCTTGCCATAAATAATTAAGATGCTCTTGAAATAAACATGCACGGTTCAAGCATGATTCATTGCTAGAACTATAAACCTCAAACAACTTAAATTCCTGTCTCAATTCAAGCCGGAAAATTTTTATATTAAATAATTCTCATATCAAGCAATTAAAATTTTAATGAGGTGCACAATATGCATAACAAATATACTTCTGACAAGTTAATTTCCACCTTATTTTCACTAAAGTTAGTATATATTGATCTATTCATGTTAGGTTTATTGCAGGATTAGTGAAGAAAACATCATAAATCATGACAAAACAAAGTTAATCGCACTTCATAGTTAGGCCTCCACCTTAATCTAATGATGTTCGAGGGAGGGAGGGTACTGCAGGTCAATATCCTTAGTTAGGTTTGAATTGAATTTCATGTTTGAAATTATAGAAGACAATCATTGATTCCATAATCGACCCTGTGAACTTGTTAATATACATGAACCATTGATTCATTGCTCTTTCCAAAGGTAATCCAATTTCAATGGATGAAAAATATCTCTACTCGTTTAAATTTCGAATTCAAATTAGGTTAAAGTTTATCTTCTTGCTCCAATCTCAAACCGTAATATCTTTTCCAATTCACTTGTGCTCACAAAGATCAGTAAGAACAATATAATTTTTTTTTTATCTTTTTCGATATTTAAATCATTAAGGTTAATTGAGGTGAAATTTGGAATGGTAAAAGTAATAATATAATCAAAATTATTTCCTAAGATTTGAGGGCTATATATATTTAGAAGAATACATATGAATCATCATGAACAGACCATCCGATTTTGATAGGACAGATATGAAAGTCAAGTATATTATTGAATTCAATCCGGGTTGAGTTTAGGTTGGATCGAAATGAATGAAATTAAAATACACAAATTTAGAGGTTATTGAACCATTAAAATGACATGGAGGGGGCTGTTTCGTTATTTCTGAGAATCTAGACATGGTCCCCCATCATGTACCTACTTACATAATTAAACAACAAAATTAATCTTAATTTGTACATAGATTATTGAGACATGTGAAATTCTAGAAATAATTATGTCAAATATGGGAAATCGTTCACGGGCGCATATATATAATATAGAGTGCAGTCCTTGCTTGTGATGGGGTCACTCAATTTTTATTCCCATTTAATTATTATATTTATGAGATCATAATTGAAGAAATACAAGTTAAGCCAATTACTACCATCTAATTGTAACAACTAAAATCAATATGTATAAACTTGTGGCTCCGTGATCGTAAATTCGAAACTCATCAACATATGGAATGTTATTCTATTTTATGATAGGTATGTTCTACTTTAATCGTAGTTGTTGATTGGATATAGTTGTTTGATATTGATGATTAATATATATTGTTATACTCATCGGTTGTTGTTAGATATAAATATTTGATATTGATGAGCGTAATCGATTTATCTGAAAAGTAATAGTTCATCGCTTTAACTTAAAAAACTCAATACGTACAATTTTTTTAAGTTCAACTTGAAAATTTATTTAATTAATTGCAAAATTTCAAACTAAATAATTACAAAAAAAAAAAAATCACTTGCAAATAATATAAATAAATAAATTTGAAAAAAAAATAAATCAAATTAAATTGTATTGTTTAATTTGACGAAGCCATGAAATTCTGCATCCAGAATTAAGGAGCATGATGGTTGGGTCAATTCTAAATTCCCAAAGTGATGCACAGACCGGCGTGGGGGGTGGCTCGCACCCAATTGGCTGATGAGCTGGACTGGGAGCCTGGACATGTCTCACATGGTCACATGACATTTACATTACGAAACGCAGACTTATATGCTAAAAATTAAATTATTTAAGGACAAAATTGTAATGGAGCTAGGCAGACCCACACACTATATGCATTCACGCTCGTGATGCTAGTTTTTGAGGTTTGGTGGAAAGCTGGAATGTTGGTGGGGAAGACAACATTGGGAAAATCTCACTTCCTTCCTAGTCAAGACTCAAAATATTATTTATATTTTTTTTTCTATTTAATTTTAATTGATTTATAACAAATAGTATAGTGTATGCTCGTAAATCGTCCATTTCTTTTCTTTTCTTTTTCTTTTCTATTGCAAGATTAGATATAATATAAATAAAAGGTAAAAATACATTTTTGACCCTATAAATCTATATTATTAGTATTCTTTTGTCATGTAATTTATTGTATCTACACATTTAGTCTTTTTTTTTTTATTAACTTAATAATAAACATCTCACATTTGGTCATCTGCAAATTTAGTCACATGTTGTCTAAATATTACATTATGTCTAAATACAATAACAAGCTAACAACAAATATAATAAAGACTGTTACGTAATCATTTTCAATTGCCTGAATCGTATATAATCTACCTCCATAAATTAATAACTTCTCTAAAATAATAATTTTTCTCGATCCTGACTTGACTTATGGCCTAAGGAGTGAGTATGTTGAGTGAGAAATATTGGCGAGCCTCTCTGGCAACCTAGAGATTGAATTATCTATAGATGCAATTCTTATCTCATTCCACACATACACATCTTGTGTATAAATATTACATTATTAATTTTATTTAAAAAAATTATATACATGAGATAGAATAAAAGATGTAATAGAAATCACAACAAAAAATTCAATCGGAGCAATTCCCAATGATTTAGTGAACGATGTTAGGTTGAACTAATAAATTTTGATTAATTAATTGCTCCACGTAATGGAGATAAGAAAAGTGCAAAGTTCACGAGATGGCTACCATATTTAGATCCAAAAATC
This sequence comes from Sesamum angolense, assembly GCA_034509725.1. Classification (NCBI taxonomy): domain Eukaryota; kingdom Viridiplantae; phylum Streptophyta; class Magnoliopsida; order Lamiales; family Pedaliaceae; genus Sesamum; species Sesamum angolense. The sequence continues at coordinate 4,404,460 of JACGWL010000001.1, read as the reverse complement.
ACATTATTTCCTGATTTGGAATTAAATTCTTTCATAATTGCTATTCATTACTCAAAATCCAATTAATCTTCATGTGTAGATAAACAAATGTAAACTTTTGACCCTGAGGACTACAGAATCTAAGACTAAGAAAAAGGAAAAGTAACTCAAAAAAAAAAAATTGTAAATAGCTCATCGTGAGTTTATCTGCTTTTTCTTTTCCTTTTTCTCCGAAAGGACATAAACTACAATCATCAAGATCAACAGCTTCAAAGTTATTTCAACTAGTACTGATTCATTATTTCAGTGATTTTTCTACTACTATTTAGCAATTTTTGTTGACAATAAGCTCGTTTTTTTTTTTTTTTTTCAGAGTAAATTGATTTAAGTTACGTTATAAATCTGAATTGGAGATCATTAAAAATGATATATTATACTTAAAATTCGATCACTCTAAATCCAATCAATGCGTCAATGATTTATATTAAGAGTGATGGTGTTGAACCTGAGTCGTTTGAAAGTTAATTCATAAAACTCGAAACTCACAAACCTACATCGTGCTACACACTTTTTGATTTTTTGTTTTAAAGGAGAAAATTGTGAGAAATTATTATGAGCTTGAAATGTTAGAACAATGTGTTGATTTAATTTTTCTTACATACATCTAATTCACATCGAACTATTTGTATTCTGTTCATGATTTGTGTGAACTCCGAGGAGAAGTCCATCACTTAGTGACACTTTCTTTTCATTAAATTTGATCATATTTAACTGGGAAGCCAAATCAAAAGTAATTGAAGATAACTGGGAAGTCAAATCAAAAGTAATTATGCAACTTTTATTTAAAAGTAAAAGGTTGGCTTGAAAACTAGTAGATATGAATTATGATTATCAACTCACGATCAAACGAATCATTAACATCAGTTTTCTTTCTCCTCTTCATGTACACAAATTCAACATTCAAAGATCCCAACCATCTAAAAAGATACATATTAGCAACCACTTGTACAGAAGATGAGGACACTCCCAATTAACTATTGATGCAATTAAAATGTGGGACTACAGGAAACTACAACTACGAAAGGAAAACACGACAGCATCGACCAATAAAGAGAATGCCTGTGATTGATAATGTTTTATTCTGATGATTAAGGTTAATGTCTCAAAACTCTACAAGCAT